>OU898280.1:25751685-26351685 GCA_918026665.1 Diabrotica balteata
TCTGGAGTTTCTGACAAGGACATCCTACAAGCAGTTCGTGTAGAAGAAGAAGAAAACAGTGACCCGAAAGTGAAAGCAGAGCCAGAACCAGCTTCGAGCCCTCAACAGAAAATTAACGTCACTCTCAAATCTATATATAGTAGCAGATTTTGCCAAGCCCTCAACACGCAGAGGCGTTGCAGAGCACATAGAGAAAATTAAACAGATCGCGGACGAGCGGCATGCCCCATACAAGTCTCGAACACCACGAAAGCGACTAAAATCCAGAAAATGATTCCTTGGAACAGTGTAGGATGAATCGCCTGACTATATTCCTCTTTCCAAGGTTCAATGGAACGGTCAGTCCCTAAAATAAAATCCCAAGGAAAATCCAAAGTAAAACTTGGAAAACTATAAATAGGATAAGCACGGGGGGTCGCTCCAGTAAAATCAAACATGCTAAAATGGGGAAAAATAGACCAAGATTATGTGAACTGTGACTGTGGAGAAATACAGAATATGGAACATCTTCTTACATGCAGAAACTGTCCTCATCAATGTACTCTCGAAGATTTATGGCTCGCCAACAAAGAGGGAACCGACCTAGACCGATATTTGGCTGAATTTTAAGAATGACATGAATTTCCGGATATGATAGAAAAAGCAGGCATTGAATGCGTCAAAAGCACTGCATCGATTCTTCATCCACCAGAAAGATGATATGAGTACTGTGGAAGATTCTATGTGTCCTCAGGACATGGTCAGGTCAGTTCTGTGGAAAGGGTGAAAATTAACAGACCAAGGTGACAGACTTTTTTCGTAATCTAGGCTAAGTATATTTTATAGTAGCATATTATTTTGTTATTGTACAGTACACATTTTTTAATTGTACAGTTATTTTTTTTTATACTGTATTGCTTATATTATTCTTTAACAAATCTATGTGGTGAACAATACAGTGTTAATTCATTTACAGTAGTCTCTCTCTATAACGATTCCCTATATAACGATAATTCCTCTATAACGATGAAAATAGTAAACGTTGGTTGGTTCGTCATAAGAACAATGTATTAATTCTTTCTCTATACCGATATCGTCCTCTCTTTATAGCGATAACTTTTTAGCGTTCAATAGTTGATGACAAATGTGTTATTGTATTTAAAGTTCAGACTACCTGAGTCACGAATGAAAAGGTCATTGTTCAGCGGCTGTTTTGTTTTGCGTTTAAGGAATGCGGCATATACTCTTTCTTATCAGAGGGTTAAGTGACGTTTATTGTTCGGGCGGCGTAATTAACTGTTATCACACAGATGTTGTTATCTATTGACGACTTTTAATTTCCAGTTTGAGTTGCGTCTTAGTGTGCCAACAGTCAACATGTTTTCAAAAAAGCGTAAAGTGCTCCCGGTGGAGGAAAAACTATCGATAACTCGAGCAATAGAGAAAGGTGAAAAGCAATCTGATGTCGTTCGCCGGACGGGGCTGTCTCAGTCAACTGTGGCTACGATATGGAAGGACAGAAAAAAGTGGCTTAAAGCGGAGATGGAGGGCGGTAGCAGGAAGAAGTTGCGGAAACCTCAGCACAAAGATTTAGATCGCGCTATGCTTCAGTGGTTCCAGCAGCAGCGTATGAACCATATTCCACTTTCTGGACCTGTGATTAGGACAAAAGCTGAATTTTTTGCAACTAAACATGGAATTAAGAATTTTAAGGCATCTGAGGTTGGCTGAGCAAGTGGAAAATGCGGCACAAGATCAACTACGGCCAAATCAGCGGAGAGGCCCGCGATGTTAACAAAAACGTAACGGATCATTGGCTAGAAAACGTGTGGCCTGGACTGAAGGCACGATATGCGTCAGACGACATTTTCAATGCGGATGAGACTGGATTGTTTTTTAAAATGACACCCAACAGAACTTTAAAATTTAAATTGGAAAAGTGCGTTGGTGGAAAGCTCTCTAAGGAACGCATTACAGTTTTAGTAGCCGCTAACATGACAGGTTCGGTGAAGCGAAAATTGTTAGTGATAGGGAAGTCGAAAAACCCGCGTTGCTTTAAAAACTCGAATTCGAAAATCGAACTCTGTTTTCTGCCAGCAAACACAACGAGTGTCCTTCAGCCCATGGACCAAAGTGTCATCAAGAGTTTAAAAAACCATTACAGGAGAAGACTTTGATGGAATTGGTTGAGAATAATGGCGATCTTAAACTTAACATTCTTGACGCCATCCTAATGATTAGTAAATCCTGGGAAGAGGTGACGAGTAATACAATACAACATTCCTTCAAACACGCAGGATGGCTGGAAGATCAAGAATTGGCTTATGATGAAGATGACCTGTCATTAGATGTTTGGGCCAGACAGTTTGAATTTACTATCACCTACGAACCGGAAGAGCTAACAGATTTTGAAGAAGTTGATAAAAATGTAGCTACAACATCTGGACTTTCTGACGAGGACATCCTGCAAGCAGTTCGTTGTAGAAGAAGAAGAAAACAGTGACTCTGAAGTGGAAGCAGAGTCAGAACCAGCTCCGACCCCTCAGCAGGCATTGGATGCGGCAAAAGTACTGCATCGATTTTTCATCCACCAGGAAGACGATATGAGTGCTGTAGAACATTCGATGCGTCTTCAGGACAAGGTCAGGTCAGTTCTGTGGAAAGGGAAAAGAAGACACACCAAGGTGACAGATTTTTTTGATAATGTAGGCTAAATATATTTTACAGTAGCATTTTATTTTTTTATTGTACAGTACACATGTTTTTAATGGCACAGTCATTTTTTATACTGTATTGCTTATATTATTCGTTAATAAATCTATGTGGAATACAATGTTAAGTCATTTATGTTCGTTTTGATAATTTTTTTAAATTAAAATAGGTTTTTTAGTACAGTATTATTAATATTACAGTACCGAATTTTGTCTCTCTCTGTATAACGATCTCTCCTTATAACGATGAAAATTCCCGATCCCTTGCATATCGTTATAGAGAGAGAGGACTGTATATTCGTTTTGATACATTTTTTAAATTAAAATAGGTTATTTAGGACAGTACTATTAATATTACAGTACCGAATTTTGTCTCTCTCTGTATAACGATCTCTTCTTATAACGATGAAAATTCCCGGTCCCTTGCATATCGTTATAGAGAGAGAGGACTGTATTTCGATGTTGAACTATACATCCCTACTACGAAGAAAAAGAACAAAATATAGAATCTCAGATGACATAAAAACCACCTTAACTATAAACACTGAACATATATTAAATTATTTAAAAGTTTTATGTGTATATTCATCTATTTAAAGTACATAAATCAACCTCTCGTGTACTTTACACCACTAATAGCTCTGCGTGGTTCATGTAGATCTAAATAAAAAAAGTGTTTATGCATTAAATAGGTTACTAAATACTAAATGCATATCAAGAGGTGAAAAATTAGTAATATACAAAACGGTTATTAGGCCAATAGTAACTTGGCAGCAGAGATATGAATATTAAATAAAAATCAACAAGAAATGGTGCAAATATGGAACGAAAAATACTAAGGAAAATATTTGAAGTAAAAATGAAGAACGACGTAAAATATCAAACTTACTGTATATACAGATACAAAATCAATAGTTATAGCAACTATTCTTAGGTGATTCCCGTCAGATTTCGTTGAATTAGATAACATTATGTCAAATGCTATATTAAAATCGTGTAGATATTCAAAAAATGTTCGAAATATTAGGCTTAAAAACCATAAATTATAAAGTCTGTTGATATCCTTAGTAATAGAAAATAGATCTTTATAAAAAGTTTTAATGAGTTGTACGCTTAGAAATATACGATCAGGATTGATAGTAATCAAATTTTCAATACTGTGGTATATACCAATATATCTGAATGTGATAATATTCAATGTTTCTGCCAGAAAAGCCACAGTAATTATCATCTGAATAATTATCCATAACGTGTAGATATCATTCAGCAGTACTTGCCACGTGAAATGGTCCAATGTATAAACGATATTGTTCACTAAAACGCACATAAGGCAAATTACAAATAATCCATAACGTATAAATTTTTTAATCAAACTTTCCTGAAGCATAATATATTCTATCTGATTAATTCTTCGGAGAATTCTTTTCCATATTTTTTTTCTAAAAATTAAAGAATAACCTATACTTATACCAAACATTAAAGATTGCCCAATGATCAATATCAGTAGGAGTTTTTGAGTAATCCCAAATATGGGTGGCCTTAATAAAGTTAGCAATATTATGTTTAGTAAGCCAACGATCCATAATACAAAGATCAAAAACTCTTGTAGAATATTTTCCAAAGATAAGTTTTCCTCATTCCAGGAAAATAAGCAGAAGTATCTTCCAATTTTATACAAAATGTTTAAATAATATGTATCTTTAGTAGTCATATTTCCAACAAGGATTGAGATTAAAAACTATTTCTGATGATTATTTATACAATAAATAGCATTTTGTTTTATTTATTCGTTTCACGATTGTAAGTACACTAAACTCAAGTCGCGGTAAGAAGCCATTAAACAAATTAAATGTATCAATAATTTAATAAAAACCGGCTTTAATAGATTAGTTATTTCGATTTTACCTAATATAAAGAATTGGCCCGATATTAAGTAATAAATAACAAAATATAAGCAATCACTACTATACAATGTATAAAAATACAGTGCGCCACAAAATTATCCAAACATTATACTATATATAGACTACTAAGGTTTGTTTTTTAACCAGGAGGAGTAATTCAAATTTACTGCGCCGTAATGCTTGTTTGTAATTGGTCCAACCGCAGGAAAGTTTACTCCACTAAATTATGACATTTTGACACTAACGACATTTATAAAATTCTAAAATTCATATTTATTCAAAATATTCATTTATAAAATTCAAATTTATATCGACGATTTTTTGTATTTTCTGCGTTATTTCTTTAATTTTTAGATTTTTTAAATAATAATAATAATATGTATTCAATGCCAAGTACTAGTGGTAATTATCCTTCTTTGCCTATAAATCGCCAAGTTAATTTGGGTCATTTATCATCAAATTAAAAACAATGCATTATAAACATAATTCTGGAGTGAAAATAACTGCCATGGTAGCAAAAATAAAACAGGCAACAGGTCAGTTATGCAGAATAGTTTTTGTTAAAATCAAGACTTACTAAAGTAATGTGCTAATTTTAAGTGTTGCGAATTTAACTATTTAATTTAATTATCCTTTACAATTCACTTAATAGAAGTAAATTAGATTACGGTTGCATATGGTACGGTACTGCAAGCAAAACAGCTTTAAAAAACTAAACAGCATACAATCTGCAGCTTTGAGATTGGCACTGGGCAGCTTCGGAACTAGTCCTACTCGTAGCATAAAAATTTGAGCAAGAGAACCACCTCCATATATAAGACGCCAACAACTATCCCTAAACCATATAGAGAAAACATCAGCACAGAAACAAAATCAAATATTCTCACAAATTTGCAGTCCCAGTATTGGTTCTATAAAATAAACTAAAAATAGCACTTCCCTTGTAGAAACAATAAAATTTTCTTACTTTGATATTGATCAGCTAAGTTGATCTCTACGAGTAAACGTAAATTTTCCTCCATTGATAATCCAACCACTTACCATTGATCTAACCCTCACAAAATACCCCAAAGCAACTACAACTCCTTCTTCAAGTTCCGCTTCTATCAAAGATTGGAAATCATTCTGGCAATTATAATTTTGTTGGTTGCGCGCCTGAATAGTTCAATTGAACTGCATACAAACCATTCACGGAGATTGCGTAGCCACGAAATTTTACGTCTTCCTACGCTTCTTCTGCCTTTGATTTTAGCCTGCATTATATTCGTTCGTACTTCGTATTTTTCCCCTGTTATGATGTGCCCCAAGTATTACAATTTCCTGATTTTTATGGAATATAAAACTTCGCGTTATGTTCCTAGTTGTTCGAGAACTTGTTCGTTTGTTTTGCGATCCATCCATGATATTTTCAAAATACGTCGGTAACACCACGTTTCGAATGCTTCTAGGTATTTAATATTGGATTTTTTAAGTGTCCAAGCATCAACCCCATACAAAAAGGGTAGAGAAAATATAACATCAAAGCATTCTTATCAGGAGCAATATATTGATATCGCGAGTTCAAAAAAGTTTTCTTATTCTATTAAAGGTTGACCGTGAAATTTTAATGTGCATCTTATTTCTTTTTCTGATCATTATCTTCTGTTATCCATGCTCCAAGGTATTTGTACGAAGATATTTGTCCAATTTCTGTATTATCTAGTACTAGCTTAACTTTGATGTTTTATTCTTTTGTAAATATCGTCTATTAAAATAGATTAACACGTATTTACGCAAAGTAGTTATTTTTATTAAATTAAATCAAACAAAGTCAGTATTACAGTTCACAATGGTCAGAATTAAAAACACTAAGTTATCATTTCTCCCCTTACGCCGTGTTTATATGTCATCAACGAACTACTAGTGACCATATAATGTAATTAGCCGATCGCCCTATTAGGAATTTCATCTTAAGCTGATTGGGACATTAGGAAGTTAGTGACTTAAGCTGATCAGCTTATTAGGATGATAGTGTAACTGCATAAATACCATGAACTTGGTTTTTTTCAAATTTATTTGTACTCCATAATCGTGTAATGTATATTTAGTTGTTCAGCAAGGTTTTGCAGTACTACTAGTGTTCCTGCCAGAAAGACGATGTTGTCAGCATATCTTATGTTATTAAGTGGCTCACCGTTTATTATAAGGCCCTCACTGACCTCGGCAAGCGTGAATTCTGAGATGGCTTCACTGTATAAATTGTATAAAAAGGGTGATAAAATACTCCCTTGGCGGACCCTGGTCAGTTCATTTTCAACTTTCACTTTTGCTGTTTGTTCCAATAGAGGTTACATATGATTCTAATGACTCTACTGTATATGTTTTTATTAATAAAATTTCTTTAAGCCGATTATGCTGCACTCTGTCAAATGCCTTCTTAAAATCAATAAAACAGGCATATACTTCCTGACTTATATCTAAGCATCTCTGCGAAAGAACACTTACTGCAAACAGTGCATCTCGTGTTCTCAGTCCTTTCCTAAATCCCATTTGTGTATTACTTATGCCTTCATCTAATTTCTTATGTATTCTATTGTGAATTACTTTTAAAAACAATTTCAAGACATGACTCATTAAGGCTATGGTGCAATGTTCATTGCTGTACTGAAGCAGTATGAATGTTGATTGGAGCCATTCTTTAGGTATTATACCTGTTCTATATATGGTATTAAATAGATCCAAAAGAAGATCAATAGATTCAGTATTCACAATTTTGGGTAATTCGATAGGAACTTCATTAGGCCCGTAAGATTTACCACCTTTAGCTTGTTTCAGTGCATATTCAATTTCTTCCCGTTTAATGTCAGGCTCAGTATCATTATTAAATTCTTTTGGTGCTTCTGTTCTCTCTTTGTCTTCAAAAAGTTGTGCTATATATTGTGTCCATCTCTGCATTTTTTGGTTTATATCTGTTATAAGTGCACCACTTTCATCTCTTAGTTGCCTAGTTTGTAGTATTTTTCTCATTTCTGTTAATTCTCTAATTCTTTTATGCATGTTAAAAAAGCCATATTTTGTTTTTTCTCAATTTCTTCTAGTTCTTGGCACGACTCATGTAACATTCTCTACTTAGCTTCTTTCATTCTCTTTTTAATTATTCGATCAGTTTCATTATATTTAATTGGATTTTTTGTTTTGAATGATTTTTTTTTCATTCATTGTAGTATTTCTTCAGTCATCCAGTCTTTATATTTTACTTTTCTTTGATTTTAAGTTATCATTTGCTGTTTTAATTATTGCTTCTTTTATATTTTTTCAATTCTAATCAATGTTATAGCTACTTTTATTCAGTTCTTGGGCACTACGTTGATTTACAACTACAACTCCGTTTACCATCAAACACTTGTACTCCGGAGTTATATCTTAGTATTCTAATTATCAACAAATCTTCAGTGATGCTTCTAAAACTCGTGACGGACATGCTGCTGCATACTACTGTAAATACACTACTCCTACTTACACTATACCCTTACCTATATACTGCTGCATCCTCACAGGTAAGACCATAGCCATTTTGGAAGCATTAATTTTCTTTAAAACGCGTAGTGAGGATTAATGTGTCATCATAGACTAATTCTGTCTGTCTTTTATGCCGACGGTCTCTTAACGAGACAGTCGACATAAAAGTGAACGGAAGTTTAATTAACAACATTGGGTATGCCGACGATGCGGTCATAATAGCTGACAACTTGAAAGACTTAGAAAAAATTAATAACGAACAAAATATTAAGACATAGTAGAGAATACGGACTCGAAATTAGCAAGAATAACATTACAAATGAAATATTAACGGTAGGCGACCAGCAGATTGAGAGAGTAAAAATATATACTTACTTGGGAATGATAATCACAGAAAATAACAATTATACTGTAGAAATAAGAGTCAGAATTAAAAAAGCACGTACCAGCATTGTGAAAATGAAAAAGATTTTATGCAGCAAAGAACTGACATTGGCCCTCAGAATAACGCTAATTAAATGCTATGTACACAGTGTACTCTACTATGGATCTGAATCATAAACATTAAACCGGAATACAATAAATCGACTTAAAGCGTTTGAAATGTAGACATTTAGAAGATTCTTAAGGATTCCATGGGTAGATAGAGTCACGAATACAGAAGTGTTAAGGAGAATAGGCAGAGAGAGGGAAATGGAAAATAGAATAAAAGAAAGGAAATTGCAATATCTCGGACATGTAATTAGAGGCGAAAGATTCAACATCTTGAGACTCATAATTCAAGGAAAAATAAAGGGTATAAGAAGCGTCGGACGAAGACGCATTTCCTGGTTGAAAAACCTGAGAGAGTGGTTTGGTTGTAGCTCAAGGCAATTGTTCAGAGCAGCTGCCTCAAAGGTCAGAATAACCATGATGATTGCCAATCTTTGTCGTGGAGATGGCACTTGAAGAAGATGACAGACTCATTAAATTTCTATTAGGTGTAAAACAAGTATACCCTACAAATCCTATGTTTCGGGCAATAAAAATTGACTCAAAAATAATTCAATCATCTCGAAAAGAAGTAGCATTTACCTGGGTACAGTCGCATTTAGGAGTAGCTGAAGACGTCGGAAAAAGGTCGATCCAGAATAAGGTGTACAATGGATGCATAAGATGATTTAAAGAGACTCAATGTTACTTAGGCAAAAATTGATAGGGGAGAATGGTCAATCAAGCCATAAGCCTATTAGGCTCGAAGCGCTAATTAATATTAAATAACACTATAAGGATTAATTTAAAGAAATTTGTGCTAATAAAACGCAAACTTAAATTATAAAATATCAAACTTACTGTATATACAGATACGAAACTCATAGTTATAACAATTATTGTTACAAAACTCCCTTTAAATTTAGTTGAATTGGACATATTTATATCAAACGCTATGTTAAAATCGTTTAGGTATTCAAAAAATGTTCGAAATATTAGGCTTAAAAACCATAAATTATAAAGTCTGTTGATATCCTTAGTAATAGAAAATAGATCTTTATAAAAAGTTTTAATGAGTTGTACGCTTAGAAATATACGATCAGGATTGATAGTAATCAAATTTTCAATACTGTGGTATATACCAATATATCTGAATGTGATAATATTCAATGTTTCTGCCAGAAAAGCCACAGTAATTATCATCTGAATAATGATCCATAACGTGTAGATATCATTCAGCAGTACCTGCCACGTGAAATGGTTCAGGGTATAAACGATATTGTTCACTAAAACGCACACAAGGCATACTACAAATAATCCATAACGCATAATTTTTTTAATCCAACTTTCCTGCCGTGTATATTTTATCTGATTAATTCTTTGGAGAAGTTTTTTCCATATTGTTTTTCTAAAAATTCGAGAATAAAATATACTTATACCAAAAATTAAGGATTGCCCAAAGATCAATAACATTAGGAGTTTTTGAGCGATCCCTACCATCATTGGCCTTAATAGAATTAGCATTAAGGTGTTTAGTAC
The DNA here is from genome assembly GCA_918026665.1 of Diabrotica balteata. Classification (NCBI taxonomy): domain Eukaryota; kingdom Metazoa; phylum Arthropoda; class Insecta; order Coleoptera; family Chrysomelidae; genus Diabrotica; species Diabrotica balteata. Next base: position 25,761,788 of record OU898280.1, read on the forward strand.
ACCAGCGATCCATAAAACAAAAATTAAAAACTCTTGTAGAATATTTTCTAAAGATAAGTTTTCCGCATTCCAGGAAAATATGCAGAAGTATCTTCCAATATTATACAGAATGTTTAAACAATATGTATCTTTAGTAGTCATATTCCCGACAAGGACTGATATTAAAAGATATTCCTGATGATTATTTGTAATATAATAAATAGTATTTTTTTTTATTTACTTGTTTTGCGATTGTAAGTACACTAAACTCAAGTTGCGGGCGAGAAGCCATTAAATAAATGTAATAAGTCAATAATCTAATAAAAAAAACTGGCTTTACTGGATGAGTTGATGAGTTATTTCGATTTTTTCTAATATAAAAAATTGGCCCGATAATAAATAAATAACGTGACATAAGCAATTAATACCATAAAAAGTAATTAGAAAATACAGTGCTCCACAAAATTATCTGAACATTTTTTTGTGTAGTATTTTGCAGCTACTCTTCTATACTGGCGTTGTATTACTTTTTTCTCTATAGTAAGATTCTGAGGCAAGCGTCACATAACTAACGTCACAAGAAGCTGTTGGTTCTACACATCGATTCGTTCCTAGTCATCATATTGTCATCATCGCGGCAAAAGTCACTAAATCCAAATAACAGATCTGAGAAAACGAACATTTTCTTATGGTGCCTATCCGTTACGGATGTTGTACACTAACATGGTTATTCTGACTTTGTTGACTGCTCTCCTGAAAAGTCCGGTAGTGGTTTGGTTAAACCATTTTCGCAGGTTGTGCAGCCGAGATATTCTTCTTCGTCCTGGACCTCTTTTCCCATGCACGTTACCTTGAAGTATGGTCCAAAGTAGGTCATATCGTTGTTCATTGCGCATTATATGGCACAGGTATTGCAGTTTGCGACGTTTTATGGTTACGACTAGTTCGCGCTCTTTACCCATTCTATGCAGTACTTCTTCGTTGGTAACTCTGTCCATCCAGGAAATCCTTAACATGCGTCTATAGCACCACATCTCAAATTCTTCGAGTCTCTTCAGTGATGCTTCAGTTAAGATCCATGACTCCACGGCATATAAAAGAACGGGTAGCATTTTAGTAAACAAACTTTTATTTCCAATTTTTTTTTTTTTTAAGAAAGCTGATTTGGCATTTTCGATCCTTATCTTAATTTCCGTCGGTTGGTCCCACTGTTCATTTAAGTTTTCACCCAGATAACAAAAGTTGGTGATTTGTGTTATAGATTGTTGGTTAACTAGTAATTCTTCTTCTTCTGGTAGCACTACAACGCGGGGTGGGTCTTGGCTGACTGCACAACCTGCTTCCATCTCGAACGGTCGTTCATGATGTTTAAGTCAGTGGGTAGCCCCATTGTTCTCAAATCTGACCATATATTATCTCTCCATCGCATTCGTGGACGTCCTAAGGGCCTTCTCCCTGTCGGGACTTCTTCCCAGATTAACTTGGTAAGGCGGTTATTAGGGAGCCTATGAACATGGCCAGCCCATCTTAGACGTTGGGATTTAATCTCTTGGACTACGTCGCTAGCACTATACATTTGTTTGACCTCGGCATTTGTTCTCATTCGGTATTGGTTAGTATTCGGATCGTGATAGGGATCGAAGATCTTTCTGAGGATTTTTCTCTCAAAGCATAACTAGTAATTGACCAGGTGGTATCCTATGTGTTTGGTTTTTTTGATATTAAAATCAAGTCCAAACATGCTACTTACGTCTGTCACCCTGGCGGGCATACTGCCTGCCAGGGTGACAGACCTGCGGACCTTTAAGACTATTTGCAAAAATGACAGTATCATCAGCGTTTCTCATGTTGTTCAATAGTTCTCCATTTATAAGTATTTCCTCATCTATGTCCATTAGCACTAGGTTGATAATGTGCTCTGAATATGTATTGAACAGTAATGGGGACAATATACATTCCTACATACATTTGTTAACTGATTCACAACTCTAACAGCTGTAGTTTGTTCGTACTATATATTTTTTACTATACTGCGGTCTCTGCTGTCCAGACCAATTCAGTTTAATATTTTCATCAGTTCTTCATGTTTTATTTTATCGAACGCGTTCTGGTAATCAACAAAACTCACATGTTTATCACAATTCACGTCTGTAAATCTTTTAAAGAGAACTTGTATCGCAAAAAGTGCCTCTCGAGTACCCAATGAATCCTTGAAGCCAAATTGTGTGTTTGTCATGTGTTCTTCACAGTTTTTATATATTTTATGTATAATTTTTAAAACAGTTTTCAGGAGATGGCTCATAAGGCTTATTATTCGATAATCTTCACATTTTTTGGCATTGGGTTTTTAGGGATTGTTATAAAAGTTGATCTTAGCCACTGTTGGGGTATTTTTCCACTTTGGTATATATTGCTGAAGATCAAGCAATTTTCAAAAATTCTGAGTAGAACTCTTCTGGTCCTGCGGCTTCTCCCTCCTTAGTGTTGTTTATAGCCGCTTCTTCTTCCGCTTCGAGAATAGGTGGTCCGATATCGTTATTTTTATTTTGTGTGATGGTGACATTCCTATCGTCTTTAAATGTTGTTGTCACATAGTTCATCCCTGTTGTTTTTGTTTCTTCAATATCAACTATTGGATTTCCTTGAGCGTCTGTTAAGTCTCTCGGCCCTTTTGATTTATATTTGCCAGCTGCTTCTTTGATCTTTTTTTTTTAGAGGTTGAAGGAATCGTGTTGAGGTTCCAATATCTCGATTTCTTCACACTGTTCTTCCAGATTTCTATTTTTAGCTTCTTTGACAGCTTTTTTTATCTCTTTGTCTATAAATTGATATTCAACGTAGTCTTTTCGCTTGGATTCTCTTCTTCTGTCCATCATCTGTAATATACCGTCGGTCATCCATAGTTTTTTCTTTTCTGTCTTTTTCGGTCGCAGGTATCGCAATATTTTCTTCCCAATGTTTTCTATGTGGTTTATTTCTGTGTCAACATCATAAACTACTTCTGACTTAGATATGGTGTTCTTCAGATATTCCTGTACTTCTTGCTTTATGTCATCATCTTTGAGTATTTAAATACACTATGTTATTTGTAATCAATGTTAGTTAGTCAAAAACAATATTTAATGGGGGAATTCCTGACCTGGAAGGTAACCAGTATAATAGGAAAATATCGGCTCTTAAGTGAATTTTAAGTTAAATATACCCGTTGAAAAATTACAAGAGTGAGTTGTTGAAGTTCTTGAGTGGGACTTACATCAGAGGCTCTGTAAGTCAGCTTCCTCCTCCTCAGTCCTAATCCCTTTTGGGATGTGGTGACACCATCAGGCCTTCACAGTTTTTTTAGCATTTCCCTCCATCCTTCTCTGTCCTGGGCTAGTTATTCGGCTTCATGTAACCCTTGGTTAATCAATGTTTTTTGTTTGATTTACCCAACGGCTTGGAGATCTTCTCCTAGGTCTTTTTCCTTCTAGTTATTCTAGTATCGATACGTTAGTGCGATGATCAATCCAGGATATTCTCAACATGCGGCGGTATACCCAAATTTCAAAAGCGTCCAGTTTATTTTTATCCGCTTTCTTTAAGGTCCACGTTTCAGATGCATATGTAGCTATGAGAAAAATGAGCGCCTGTATCAGCCTTAGTTTTGTGTGTATTGTTATGCTAGAAATTTTCCAAATTGCTATCAGTTTCATCATGGCTGTTCTAGCAATAGTCAACCTTCTACGTTTTTCTCTGTCACAACCCTCCGTCATTTATTATTAGGGACCTCAGGTATATGAAAGTATTTACTACTTCAAAGTCCTTAATTTCTTTAATGTATTGAAGATTATTCCGAGCTCTGTCTACTATCATGATCTTTGTCTTACTCGTATTTAGCTTTAGTCCATATGTTTTGTTTTTTCCTTCAAATATCTCATTATGTCTTCCATTTCTTCCTGATTTGCCGCGATTATTAAAGTGTCATCAGCATATCTCAAGTTATTGATTTTTTGACCTCCTACTGATATTCCGCCCTTCCATCCGTCTAGTACCTTTCGCATAATGTGTTCGCTGAAGATATTAAACAGAGTTGGCGAGATTATGCATCCCTGCCTGACACCTGCCTCTGTTCTGAAATGATCGAAATTTGTCTTGTTTATTTTTACTGTGCACTTATTATTTTCATATAGACTTCAAATTAGTTGAATTAAGTGGTGGAGTGTTCCCATTTCCGCTAGTATGGACCATAGCTGCTGCCATTTGACTTTATCGAAGGCCTTTGTGTAATCCACAAAGCACATAAGCATAGCAGTATTGAATTCACGAGTTTTTTCGATTAGCTGTCTGACATTAAGGATGTATTCTCTTGTGCCTTTTCCTGGGACAAATCCCGCTTGTTTCTTCTAATATCTGAGGCAATAGAAAAGCTTTTAATCTTTTATGTATTATATGAAGTAGAACCTTGCTTGCATGGGATATTAGGATTCCTGTTCTGTAGTTGCTGCAATCTAGCGGAGTTCCTTTTTTGAATATAGGATGAAAGTAGATGTTGTCCAGTCGTTGGGCCACCTCTCCGGTTTCCCAAATTTTTTTGCAGATCATGTACATAACAACTCATCTCCAGTCTCTTTTAAAACTTCTGCGGTGATCTTGCCTGCGCCAGGAGAGGAGAGTCAGCTTATATTCCATCAATTATTAGTAATAAACAAAAATATCTATTTGACAACATAAGAAGAACCATCGACAAGAATTTCTTATTTTTTTTTTTTTGTTTTTGCACCGGCTTAATTGCCTTGTTATAGTTTGGATACAGGACCGCATTCAGATCTAATGACTAGTTTTAAAGTTTATTTAAATGGATGATATTAATTCCGAATTAGCTTAGGAAATTAGCTGTATTTTACCAAAGTGTAAGTTATGTGTATTTTACCACAGTTATAAATAAGACAGTGACTACAGAAGGCATTTTAACCAACGTAACACAACACCCAATACAATTCCATTCAAAAAAAAATTATTTGGTACAAGATACTCAATCTAGACAATACAAAAATAAAGATGTAGATGTAAATAAACCAAGGCCAAAAAACGGTAACCCGATTACAAATGAAGTATAAACGTATATGTATAACGTAAATATAACGTATAAACGTTAATAAAATAGGATTATAAACTAATGAATCATTGATCACTTCACTAATTAGCACAGAATCTACACTGCAAACATAGAGCAAAAGAGCTTTCTCCAAACAGTTATACCATTTGAAACTCCTGAATGCTTTATACTGCCTGCTAAGGATACACGTTCAAAAAGAAGAGAACTATCCCAACAAAAGATCCTATTGATATACAGAAATTGATGCAGCCAACAAAAGTATTTTTTGAAGACGACACAAACGAAAGTTTATGTCGTCCTCTAAACGTTTTATGGCTTCTTCTGTAAGACTCCAGCTTTGTACTCCATAGAGGAGGCATTAAAGACGTAACATCTAAGAATTCCTATGCGTATATTGATACTTAAAGATAAGTTGCAGAGAATCTTCCTAAGGCTGTTGAAAGAGCTTCTGGCTTTTTCAATACGAGTTTTTATATTCGTACCTTTGATCCCAAGTATTCCAAATATTGCAGTCCAAATATCATATTTTTTTCCACTCCTTTCTAACGGTGTATCGCCTATTGTAATTTGGCCGTTTATGTTGGTGTTCTTACTAATAATCATTATTTTTGTTTTCTAGCAATTTAGTTTTAGGCCGTATTTTTTACATGCTTCTACAACGTTATCCATTATCCTTTGAAGCCCCTGCACACTATCTGCCAGCAACACTGTATCGTCTGCATATACAGATTGAACGAATTTAAAACGGAGCATACAATTTAATATATGTCTATTTGAACTGCATTTGAAATAGTGGACCAATATAAAACTTGGACAAAAATAAATCCATACCTGGGTATAGACATTGTATAAAAATATCGTTCAACTATCTGTCTCGCAACAATGTTTTGCGTAAAGGAAGCGATAATAGTTTAGGAAATGAATCTCGAAAAAAGTTAAAACTTCGCAATTTTTTCGTCCTGCATGATTGAGTTGAAATTTTAACAGAAGGTAGGTGATAGCCCAAGGATCAAAATCTATATCGAACCGAAGTGCGCTGAAGGGTTTTAGGGGTGAAAACTACCCCTAATTGTCAAAAATTATAAAATAACATATTAAACCTGAATATGGGTAAGATTTGGTTTGAATTAGTTAAATAATGATTATTTTATACTTTTGAATAGAGCTCCATCATATTTCAACCCTTAAAAAGCAACCCTTGTTAGAGATTAATGTAAAAAAATTACTAATTCTAAAAAAATGATTTCGCCTTGGATCGATTTGGATAAAAATTTGGATTTAAGCTCAATTCACCCACTGCTTTATAAGTTTATGTCATGTCGACGAACCCTGATTGTTCTTAGAAGTGAAAACTACCCCTAATTGTCAAAAATTAAAATAAATATTAAACCTGAATATGGGTAAAATTTGGTTTGAATTAATTAAATAATGATAGTTTTCGTGCTTTTGAATAAAGTTGCATCATATTTTAATCCCTTAAAAAGCGACCCTTGTTAGAGATTAATGTAAAAAAAAGTAGTAATGCGAAGAAAATGATTTCGCCTTGGAACGATTTGCATAAAAATTTGGAATTAAGCTCAACTCACCCTCTGCTTTATAGTTTATGTCATGCCGATGACCCTGATTGTTCTTAGGGGTGAAAACTACCCCTAATTTTCAAAAATTGTAAAATAACATTACAAATCTTAAGATGAGTGAAATTTAGTTTGGATTAGTTAAATAGTGATTTTTTTATACTTTAAAATACAATTTCATACATTTTCAACCCTTAAAAACCAATTGTTATGAGTGCTATAGGTGAAAACAATTTTTTGCCAAAATTTTGCAACATTTCAACTTTTAGAAAATCATCCTTTACAACATTGCAGTCTTTATAAACTAATTTAATAGATATAAATTGAAAAAAGTAGAATTAAATACAAAAAAATATATCAACATAAAAGGCACCATATATTCTTATACATTTACATAAATAGTTAAAAATATTTACATTTATAGTAAAACATTATAATATTAATTTTATTCGTCATCAATTACATCTTCATCGTGAGCTATGTCATCCTCATCTTCTTCAATTATTGGTGGACTATTATTGCACCCTTCACCTGAGCACCCAGAACAAGTAGAGTTACAGTATAAACCAAACTTTTCTGCACCCACATGAAACGCCGCATCCTTTTTTGCATTGGCAAAAAATAGTTTTCAAAAGTTCATCGGATGCAGGTTGTTTGTTCATGCGTACGGGTAATAACAAACCATCTTTGAATACCATCCCCAATCTGTTGCTCTGATATTTTCATTGCCAAGCCATAGATATATGAGCAGATGTTTTTTCTATGGATTAAATAGCAGCTTAAAATTTCGAATGTATAACGCCCCACTACCTAATATACCGGTTTTGTAGATTATTGTGCTCCGAAATGTACTGTACTATACTAATGGAAATTTTCCGGAAAAAAAATAATTGGTTTTTTTAACGTATTTCCTTCATTTTTAATGATAGAGTGTTTCTTTAAAAACGATTTGTAGAGGTTTTTAAGATGATCTGTAAATTAAATCTTTTTGGAACCCTTGGTTTTAAATGGGGTGAGTTTAAAAGGCTCGAAAAAGATGGTGCTTGATCGTAAATCGATGCTTTAAACGGCTATATCTCGCCAAATATTCATTGTACAACAAATCTAAATAATAGAAAATTTTAGTCATTAAAAAAGCTACAATTTATCACATCTTTATTTTTTTCATATATTGAGTATTTTCGGGGATATTTAAAAAAAGAAGGGTAAAAAATATGAAATTGTAAATCGTTTCTCGCTTTGTGCTGTACTTTTTCTAAAATTAAGCATTTTAAATGGGTCAAACTTCTTGATACGTATTAACAATACATGTACAAAGAGAATTGCAGAAGGGTGAAGATCGATTTTAACTATGGTGGTGGTTAGGGGTTGTTTTCATCGATTTTTTCGTAAAAAAATGAGGTATTGACGTTATTTTCATCATAACTCACTTAATTTTTAAGCTAGAGTCTTTGTTTATGATAGGTCTATTTATGCTCTTTAAAAAAGGTTGTGTGAGTTTTCTTCCAAAAATGCACATTTTCCCCGATATTTGACTTTGAATCTTTCAAATTTGGCATTTGAAGAAAACCGCTGAACATTGATAGGCCGTATTTCGGTTCCTGTTATATCGCAAAAACATTTAAAAAATGAATTGTATTTGTCTTTTTAAAAGCTACAAATTTGTTCTCTACAATTTTTTTGATAAAATGCACCATTTTCGAGTTATTCGCGAAAAATCGATTAAAAACGTCGATTTTTTCGTCTAAAAGTTGTTACTTTCAATCGCAAAAACTTGAAAAATATCAGTTTTACAATAAAAAATGTATAGAACATTTTTTGTTTAGAATCACTTTTTTAATCGAAACCTGTAGTTAAAACGTAAAAAAAAAATTCACCCCCGAGATGGGGTGGCAACCACCCCCAAGGCTTTGGCGCACTTTGGTTCGATATAGATTTTGATCCTTGGCTATTACCTACCTTCTGTTAAAATTTCAAGTCAATCCACGCAGGACGAAAAAATTGCGAGGTGAAATGCTTCATTTCCTGGACTATAAGTGGTTTGACAGCATAATAAAATCGTAGATTTATGTGTAGCTTTCAATTTTTATGATTTCAGAATCCAGCAGCCCGCTGAAGTATTGGATTTTTATAATATAATTATTTGACAACCTTTTGTTGGTCAACCACCTACAGCAGAATTGAGCCGAAATACATAATATTTCGTATGTTCCGAATTTATTTCGTTCAATCTGTATAATATTGTTTTAAGTTGGCCATTTACAGCAATCCCATCGTCTGATTCGTCCAAGGCCTTTTTAAAGATGTTTTCAGAGTATATATTAAATAATGCCGATGACAATATGCAACCCTGTCTAACTCCTTTTTTGACTGTGAATATCTCGCACAGTTCATTTTCAAATCGTACTGTTGCTTTTTGTTGGAGATAATAAGTTTGAGATCAGTCTTATATCCTTACCACCAAGTCCTTATGTCCTTAAGATATCGATTAGTTTTCCATGTGACTATCAAGTGTCTTCTTGAAATCAATGAAAGATGCATACACATCGTAATTGATATCCCTGGTTCTCTGTATTAGAACTTGCAAACTAAAAAGTGCTTTCCTCGTTCCGAGTTATGCTCTGAATCCAAATTGAACTTCACTCAAGTGTTCTTCTAATTTGGTGTATATGCGTGAGTGAATGATAGTAAGGAAGATGGCTCATTAAACTAATTAATCCGTGTTCTTCATATTTTCTAGCGTTGGCTTTTTTAGGAAGTGGAATGAATATTGATAGTAGCCAGTCTTTTCGTAAGTAACCAGTCTCTTATATGTTGTTAAATAGCTTCGTAAGAGCTGTGATTTTGTGTGCCTCTAATAGCTTTAAAATTTTACCATGCACCTAATCGGGTCCTGGTGATTTCTAATCTTTAATGTGCTTAATGGCCATAGTTACGACTTCATTTGTTATTTCTGGCCAGGTTGAATTGCGTAGGGATTGTTTATTTCAGTCGGACTTCGTGCTGCATCTTTGAATAACTCTTGCATATATTCTTTCCATCTTCGTAATTTATCTTCAATGGTAGTCAAAAGCTGGCCTTCTATGTTTACAACTATGCTTGTATTGCATTGTTTTCTGGTATTATGTACCTCTTTAATTTTTTTGTGCATATGGAAATTGTCAGGTTTGCGTTAGTATAGTCTTACGCAGCTTTTTGTATTCGTTGTCATTTCTACCTTTTAATTTTTTTCGCTCTTCCAAGATCTGCAATATTTTATCTGTCATCCATTCTTGGTTTTTTTCTAGTTTTGATTGTAGATATTTATGCGAAATTGTGGTAATAGATGTCTTCATTTCGTTCCACTGATCTTCTATGCATCTAGTAGTGTCTTCAAATATTTTCGCAAAATTCTAACTAATCTCTATTTTTACTTTTTTCTGAGTGTCATTTTCTTATAATATTCTTATATCTATCTTGTGCCTCATTTTCTTATAAATTATTTTGAGTCGTATGTTCATATTTGTAACCAATAGACTATGATCTGAGAAGGCATCTGCGCCTGGATATGTTTTTGTTAAGGTTATAGAATTTCTAAACCTTTTGTTTATGTTGATACAATCAATTTGGTTTCTTATTCAGTTTTAGAGAGTCTTCTAGATTCTGATAGAAATTTTCTATTTCTTCTTTAGTGGATTCTGATGTCGGTGCTTAGACCTGAATGATGTTTATATTAGAGGGACTTGAATTAATTTTCAATAGCACAACTCTGTCTACTGTCTACTATGGACGTTAATTCTATTACTACTTTAGTTATTTCCCTTTTTACTTTTATCGCTACGCTATTTCTGTTTCTTCTTGTGTCGTCTCCAGAATAATAGATATGGTGTTCATCTATAATTCTTATTCCAGAATTTGGCCATCGAACATCACTGCATTCCAAAATATCCATGTTCAGGTGACTCATTTCTTGAATAGTATTTGCTGCTTTGCCTGCTTGGAACATGCTTAGAATGTTTACGTACGGATAGTTTTAACGACAGAGTCCGAGAAATCATGGGGGTTACACATAATATTGTTGATGACATCAAAACGACACAACTCAGATGGTACGGACACGTAAGGAGAATGCCGGAGAATAGAATACCCAAACAAATTCTTGAATGGCAGCCAAGAAGTAGGCGGAGATCAGGAAGGTCTAGAAAAAGTTAGATAGGAGTTGATAAAAAAATCAGAGAAAGAGAACTGGAGGACGATCTATGGAACGATGGAATGAGATGGAGATTGGAAATCGGAAGACGTCGAAGAACGTTGTAAATCGACCTTGTATATATATAGCTCTAACTTTTGTGGACACTATTGGTTGACCGGGGGATTCTTAGCACCCTCTCCCCACTTAAAAGGTGCCCGGAACTGAGGGCCGTTTGTTTTAGATTTTCAGCAATTGTCGTGTTGTGGTGATATCCTTACGGATCTTTAATGTGGTAGTCATCCCGTGGCTTTCCACATCCCTATGCTGTTGACTAATCTAGCTCTTCTGCCTTTGGAGTCAATTTCTTAGCTTCAGGGCAATGAAGTGCCCTAAGACATGTCAGTTCTTTCACTCGTAGCTGTTGGTCAACAAATGTCGGATTACTTTTACCGGTAATCATTCGGTTACTTTGCAGTGTCACAAGGTTAAATCATAATTACCACCTGTGATTATGCAGTCTCCTTCCGGCTCGAGGAGATAAGAATACGGCCGGGGCCAGAAGACCCTGCCTGTCGTAAGAGGCGACTAATGGACGGATATGAGAGGTGGAGGGCCGTCGTTTGAGGTGTCAAGTTGGTAAAAACGCACAGAAATGCCTAGTCATCTCAGTCACCGGTCTACATTCGCAGTATCCGAGACGAGCGCCTACTCTACTCTCATTTTCCACAAGAGCCAGGTGAGGTTAAACGAGCCGGGTACGTATGCACCTCCTAAAGCCGACACCGCGGAAGGGGTGTGGTTAGACTCGGCACGTACCCACCTCGGAATGATCTAAGAGTGGTAGAGAAGTGAATTCTCGGCGGCGACCTGTCTTCGTGCGAGGTGGTATTCCACCACCTGCGTGCCTTTCCGCCTCCGGTGGTAGGACTCACGGAAGGGTGGCGTGACCCGCAACACAGGTACTATGGGGTAGGTGGAGCCCCACGATGTTTCGGCATCGTGCGTCCTTCAATTGGTGTCGGACTCAAAGGGCAGTGGGAGCGCTAACGGTCGTATGCCGAAAGGCCAGGTAGATCAGGGTCCTGCCAATTAATTTTGGAGGGCACAAAGCTTTGCAATGTGATTATTCAGTATCAGGTCGGTAAAGAGATCAGTAAAGAGATTTTTCTCTACCGCTCCGATCCTGTAATGACTTAGCTGCTGCACTATGCTACGCTCTCAGTTGATCCCGTTTGATTTGGTAAATCCTTATTTACTCATATCCTACATATCTGTAGGGCGTTCCCTATCAGCCATTTGGATGCGTTGTGTCGAGTTTGTGAACGACCCCCCTCCGAGTGTGTTTTCCAAGAAGTACTGAAGAGCCCCTACTCAATTCGTAGCAGGGTTCTTGCTATTGTTGCAAGAACTTTTTTTAAGTACAATTCTTTTGGATATTATTTTTATTTTTACTTTGTGAGAAAATTTGATTTTTATTATATTATTTAGTTTAGTAACTACAACCATTTTATCGTTTGGGTCACATAAGCTCTACTTTAGGTCAGTATCATTGTACAATAATAATAATAATAATAATAATAATACCCTAACGGTAGAATGGATAAGAACCCAGACGATACCTATTATTCATTCTACACAGGAGTCATTCCGAAGAACCTCCCCTAGAAAACATAAAAAAGCAAGGGGTCTAAATGAACATCTATATAAGATCATCAGAAATCATGCACCTCTTCGACTTCCAGATGCTGCGAAAATTTTGGGAGATACACCGACGTACCAAGTCACCTAGGACTCGATAACATGGAAAGAGTCCCACCAGAGCTCATCCTTATGATACCGTAGAATCTGGGATGAGTGATTTTCCCCCTAGAGGGAGTGTGAGCCTTATGCTAAATCTGGATAATAATAATAATAAAATAATAAATAAAAGTGTATTATAAAGTGTCCAAACCGGATATTAGTGTCTTCAGCGGAAGTAAGAACACTTCTCACAAAGGCGCAAACATCATCCACGTAGTGCAGTATAAGAACAACATACCAGCGGTATCAAGGGGGAAGAGACTTAAGGATACTAGTGTCTGGCCAATTAGATAAACAAATTGCTAATCTAAGCTTATTATTTCCAGGTACAGTCTGAGACATCAACCTTTAACATCGACAATTTGCTGCAATAGATGATACGACGCTGCCGCTTAAACTGAGGGAACAAGATATGCGCATAAACCACCTGACTCTAGCAAGCAAAAATGCGCACCTGGATGAGTAAAACCTCTGCATGGTGCGACATCCTCAATTAATCACCAAGAATAAGTCGACAATACAGCGCGTCGAACTAATGGTTTGACATCAGGACAAGATGTTCCCCGAGACTGAGGGTTTTCCCTACATGCCATTCAGGGATCAGGTTATTCCAACGTAAAAAATATACCTGAAGTATATTGTTAAAGATTCTCAAGTCCAAAATGACAAATGCCCGATAATGGATGCCAAGCCCAAGAAACCATCCCACAACTTACCGGTGGCTGCCCAGGCATTTGTCGGTAACACGAATATAAATAACGCCAAGACTCAGTAGGAAAGATTATTTCACCAAAACTAGCTGACAAACTGGGACTTCTCCATACCGACCATCTTCCTATTATCAATACGCCCTGATAGCAAGCATGAAAATGACAACACAAGCTATACATGGGACCATAGCACTGAGTGCTTACACAGACCAACCAGTGGGCTCATAATAACGGATCTCTCATACTAGTTAATAACTTACTAGCCAAACAACACTATATTGATGTGCGATACCCAACACCAATAATTAAGTATGTTAAATACAAAGAACGAAAAGATTCGCCAAGTACAGAGATCAATAAATACAAACATGAGACAATGAGAATGGGAAGTACCCAACCCGTACCTATTGTTCTACCTAATCTACTACTGGTGTTATTCACCCTAAAAAACCTCCTAGCGAACCTAAAACAGCTGGGTCTAAATGAACATCTTTATAAGGCATGCAGAAAGCTGTACTCCTCGCGACGTCCAGATGTGTACGAAAATTTCTGGAGATACTCCAAAAATACCACGTCACCTAGGGCTTCGATAACATGAAAGAGTCCCATCCACCAGAGCTCAATCTTTTGATCCGAAGGTATCTGGGATGATGAATTTCCCCTTAGAGGGAGTTGAGCCGTATGGCTAAATCTGGGATAATAATAATTCTAAAATATATAAATCTCGATGTATAATCTCGTGGACCTTTTTGAAGCATATAATGACAAATGGAAGACTAAAATTCACCTTCAAATACTGGTGTGAAACCAATATCGCAACTGAAGATATCGCTTATTAACCGGGGCCTTTTTCCAGGGACACGTTGAGTCCACTTGGTTCTGCCCTACGATGAACCCTACTATCCTCAGCTGCTGGAACTCCACAGACTCAGGATTTAGCATCAAAAATAACCAACACTGTTTTGTCGAAGCTTAATCATCTGTTGTATATGATGATTTGAAACTAATGGCATCCACTCGAAATCACTAGATCAGATTCTAAAAAACTGTAGAAACTTTACTCAAATTGATATCAGTCTGCATTTTGGACAGACAATTGCCGTATACTTATTATACGTCAGAGGAAAGGTTCAGCCGGAGGTTTCATATGCAAGAGGCCAAAATATCGAGGCAATGTGAAAATGATATTTACAAATAATATCGGAGTAAAACAGGCGCGGAAATGTACCATAAACATGAAAACTGAACTAACTTACCGAGTTCGTGCGAAGAATCAGACACTAAATCGGTCACACTTAATATAAAAATTTGTTTAAGGGCATTAAATACGTACGCCTGTTTTCCGGCGCTCAGCAACTCATTTGGGAATATAAAGTGGTCAAAAACGATATAGAGTTCTTCAAGCGGAAAGTAAGAACACTTCTCACAAAGGCGCAAAAACATCATCCACTCAGTGCTTAGAAAGAACAACATTACCGCGGTATCAGGAGGAAGAGGACTTATGGAAATAGTTAGCATAGATTAAACAATTGCTAATTATAAGATATTCTTATTATCAGGTACAGGTGAGACATCTACTTTACATCGAGCCAATTAGCGCAGTAATGACACAACGCGGCCGCTTAAACTGAGGGAACAAGAAAGCGCACAAACCATCTGACTAAGCAAGAAAAAATGCGCACCTGGATGATTAAACCTTGCATGGGCGACATCTCACAGGAGATCAACCAAGAATATGTCGGACGATAAAGCGTCGAACTATTGGTTGACATCAGAAAGATGTTCCCGAGACTGAAGGTTTCCTACTTGCCATTCCAGATCATGTTATTCAACTAAAAAT
Source organism: Diabrotica balteata (assembly GCA_918026665.1). NCBI lineage: Eukaryota > Metazoa > Arthropoda > Insecta > Coleoptera > Chrysomelidae > Diabrotica > Diabrotica balteata. The sequence goes on from OU898280.1 coordinate 25,776,957, forward strand.
AACCTAAAATATATTGTTTTAAAGATCCTCAAGTCCAAAATTCGCCAAATGCCCGATATGGATGCCAAGCCCAAGAAAACCATCAAGCATCTTACCGGTGGTCTGCCAGCATTTGTCGGTACTGATTATAAAGAACTCCATGACTCGTAGGAAGATATCCACCAAGAAACTAGCTGACCAAACTGGACTTCTCCAAACCAACATCATGCCTTATTATCAATATGTCCCTGACAGAATGCTTGAAAATGACAACTAACAAGCTATACTGGGACGCACTGTTCTCACAGACCAACCCATTGGCCATAAAAGACCGGATCTCATACTATGTGAATAAATTACCAGCAAACAACACTTATGATGTGTCGATACCTAACACACCAATTTTGCTTGTTTTAATACAACGAAAAGATCGCCAAGCGTATAGAGATCGGGAATACAAATCAAGAGACAATGGAGAATGGAAAGTAACCGGCATACATACCGTATTGTATCTAATCTACTTCTGGTGTTATTCCCAAAAAACCTCCTAGCGGAACATAAAAGAACTGCTAAAGTGAACATCCTTATAAGGCCATGCAGAAAGCTGTACTCCTCGCGGACCTCCTCAGAAGTGAACGAAAATTTCCGGGAGATACTCCGACATACAAATCACCTAGGGCTCGATAACACGGAAAGAGTCCCACCAGAGCTCAATCCTTTTGATACCGTAGTTTTATCTGGGAATGAGTGAATATTCCCCTTAGAGGAGTGTGAGCGTATGGAGCTAAATCTGGATAATATAATATCAATACGCCCAGATAGAATGCTTGAAATACAACTCACAAGCTATACTGGGACCGCACTGTGCTTACAGACAACCAGTTGCCCATAATAGACGCGATCACAAACTAGTTAAAATAAACTAACTAAGACAAACAACACTTATAGATGTGGCGATACCCAACACCAAAATTAAGGTGCTAAATACAACGAATAAGATCGCCACGTACAGAGGATCTAGAAAAACAAATAAGGAGACAAACGAGAATGGAAAGTACCCAGACACTACCTATGGTATTATCTACTACTGGTGTTTATTCCCAAAAACCTCATAGGAGAACATAATACAGCTGGGTCCTAAATGAACAATCTTTATAAGGCCTAGCAGAACGCGGTACTCCCTCGCGACGTCCAGAATTGTAAGAAAATTCCTTTTCTTGGGGATACTCCCAACATACCAAGTCACCTAGGGCTCGATAACACGGAAAGAGCCCAACAGAGACTCAAACCTTTTGATACCCGAAGGTATCTGGGATAGTGAATTTTTCTCCCTTTAAGGAGTGTGAGCCGTATGGCTAAATCTGGGATAATAATAATAATAATAATAAAGAAAAACAAAGGATAAAGATGATAATCATGATATACTTACAGTATTGACTACCAAGTAACAAAAAAACACTTCAAAATGATGTAGTAATACTGTAGAATAATTACTTATTGGTTCATATGCAACGTTTATTATAAAATTAGCATCTGCTAATAGTTCGTTAAACGTAGCTGTTAAAGAGTTCCATATCCATATTCCAAAAATTGAATTCAGGCTTTGAACTATGTAATAAACATCTCTATAAGAAGTTTTTATGGTTTTGACATTTTCGTATAAATTATTTCTGTTTAATTTAAATAAATTCTCCATTTGTTTGGTCAAAAGTTCTTCCCGTAAAATAACAGCGTTAACTATTTCAACAAAGCATGCCAATATTATACAAATTTGAATATCCACCAATAATCCATAACAGCTTTTTATTAAAAGAAACATATCGAATTCCTCGCACAGATCTTTAATACTTTGCATGAAGAGGATAATAATACAACTTAATACAATATAATGATATGTTATTTTGGGAATTCTAGTCTTATCTGAATCTATAACAGGTTTAATATTGTCAAACACTTGTTTCCAATGGGCCCTATGGCAAAATAAATTAAATAATATTGAGCAAATAAATATGTGATACTGGACAGAATATGTCAAAAAAAATATTAAATCCGTTGTGTTATTAATTGAATAAACTTGTTTAAAGGCGCTTGAAGATGACATTCCCGTTAAACAAATAAAAAAAATGGCGATTTTTTGAATAATGTTGCCTAGAGATTCATTTTCCAAATGCATGGGAAACACTGCCAAATATTGACCAAACTTATATATTCCGTTTAAGCAAGAAGAACCACTTTGATCTAAATTTTTGGGTAATTGGAACATTTTACCCTAAGGTAAACTATAATAGCAATTATAGATAATATAGAAGTTAGTATTAGAATGTAAGACATTGATGTACCAACACATCCAATTTATAGATTAATAATATTTTCATAATTTATCATTGAATAATATTATTGCAGAAAAAACGTAGACTATTATGAAAACTAAACTTGACATCAAACAATAAATTGCATCTATTTATTAAATCAATTAAATTAACTGCCTCATTTGACATCACTTAAGGTAATGTATTTATCTACTTATCAAATAACTTACTTGAAATCGGCCTCACCATAGTCGTGCGGTTTGGTTAACTTAATTTTATAATATACAATGTAGTCAGACAAAAAAGTATTTTAATGATAATCATATTCTTGAGTGGCTTCAGATCAAAGACGTACATGTGTAAAAAAAAAGAAAAAATTAATTCACAATTTGTCAATAGCTCACCACAAGTTTAACCCTAATTAGAGAACTAAAATACAGAGAGGATAGGTAATACGATATAATAGTAAAAACCAACCTGAAACTGACGGTTTAAGATGTTTTCGACTAACCCCCTTGTATCTTAAGGAATACAATACAGCATTCAACCTTATAATCTGATTACGAAGGTATTTTGGTTACAGATGACCGACCAGTGTCGTAGAGTATATGATTGAAACATTTATTTGAACTAAATAAATATATGTTTTTTGCTTTTTGTAAAAGAGACATTTATTTAATTAAGGGAAAAGGCGTCAAATGTCGCCTGACAACATTTTTAATGTGTTTTAAATGTATCCATTATTTTCGAATCCGGAGAAAACTGATGAATATTTTTAAAAAATTTAAACGCAGAATTAAAGACTACATTATTACTGAGTGCAAAAAGTCCCTGAAAACTTTTACAATGTTTATTTTGATATATTATGTAACAGGGGTGAAAATAAAAGACAAAATATAGTATAATTTTTAATTGAAAATATTACATGCAAAAGAATTTTTATTTATTCTAATAAATATTTCATTCTGCCTTTAAATTTTTCAAAAGTGCTTTATAGTTTTCTCAGGATTTAAAAAAATTGAATACATTTAAAACACATTGAACATTTTGACATTTTTGCGCCTTTCTTCTTTAATACCTTACAATTACAACTACTATTACTTACCCTATATAATTACGATTCGAAAACTATTCAAATTCAAAATCAATAGGATCAACTTCGGAATCCGGGTCGTCTTGAGGGTTAATAATTAGCGGTTGTGTCTTTACGGTCGCATCAATTATTTTATCAAGATCCCACATTTTTTGTTCTTCTTCTATTACATGTCTTACTGCATTTTTCCAGTTTTGGTCTGTAATATGTTGTAAAGACTCGTATAACAATTCACGTACAGCTTGCATTTTATATGACGTATTTTTTCTAGCCACATAACTTTTCATTTGTGCCCAAATGAGTTCAAGTGGATTAATTTCCCAGTGGTAAGGTGAAAGTCTAAGGACTGTGATGTTTCGCCTTTCCGCCATTTTGTCAACTACGTATTTCTTGAACTTAGATTTGTGTTGCCAGGCAATTTTTAAAAATTCTGGTTTTACCATTGCACCTTCGTAAGGCAGATAGTTATTCCGCAGTCAGTCAAGAATATCCTGTTTCTTTCATGCAGTCGTTGGAAGTCTTTCTACTAGTCGTGAATGATAAGGTTCATTATCTAATACTATAATTTAATTTGGTGTTATTTGTTCAATCATCTGCTCAATATACTCTTCGAAAACATCAGCTGTCATCTCCTCGTGGCAGTCTTTTGTGCTTTTGGACTTAAATTTTAACAAACCATGCTTAACAAATCCTTTTTTACTGTGCGAATGTGAGGAATTATTAATCTACTGCCTTTACCAGAAGGTGGGGAGATACCGTTAGACCAACTATCCATAAAGGCTTACCTGGAGCTTAATATATTTTTATCTGACCAATTTTTTTTAGAGTATGACCTGAGTTTACCCACGTTTCATCCTGGTAGAAGATTGGCCTTCCTTCAGCCCAAAATTGTCGTATGGATCTTAGATAATTTCTTCTCCAACATATTATCTCCTCCCGGTCAATCAAAAGTGATTTTCGGTCTGATTTCTCCCACCGGAAATTTGAGTCTTTTAAAACTTGCCACAATTTAGTTCGTCCGATATGAGGCAAATCCGGGTCGTCTCTAACTTCTGGCAAAATTTTGTTTAGGTTTAGTATTTCTTTTGAAAAAAATCCATGAATTGTCCTTCGAATACCATTTTTGGCAAATTCATCAATTTCAATAAGCTTTTTCCCTCTTTTTAAGTGTTCGTTTGTGTTTGGGTTAGCTATACCGTGTTTTTTTCTTTCTGATAAGAACCTATATATAGTTGACTCCCCTACACCACTTATGTTGGCACAACTTTCGACTATGTTGCGAACAGTGTTTGTGGGATTCTGAGAAACTAGAGCATCGTGAACATTCAGGACAATAGTATTCTCTCTTGATGAATAGACAGACTTACTGACTGTTTTTTTATGAGGCTTTTTCCTGGTTTTTTCCTCATAATTTACTATGAAATTACTAACAGGAGAATTTTACTGTCATCATGTCATGTGTTTGTCTTTTTAAAGACGAATTACATGCTATGATTTTTTTCTGACGGATATTCTCAAGTTAAAGTTGATTTCATGTAATCGAATGAACTATCTTATAAGTAAAGTCGTCCCAGGAGCGCAATTCAACAATATTGGCAATATCATTTTAAAGTCGTCTACTTTAAAATGCATAATGTATGTCTGAATTATCAATATAAATAAGTCAGATAAAATTAAATTTTTAGAAGAATTTTTCACTATGTAACAAAAAACAAAATTTGTTTAATTTACTGTTTGTATTTTGAGAACGATTTTCGAAGTGGAAATTGAAACGTCAATAAACGTATTTTTATCTTTAATTGTGGCTTATTCCCAGTTTAATAGTAATTAATTTACAATGCCACAAGAAAATAACTTCAGAACAATGTACGCAATAATACCGGTGTAAAACTTGATGATGTTGATGATGAAGCCATCACAAACAATTCAACAAAACGAGCACGAGCGAAAGGTACGTATACGTTCGTAGGTAGATGGAATAAAAAACCACTCACGCACTGCATATAATTCGCAAAAGAAATATTATTAACGCTAGGCGCTAATTACTGCCGTAGACGCGGAAACACCACGAGCCATAATTTACATGCGATCAAAAACATACTAAAAACAAAAAAATGTTTTCGTTTGTAATAACTTCACCCTTTCAAGTTAAGTTTCGAATATAAACTGAACAGACAAGGCACGTGGCCAAAGCCGGAATCTTTATACCCATTATATTACTAAAAATCTGGGGAATTCCATCCTAATTATCTTGCAACGAATAGTACCTTCGGATATGAATTCCAGGATTTCTCGTAAAGTGATTAAACGCGAATATTATTATTGAAATATCCAAAGAGATAAGGTATTCTTATTTACAAAATTGTTAATAGGTAAATTCTTATTTTTATTAATATAATATAATAACCAACATTATCCGTGAAAGTTTTAATTGTTTTTGCTAAATATATTAGTATTAAAACATTATTAAAATGTAAAACGCATTAATTTTAATGAATAACACCTCAGGAACGCCCATGATGATACAAATTTTACGACCGTTTTATGACTTTGAGGCACATTTCGTGCTTTCAATAATTTGTGAACGGATAATAGGTGGTGGTTTATAATCAATGCTATAGTCTACTAGTCATCTAATAAAGTTGTTCTTTTTGCAGAGAAATGGAAATGAGTTTTACTAATGAAATTTTCCTGATTGAAGAAACAAATATTATTGCATACTTACAGAATTTGTCATAAAGAATGAAATAGCAATATCAGTTTCCTTTATAAAATTACCCGCTGCTGCGTCAACTTTGTGATTAAAGCAATCCAAAGCCAAATTAGCATCACCGAGTATATCAATGAGAGTTGAAGCAAAAATATTTAATAGCAATATTCCAAATATACTGTTTAAATTTGTGTTAACAAAATGTATGTCGCAATAAATAGCTTTGATTTGTTTTATGGTGCCATATAAATCGTAGCGGAGGATCCTATTTTTAAGCTCCCTAAACAAATTTGTTTGATTAAGTGTAATAATATCAACTACCTCTAAAAAACATGTAATTTGAATCACGTATTCCAAATACATAAGTATTTGAAGAAACGCGAATATAAAACTAATCGAAGATTCTTTGTTCACCGGCATTTTTATTGTTACTACCACAAAAGTGAATATTAGCAGCAAGTATTTTGAGAATTTCCAACAAGATATTTGTTTCTCTGGTATTTGATCCAAATGGATATGATTAATAAGTTGTTTCCAATTACCTCGTTTAAATAATAGATTATGCAAAACTGCCAAAGCAAATATTTCAATGTGTACACAATACATACAAAGAAAGAAATTGTTCGATATTGTATTACTTGACGGTAGCTTAAAAAATGTTAAGTAGCACAATGTAGCAGAAAATAAACACAATATTAAAGCAAATACGATTTGCAATATATTGCCCTTTGTTACTTTTTCTAAACTCCATGGCACTATTCCTGTATACTGCCCAAATTTATATACAACTTTTAAAGTTAACGGAAGATTTCTGGTTGTTTTTAACAGCATAGTAATAAGTATTAAATGTGATGCAAATGAGAGCATAATTCTATGACAAAATGTTTACATTTATCGAATAATCAATGAAATACATTTACCCTAATTATAAGGCGTAGGGTAGACTGGGTACGGTTGTAATAATTTTCCTTTAGTGCTTCATAGCACAGCTATTATAGCCGTAAGCAACGATCAAAGTCTTTGATGTGAAGTATATTCATGTGTCTTTAAATTAATGTCAAAATCAATAGTTCAAGTAAAATAAATTAAAGAGAATATGTCATTTAAATAAGTGTGTGCGATTGTTACATCCGACCCCATAGCAGGGGCGGTTGTAACACGAATAGGGGAAAGTTGTAACATTTAAAAATAATACAAAAACCACATATAAAGTCAGTTTTATTATTTTTAATCAGATTTATTAATCAAAAATACCAAACAAAATCAAAATCAAATTATTAATAAAAATTATAAAACAAAATCTGAGTTTAAACAAATTATACTTTCCTATATTTAATCACACCCATCACAGTTGGCGCATATATAATATCTACTCCTATCCATACAGGCCACGTGAGACCATTGTTTGCAGATACCTTGCCACTGAATCCAACTCTCTCCAGATCGACTCGCTGAATATTTCTCTAAGCCAGGGGTGCTCAAACTTGAACTGCTGGCGATCTACCTTAATATTTTTAGACTATGTACGATCGACTGCAAGTGTGTGTGATGCAGGGTTGTCGTACATACACGATACACCCTACCTACCTAGGTAGGGCGTACCGTAGCATATATAGATATTAGCTTTCTGCACAATATAGGTACATTATTTTAGTCAAGGTTTGGGTTAGGTTTAGTTAGGTTCTTCTCTACAATATCAATGAAAAAACTCATATTTATTCAAAATTGCAAGTTTATTTGTTGTTACAAAACAAAAGAGTTACATACGGTGTTAAACTTAACTAAGGAGTGGCTTTGGATGTTGAAGCGTGGCACTGCATATCCTCAGCATACTTTTCATAAGATGGTACGTAATCACTGAGTGATAATCGCAAGCATGATGTCATATGATCGTCAGTTAGTCGATTGCGATATTTTGACTTAATTATCTTCATTTCAGAAAATGCAGACTCGCACAAGTAAGTTGACCCAAAAAATGCCGTCAGTTAAAGGGCGGTTTGCCTTACATTTGGATATTTATCTTCAGATATAAAACGCCAGAAATTTGTATCAGATACTGTAGCTTTAAGAAGTATATCTGATATAATCTGCACCAACTCATTTTCAACAGAACATTAGTTCGTATTAAACTGACTTGCTATTTCAGTAGCTAATTTCTCAATGTTTTTACATGAAAAAGGATAACTCATAAATGATGCTATATTTTCCAATTTAGTGCAATCATAAAAACGCATTTCGAGTTGTCCCAAAATATTTGATAATTCAGCCTCATACGTATCATAATTCAACTGAGGAATCCTTGCTTTGAGAGACGGAAAATGTTTCAGATCCTTTCTTTTTAGTTGATCTATCATAAGTTGCAATTTACTTTTGAATGCGTTTACTGCACTAATCATCTCAATAATAATTTTTCCTTTACCTTGAAGCTCCAAGTTAACGGTGTTTAAGTGCATTGTGATGTCAATCAAAAATACGTAATCATTTAGCCATTTTTCGTTTTTCAAAATCTGAGTGTCATCGCCTCTTTCGTCTAGAAAAGCTGTTATTTCGGGCAATAATTCTTGAAACCTTTCTAGGAATTTTCCGCGACTCAACCACCTGACGTCCGTGTGAAGAACTAAATCAGTGTGTTCAGCTGACTCCCTATCTTCCAACTGCAACTGAAAGAGCCGCCGTTGCAAGCTACGTGCACGGATGGAATTCACAATTTTTGTTGCAATGCCCATAATTTCCTCCGTGTTTAAAACTTTTGAACACAAAACTTGTTGATGTATAATGCAATGGAATGAAAAAAAAAGAAGGGAATTCTTCATTAGCTCGACACAATGCCACAAAACCGTTTTTGTTTCCAGTCATTCCTGTTGCTCCATCGGTTGTAATGCACATTAATTTATATATTGGTAGCTTGTAGTTTTTTACAAAATTTAAGAAAATGTCATATATATCTTCGCCACGGGTCTTCCCCTTTAGAGGAATGATTGTCAAAAATTCTTCTTTGGCCAACATGTCATTGAATACCATCCGAATAAAAATACACAGCTGGGCAGTGTCTGTTATATCGATGGATTCGTCGAACTGTAAAGAAAAGTATGTACATTCCATGATATCATGTTTTAGTTTATCTGCGATGTCTTGACTCGTGACTTCAATACGCCTTGTGACAGTCGGACGAGATAACTGAAGTTCTCTAATAGCAGACATGATTTCTGTTTTATTTTTAAAATCTCCAAATAAAGTCTCACTCGCTTCAATAAATGCTTCCTTCACCACCGATCCATCTTCAAATGGTTTCTTGTGTTTCGCCAAAATATGAGATATTTTAAATGACGCGATTTTAGCATCTTTTGATTGTTTGGCTGGTCTTGTGAAAACTTGTTCTTTTTTCAAACAAGACATCAAATCACTTAGTTTTCGTTTTCTTAATTTACTCTGTGGCGGAAAATCCTTTTCATAGTTTTTATGAACCGTTTTATGATGCCTCTCTAAGTTACCACGCTTAGGTATTGCAACTGACGCACAACAAATAACACAAATGCACTTATCCTTCACCATAGAAAAGAAAAATTCTTCCTCCCAATCCTTATTAAAATGATACGTTTTAGATTTCTTCACTGTACTCATTTTCCACTATTTAATAATAAACTTTGTATCGACGTAGGATCGCTATCAAGTTACAATTCAGAATAACTCCAATTCTTGCAGGCGCAACATTTATATCGGCGTGAACGAAAGTCTCGAATGTTCCCGTCAAACGCGCCGCCCGAAACTAGACTGTACTGTCTCTCGTCTAGAAACAACACGGCTTTTCTTTGACAAGTGCCGCGCGTTCCTTTGATAAAGCCACCTTTTGCCGCAAGCAGTGTTATTTTATTACGTAATACATTTTTGTAGTTGATAGAATATCATCCCAAATTTGATTAATAATTATAATAAATATTGGATTAATAAAATAATTAGTTAATATACTTAAATATAAAATATGCTGTGTGGACAGTATTTTGCTGTCCCCACGTCTTTGAATTGCAATGATGCTTAGTCAAGCATTCTATGTATTTGTATAGTTCAGTATTAATAAAAACGTTTAACTCTGCTGACAGTAGTTTAGTTACCTACCTACTTATTAAAATTTTTTTTCTTCTCGAGATTTACCCAAAAAGCACTCGCGATCGACCAGTCGATCGCGATCGACCGTTTGAGCACACCTGCTCTAAGCAAATAACACAATAACATTCTTCTTCTGATGATGATTCTGATGGTGTATTAATCTTGACCAAGGAATGGAGACCAAGGACGACAACAAGAAGCATGGGAAGACCTCAAAAAGGATAGGTAGATGACATAAGAGCAGTGGCAGGCAAACAGTGGATTAGATTGGCGCAAGATAGAGAAAGATGGAAGCAATTGGGAGAGACCTACATTCAGGAGTGGATGGAAAATGGTTGGCAAAGAAGAAGAAGAAGAGATTAATTTTCATTTTCTTCGCTTTTTCTTTCCCTTTATTTTTAATTACCTTTCCAGTAGATGATTCGAGTACTTTTTTCTTTGTTTATCTATTTTTCAACCGTTTCTGTCGCTCTTCATACACCTTTCTAGCAGCTTCCTTTTGTGGAATATCTGTATTGATAACGGACTTTTTTTCGACCTCTGTTTCCTAGTTGTCGAGGTTGAGCTTTGGGGTAAGGCTTGGCTAGGTTCCAGAGATGTTTGACTAAGCGCTATTTTTGTTGCTTCGAGCTCAGCTATTTCAATTGGTCAAAGCATTTGATAATCAATAAATGTTTCCTTTATGTCGCAAATAATACTGACTTTTCATTGATGATTTCGCATCCAGGCATCACAGGCAGTATTAATGGCTTTTTTGAAAGGCGCATAAACGGTTCGATGTAAACGGAGCTGCAGCTTGTGTGAGAAGTGAGGCGGAAATAATAGTAATACTATCCCATTATATTTGCAAAAATCTAAGGAGTTGATATGTATATGGGTTGAATGATTGTCTAGCACCAATATTATCTAATACGACAAAGAGGCATTCGTATGTTTTTCAAAATGTTTTACGAATATAATGAATGACTCTTCTTGCATCCACCCTGATGGATTACTGACACCGATTAATCCCACTGGTCCATCTCTAATGAAATGCTCTTGATATCTAATTCGAAGGAAACACAAACATAGGTGGAATGGAGTTGCCTAATGCGTTAGCTGCAAATGATAGTGTGACCAAAGTGCCTCGTTCAGCAGCAGTAATTGCGCCCACCTGCCTTGTGCCACGTCTTGCAACAACTCTGTATATATATATATATATATATATATATATATATATATATATATATATATATATATATATTGCTATGATGTTTTGTTTATGTGTGAGTAATGAATAATTTAAAATAACATATATAAGTATAAGGTTTTTATCGCAGTTCTCAAAGAATTAGTTTGTAAGTACTTTTTAAATTATCTTTTTATAACTATTATGTAACACACATATATATCTAATATAGACAATATAAATTTGGAACAACCTATCTTAAATTTGAAATTCTTACAATAATTAATTTATATTAACAAAATTTGGTACCTTTCTATCATTGAATGCCTAAATGAAACTGTTTTTCAAAATAAAAGGTATAATCACCACTCAATAACTTCTTATCAGCCTTGGTTATCCCTGTTTTTGTGAAATTGCTTCTTCCAAATATACTACAATGTTTTAATTATCAGCTTCCAACTATTTAAAATATTTTTCTTCATAATGGCATATATAAATGGGTAAAATATTCTTCTTTATTGTTTGTTCTTTGCTTCTTACTTATAATCTTATTTTTTCTTCTTAACTATCTCCAATCACCGTATAGATATTATAATTAATAATTACTTTCAAATATACTTTCAAATACTATAAAACACTGTATACAATCTGCTTGTAGTACTTACTGATCAACCAACTTCTTAATAAATTCATTAACTAACTTTCGAACTGTCTCCTGTTTAACTTCTTACCTAACTAACTCCATATTGTCTTACTGTAACTGTTAAATATCTTGAACTGTCTAATCAATGCACTGTCTTACTGTATAATCCCAACTCTTATACTGTTATACTAACTCTCTAATGAATGAATGAATGAATGAATTCTTGCTCCAAATTACGTCGTATTTATATATTTTCATCGTTCCCGAATATTCTAGCAATAAACCATGTTCGAATTTTCTATTATCTAGATATATGAATGGTCCCGAACAGTGTACTATGCAAATAGGGTTAAGTTCTTATATTGACGTTTTTCTAGAGAATTCTTTACCCTTCTATCGAGAATTTTATGGTCATTTAGGCTTTTCAGATCAGAATATACACTTATATATAATCTAAACATCTTAAATTTATACATAACACTATTTTACATCCGTAATTATTATTCAAATGTCTCTTATTTAGTTCAAATTCATTCTTCTGTCAATATAATACAGTGTCAATTATTCAGTGTTTATTTGGTTGCCTATGCACATGGCTCACTTAAATATATCTATAATATAATTTTTAAAATAAAACTTTTTATACTTATTATTATTTGCTAATTTCTTAAAAATACTCTCATATAAATATTTTGTATAATAATCTCTAGTCCATAACTTAAATATATATATATATATATATATATATATATATATATATATATATATATATATATCTTATATATATATATATATATATATATATATATATATATATATATATATCCAATCCATAACAGTCTAAATATTATCATAAAACACATTGACATTGTATCGGTTGAAACTTGTCGCCCGAGACAGGCATGTGGTTTGAGCAGCGCGAATACTTTTCCAGCCATTTTATTTTCCAGCCAAGTGGAAGGAGCATTTAAATTATATTTTACGGTAAGTTCAAAGGCCAACTTTCTTACCTCTCTTGTTGAAGAGACCAAAATATATATCCACACAACGAATGAGATACTTCGCTAATTGCCGTTCTTGGTCTTCGTTAAAAACTCTGTTATGAGCCACATATCCCATTTTAACATTTTCCAGCTGTTGATGGTCATCTTTATTTACTGCATCTCTATTTCCCTTGTATCTCAAAAGAAAAATATAATTAAAGAAGCACCTAATTTAATTTCATCGCAAGCGGTCTTGTACAACAATATGTCGTTATCACCTCTCAAGGTACTTCTTATGCGTTGCCTAATCTGTAATACAAAAATAGTGCCTATAAAATTACAGTAATGTTAAAATTACTGTTACAACCGTCATCATGAACAACTGCCCCCCCCCCCCCCCCATTTTGATAATAAAACTGTCACAAGCACGAAGTAGCATAACCTATACAAAAGCATATAAGCTTATTATAATCTCTAAACTGCAACGATTACGTAAGCATATTTTGAAATACGTGATAATATTAATATTTTAGTTGTAACAGAAAGAAATTCGTCAAAAATACTTACATTTGGTTGACAAAACACAATAGGTTTCACTGTAACTGTAATTACAGCGCGAAAGGTGATGCATCACTGAAAATCGTGTCGGGCCACGTTGTCTACGTATCCCTTCCCTTGTGCTCCTTGCCTACCATACACAGTTTCGATAATATTCGAGTTGTTACAACTTACAACCGTACCCAGGCTCCCCTACGTTTGCTACCTATTTATCTAAACCTCTAAATTAATATAAAATCGATAATAACATCAAAAAGTGACACGTGTTTTATAAATGTCACTAAGAATAGATTTAGAGCGGCCAATGACAAAAGTGCTAGTTTCCGATAAACCCATAACTCGCTGAAAACCAGGCAAACTTGATACCAAAATAGTTGCATTAAAAGCCTTTGTTTTATTATTAACTCGCATTAACCTTTTTTTGTTGTTTGAATCGTTCTAAACGTTTAGCATTCCTTTCCTCGGGTAGTTTAGCTTCCTCCGTGGATACGTTAGTTGTTGCTCTGGAAACCTTAGCCTTTTAACGTTATTGCTACAAATTGATCGCATTGCTCCTGTAGGAATCGTTCTGAGTACGTATTCTTAACAATAAAACTTATAAAAAGTTAAGCTTTATATGATTGATTGATTTTATAATCACTAATAGAAAAATCCACCCAAGCAACTTCTAGATATCCGAACTTTAAACTCAGCAGACGCAGGAAGTGAACACAAACTAGTACTAGGAAAGATAAAAACGAAATTACCACCAAAACAAAATTTTCTACAGGAAATCATTGAGGAAAAATTCAATGTAAAATTACTGTGGAACGATAAGGGAAATGAAGAGAGGCCTACACGAAGTACAAAACATCAAAGATCCCAGAATTCCGAGACAACTATAGAAGAATACGAAATGAAACAAAGCTGTTGGTAAGAAAAACAAAAATAAACACTGGGAACAGTTTACAAAAAGGATAAAAAGCGACTTCTACGTTACACAAAAACAAATATGGAGATTCATAAGAAACCAACAGAAAGAAATAGCAAAAATACAATAACACACCAGCAAACGAATAGGAAAGATGCTTGACGGAACTGTTTAAAGCAAAGGAAAAGAATAATCAACACAAAAACGTACCTGAATTAAGACACGAAATAGAAATCACTTTTCAGGAAGTAGAAATAGCCATAAATTCACTAAAAATTAGAAAGTCACCAGGAGCAGACGGAATAACTAACGAGCTTCTAAAATACGGAGGAGAAAGTATAACCCTAGAGATGACAAAACTTATACAAAAACTAATATTGCACTGCAAGATAACATTCTCATGGAGAAACAGCATAATGATACCAGTGAAAGGAGATAAAGAAGACCCCAAAAATTATAGAGATATAAATCTACTCAACATTGCACTTAAGCTTACCACAAAAGTCCTAACCAACAAAATCAATAAACTAACAATTTTATCAGATGAACAACAAGGATTAAGATCCGGAAGATCCTGCGTAGACATCGTATTTGTACTAAGACAAATCAGAGAAAAGGCCATCGAGTACAATAAACCAGCATATCTATGTTTTACAGAACTGACAAAGGCTTTCGATCGCACACAAGTCGAAGACGTCTTACACGTACTTTATAAAAGAAACATACCAATCAATATTATACAAACCATTGAAAACATCTACCTCCATAATTAAATACAGGCAAAGGTCCGCATGTATTAGGTACTGCATTAGGTCCGCCCTTTATATCGCCGAACAAGCATGCGTTAATATAATAAAAAAAGGGGCAGTTCAACGTTGCAAAACTTATTGGTTTTATTTGACCTTTTGTCTTTGTAACATTTGAACAATGTTCTAAGATAATCAAATTTGGGCAAAATGGATTAAAATGGCAGCTTACTGTTTTTTATTGGGAATATGCCACAAGTTTACAATAAGTGTAATATAACATTTTGATTTCCACTTCGGAACTCACCTCTAGTTTCTTAGGTATATTAGAATCGGAACCAGAGAATATGTAAAATATCTCTGATCGGAACTAATGATCTCACTAATGGGCAAAAGGCGTCAATAAGATTTATTGAGGGGAGACCAAGATAAATATGATTGTTATCTTTGTCTATTCGCTAAAAATATGATTTTATATCTGTGTTAGATATCCTTTTAAATTTTACCATACCGACCATAAACTTTTACCTACACTCTATATATATATATATATATATATATATATATATATATATATATATATATATATATATATATATATACATATACAGATTGAACGAAATAAATTCGGAACATAGGAATATAATGTATTTCGGCTCAATTCTGCTGTAGGTGGTTGGCCAACAAAATATTGTCAAATAATTATATTATAAAAATCCAATACTTCAGCGGGCTGCTGGATTCTGAACTCATAAAAATTGAAAGCTACACATAAATCTACGATTTATGCTGTCAAACCAGTTATAGTCCAGGAAATGAAGCATTTCAGCTCGCAATTTTTTCGTGCTCCCTGGATTGACTTGAAATTTAACAGAAGGTAGGTAATAGCCTAAGGATCAAAATCTATATCGAACCAAAGTGCGCCAAAGCCAAGGGGGTGGTTGCCACCCCATCTCCGGGGTGAAATTTTTTTTTACGTTTTAACTACAGATTTCGATTAAAAATGTGATTCTAAACAAAAAATGTGCTATACATTTTTTTTATAAAATGATATTTTTCAAGTTATCCGCGATTGAAAGTAATAACTTTTAGACGAAAAAATCCACGTTTTTAATCGATTTTTCGCAAATAATTCGAAAATGGTGCATTTTATCAAAAAAATTGTAGAAAACAAATTTGTAGCTTTTAAAAAGACAAATACAATTCATTTTTTAAAATATTTTTGGGATATAATAGGAACCGAAATACGGCCTATCAATGTTCAGCGGTTTTCTTCAAATGCCAAATTTGAAAGATTCAAAATCAAATATCGGGAAAATGATGTATTTTTGGAAGAAAACTCACAAAACCTTTTTTAAAGAGCATAAATAGACCTATCATAAAAAAGACTCTAGCTCAAAAATTGAGTGAGTTATGATGAAAATAAGGTCAATACCTCATTTTTTACGAAAAAATCGAAACAACACCCTAACCTTCTCCATAATTAAAATCGATCTTTACCCTATTGAAATTCCCTTTGTACATGTATTGTTAATACGTCCAAGAAGTTTGACTCATTTAAAATGCTTTGTGTTAGAAAAAGTACAGCTTAAAGCGAGAAACGATTTACAATTTCATATTTTTTACCCTTCTTTTTTTAAATATGCCCGAAAATACTGAATATATGAAAAAAATGCAAATTACCAAATTGTAGCTTTTTAATGACTAAAATTATCCTTCATTTAGATTTGTTCTACAATGAATATTTGGCGAGATATAGCCGTTTAAAGCATCGATTTACGATCAAGCACCATCTTTTTCGAGCCCTTTAAACTCACCCCATTTAAAAACCAAGGGTTCCAAAAAGATTTAATTCACAGATCCTTGTAGCTCTTAAAAACCTCTACAAATCGTTTTTAAAGAAACACTCTATTGTTAAAAATTAAAAGAAATACGTTAAAAAAACCAGTGAATTTTTTTCCGGAAAATTCTATTAGTATAGTACAGTTCATTTCGGAGCATAATAATCTACAAAACCGGTATATTAGCTAGTGGGGCGTTATACAATCAAAATTTTAAGCGTTCTTATTTTGAAATCCCATACAACAGAATAACACATCTGCTCATATGTCTATGGCTTGGCAATGAAAATATTAGAGCAACAGATTGGGGATGGTATTCCAAAGATGGTTTGTTATTACCCGTACGCATGAACAAACAACCTGCACTCGATGAACTTTTGAAAATTATTTTTTGGTAATGCAAAAAAGGTTGCGGTGTTTCATGTGGGTGCAGAAAAGTTGGTTTATACTGTAACTCTACTTGTTCTGGGTGCTCAGGTGAAGGGTGCAATAATAGTCCACCAATAATTGAAGATGAGGATTACATAGATCACGATGAAGATGTAATTGATGACGAATAAAATTAATATTATAATTGTTTTACCTATAAATGTAAATATTTTCTACTATTTATGTAAATGTATAAGAACATGTGGTGCCTTTTTATGTTGATAAATTTTTTTGTATTTAATTCTACTTTTTTCAATTTATATCTTATAAATTAGTTTATAAAAACTGCAATGTTGTAAAGGGTGATTTTCAAAAGTTAAAAAGTTGCAAAATTTTGGCAAAAAATTGTTTTCACCTACAGCACTCATAACAATTGATTTTTAAGGGTTGAAAATGTATGAATTTGTATTTTAAAGTATAAAAAAATCAATATTTAACTAATCCAAACCAAATTTCACTCATCTTAAGATTTATAATATTATTTTACAATTTTTGAAAATTAGGGGTAGTTTTCATCCCTAAGAATAATCAGGGTTCATCGGCATGACATAAACTATAAAGCAGAGGGTGAGTTGAGCTTAAGTCCAAATTGTTATGCAAATCGTTCCAAGGTGAAATCATTTTCTTCGCATTACTAATTTTTTTATATTAATCTCTAATAAGGGTCGCTTTTTAAGGGTTGAAATATGATGGAACTTTATTCAAAAGCACGAAACTATCATTATTTAATTAATTCAAACCAAATTTTACCCATATTCAGGTTTAATATGTTATTTTATAATTTTTGACAATTACGGGTAGTTTTCACCCCTTAGAACAATCAGGGTTCGTCGACATGACATAAACTATAAAGCAGCGGGTGAATTGAGCTTAAATCCAAATTTTTATCCAAATCGATCCAAGGCGAAATCATTTTTTTAGAATTAGTAACTTTTTTACATTAATCTCTAACAAGGGTTGCTTTTTAAGAGTTGAAATATGATGAAACTCTATTCAAAAGTATAAAATAATCATTATTTAACTAATTCAAACCAAATCTTACCCATATTCAGGTTTAATATGTTATTTTATAATTTTTGACAATTAGGGGTGGTTTTCACCCCTAAAACCCGTCAGCGCACTTCGGTTCGATATAGATTTTGATCCTTGAGCTATCACTTACCTTCTGTTAAAATTTCAACTGGATACATGCAGGACGAAAAAATTGCGAGGTTTTAACTTTTTTCGAGATTCATTTCCTGAACTATTATCGTTTCCTTAGACAAACCCGTCTTACGCAAACAACATTGTTTTGAGACAGATAGTTGAACGATATTTTATACAATGTCTATACCCAGGTATGGATTGATTTTTGTCCAAGTTTTATATTGGTCCTCTATTTCAAATGCAGTTCAAACAGACATGTATTAAATTGTATGTTCCGTTTTAATTTGGTTCAATCTGTATATATATATATATATATATATATATATATATATATATATATATATATATATATACATTATCATCGTGTGTTAAGACGTTTGTAAAAAAAAATAAGAATTACTTACAGAATTAACCACCAGGAATAAAGCAGCAACTTCAACTTGGCTTAGAAAACGTAATCTTCCTGCGCCATTTTTCAGATATAAACAATTTAAAGCAAAATTAGCGTGTAAAATACAATCGAAGAAAGCTGAAAAACAAATATTCCAAAAAGATATCCCGAATATTCCATTTAATTTCTTAGTCACAAAATATATATCGCAGTAAATAATTTTGGTTCGTGTCATGGTGGCATATAAATCGTAACGATTAAAACAAAGCTGATTTTTAAGTTGGTTTTTAAGTTCACTAAACAAATATTTTTGATTTAGATTAATAATATCGACCATCTCTGAAAAAGCGATAATTTGAATAATTTCTTCAAAATATACAAACATTTGGAGTACATTGTTTAAACAAGTACTCCAATCCTGTTTCTCCAAATGTACCTTTACAACAATTATTACAAGAGTGATGACTACCAAAAGGTACTGTAATAATTTATAAATAAGCTTTTGATCTTGTTGCAGTAGATTCCAATGAATTCGAATTAATAATTTTTTCCAGTCAGCTCGTTTCAATAAGGAATACAGGATTGAAAGAGTTACTAACTCAATTTGAACACAAAATACATACAAAAAAAAATCATCTTCTATGTTAGAAATGTTTACACTCTTATGCAGATTGTAATACGTTGTAGCAGGAAGTAAACACAACATTAAAGCAAATATGATTTGTAAAATGTTGCCAATTTTTGTTTGTTTTAAACTCCATGGAAATATTCCTGTACATCGACCCAATCTAAAGACAACTTTAAAAGATAATGGAGCATTTCTTGTTGTTTGTATCATCATGCTAATATTTTTTCTCACTAGATGTATTACGATGTAGACCTGTAATTTTATTGTTTGTTATGCCTGTGTAGTTCTTTAAAACTAACAAAATTAGAATAGTCGATAACAATATCTTAATTAAGTATAGGATAGTTCTTGTCGTTTGCAACAATACTATTATGTTAAGAGTTAAAAGCAATTAAATAAGATGTTATTACATGTAGAAATATTGACATTAATCATATAATGTTTATAAACAAATATTGTTTTTAAAAAAGAATATTATATACTCTTACAACTTAGTGTGAGAGTTTTAGTTTTTCATGTCTTACTAAAGTAAGAAATGAAAAACTAATAGCAATAATTATGAGCAACGAATAGTTTAAAGTGTGCTCATATAAACTCTAGATCGCTAGTTGCGCATTTTATTGATGTAAAAGAACTTATTTTAAGAAATGATTTTGATATTTTGGGTATAAGTGAAACATGGTTAAAGGAATCAATATCGAGTATGAGTAAGAACATTAATATACCTGGCTATAACTTTCAGCGAGTCGACAGGAATAAAAATGACACAGGTGGAGGTGTAGGTATTTACATAAAATCTAATATAAATTATTTACTGATTGAGTCATCAAATGAAATTGAACAGATATGGTTAAAACTCTCCCTTCGATATGAAACACTAGCTATTGGTGTTGTATATAATCCTTATGGAGCATTTTATAAAACTTTCTTTGAAGTTTTGGAAACAATTTTATCATCAGTAGTCCAACTGTAGATCATTTACTCTGTTTGGGCGACTTTAATGTTGATCTGTTAAATACCAATAATTATTCCACACAGCTCATTACAGGTGTATAAGATTGTCTTGGTCTAAAGCAGATGGTAAATCAAACAACTAGAATCACCCAGTTCACATCGACTCTGCTTGATTATGTAATCACATGTACTGAGGATAAAATTTTGTCTATTGAAATAAAACATATCCCCAAAATAAGCGATCATGAAATGGTTGTTTTAAAATTTGTTTGTGATGTCAAATCTAATACAAATAAATTTATTACTACTAGGAATTTCAAAAATATAAATTACAGTCAATTTAAACCTGATCTGGAATCTATACCATGGAGAATAATATATGAATTGACAGATATTGACAGTAAAGTCGATTTTCTTACTAATAATATCATTACTTTACTTGACATACATGTTCCATATCAGGCTTTTAGAATCTCAAAGAAATCTTTTTCATGGTTAACTAATATCATCAAGCAATTAATGTTAGATAGGGATAAAGCACTTACTGCTTACAAGTTTACTAAAAATATAAATCAATGGAATGACTACAAAGTATTGCGTAACTTAGAACAGCCCTGACTATAAGGGAGAAAAAATCATATTTTAAAAACATACATGATCAATCTGCTAAAGATATGTGGAATAATTTAAAATATTTGGTGAAAAATTGCAAATACAAAAATAACTTCGAAATTAAAAACGTGTGGAATGCAAATGAGATAAATAAACACTTTATTGAAGTCATACCAAACATGAAAGCAGACATTGATATACAAATATTCTATGAAAATAACTTTAAGCATTCCCTCAGTTCTTCTCTTACCTTTAAACCAGTATCTGAAATGAATATTTTACATATTATTAATAGTATTAAAAGTAAAGCTATCGCTGATAATGATATTAACATATTAACGCTGCAACTGTGTATTCCCTTTCTTCTACCTTATATCACACATATCAATAACTTTTGCTTAACAAATTTAATTTTTCCCACTAAATGGAAATGGGCACATGTTATCCCTTTACCGAAGACTAAAATTACAGAAAGCATGAATGAATTAAGACCAGTAAGTGTTCTGCCTAAATTATCTAAAATTTTGGAAAAGGTGATTGATATTCAGTTACAAACGCATTTAAAAAATAACAACATAATCCCTATGATGCAGTCCGGTTTTAGGTCCAGATATAGCTGCCTTTCTGCTTTATTAAATATTACAGATGACATTTTTAGAGCTTATGACCAAAACAAGATATTAATTCTAATTCTTTTAGACTACTCAAGAGCTTTTGATACAATTAACCATAATTTGTTATTCTCTATTTTAAAATAATTGGTCTAGAAGCGAGAGCAGTTGATCTAATGAAATCATATCTTTCTAATAGATGTCAAGCAGTAAAATTTAATCAAAATATTTCTTTATTTCTAGATCTTAATACTGGTGTGCCTCAAGGATCTATACTGTGCCCAATTTTATTCTCTATATACACATATAATTTTCCCTCTGTGTTTTTGTCCTGTTAACAACATTATTACGCAGACGATACCCAACTCATGCATACCCAAATGCAATAAATCATGACCTTCTTAATATGCAGATTTTTTCTCAAAATCATTATTTAAAATTAAATACATAAAAAACTCAAGGTATCATTTTTGGGAGGAATCTCCACAGAAAAATATTTTTAGAGAATTATGCCAATCGAATTATCTTAGGAAATGACGATTTAATTTTTAGCAAAAAATTAAAAGCCTAGGGGTTTGGTTTGACGAAGATTTAAGGTTTACATATCATGTGAGTATTTGTTTACAAAAAGCTTACGCAGTTTTAAAATTACTATATCAAAGCATTGATTTATGGAGAATACAGAATTGCAAAATTCTTGTTTGCGTTTGACTTTTGGCATCAGGAAATTTCAAAGGATAAGTCATGTTTTCACCGTAGTCAAGTGGCTAAATATGAAAAATCGTCGGAAACTTCATGCTTTATGTTTTTACCATAAAATCATTCGAGAGAGGGTTTTACCATATCTGTACAATCGAATAACTTATAGGACAGACGTTCATAATCTTAATGTTAGACACAAGAATACCCTCACTTTACCTAAACATACAACATGCTTTTTTAAACGATCATTTTCGTATTCCATTGCTAGCAATATTAACAGTTTGTCCTACAATATTAAAAATCTGTGTAGTGTCAAGTTCAAGAGATTACTTTATGAGCAGCTCTTAGCTGAAGAGTAATCTAGGAACTAAAAAAAGAATAAATAGTTTATAATTTATAAATTTAATATATAATACTTTATGTTTATTGTAAAATACAATAATTTCATTATTTAGATATAGTCTATCTATCCTTTCTTTGGAGGGTTAGGTGGAAGAGCAGTTGTATGCCGCTGTTACACAGTGGTATACAAACTGAATCTCGCCCTACTGTCAGTATATTTTATTGTAAAGAAAAAATTTAATTCGTTTGTTAATAAAGACATTTATTGTTATTATCCATCCAACATTATTATTATTATTATTATTACTATTATTATGAACAGGCGCATTGACAGTAAAATCATAAATATGGAACAAACATTATATTACAACCACAGTGCCAGAGTTCAAATTGATGGGCAACACTCAGATGAAATGAAGATCGATAGAGGAGTTAGACAGGGATGGGTTTTATCGCCACTTTTGTTTAACTTACAGTTTCTGGCCATATTGTTATGACCACCTATGATTTTTTACAAAAATCGACTTCTTCACATCTTTTTGTTTAGAAATTTATTTCTAAATTCAATTTTTTTTATGTAAAATGATTTTATTATATTTAATAATAAACAGTAATAAAACATTTGAGAAGATTACATATATATATATATATATATATATATATATATATATATATATGATTTTTAATATTTTGTTGAACCCCCTTTGGCTTTTGATTACCGCTTATACCCGTCTTGGCATACTTTCAATGCAGCTAAAGGTACTTTGCTTCAGTTTTTCGTTGTGGTTCCAATGATATACTAGTTTTTCAATTAAAACAATTTTGTTTGTGACTTTTTCATTGTCAATTTCCCGTTTAAGAAGTTCCAGAACATTTTCTATGGGTTAATTACTGTTTAACTGGGAATAAGCCACAATTAAAGGTTAAAATACGTTTATTGACGTTTCAATTTCCACTTAGGAAATCGTTCTCAAAATACAAACAGTTTGTATTTTGAAAACGATTTCCAAAGTGGAAATTGAAACGTTAATAAACGTATTTTAACCTTTAATTGTGGCTTATTCCCAGTTAAATAGTAATTATCTTAAAATGTCACAAGAAAATAACTTTAGAACAATATTTTCTATGGGATTAAGGTCTGGAGAATTTCCCGGCCAGTAAAAGAGAGGAGTATTATTCTTAACCAGGAATTTTTTCACTGATTTTGCAGTATGACATGGTGCTCCATCTTACATAAATATGCATTTCTCATTAGGAAACGATTCATGTACTTGATGTATCAGTTTATTCTATAATATTGATATGTATTGATCTTGTCGCATGCGCGACCTTCATGTCGTCGGCTGATAAAACAAACTTGACCCACTTATAAACAACTGCTGATATAGCAAGGACTATTATAAAAGAGATAACAATTATTATCTGGGAGATCAGAACTAAATTAACGTCAAGACGGCAAGTCGGTATACCACGTATTAGCGCAACGTCAATAAGTACTTATTACATTTAGGATAAGTAATATTGTAAGAGTGTACAGTAGTGTTTTAAATAAATGTATCATCTGACACCATAACTACGTTATATACCATACGATACCATAAGCGAAGCTTTATTTGCCATAACGAGTTCCCATACTTACTTTAATATCTTCACTAGTTCTTTCTCCAATATTGATCTAAGCTTTAGCGACACAAAATTAACTCCTATATTAACATCTGATGATCTCCACGACAGTAATCATTTTCCAATCTTTTGCTTAATTGGTCTAATTATATTAGTGAAACTGACCATTTCCTACCTTAACTCACTCTAACTGACAACAATGATATAAACGTCACTTAATTCACAAACTACATCCGCCTTGCTGCTGAGGCACGCATCGGGCATTCAGTTATTTTAGCTGAACGAAAAAGTGCCCTATGGTGTAACTCCTCTTGCAAAGATGCTGTGCATCAGCAAAAATCTGCTCTAAAAAGTTTCAGCAGAAATAAATGTTAGGAAAGCCTTATTGCATTAACAACAGAAAGAGTTCAATCTAGACAGACATTTGAATTAAGTAAGAATACTTCATGGAGACAATATATCTCCTCCATAAATGAAAATACTAGCCCAAGCCAAGTTTGGAAAAAATTGGACAAATACAGGACAAAAAAATAACCTTAAAATCTCTAGTATATTTTTTAATCAAAAGGTTATCATTGTCAATTAAGAGAGAGTCAAGATTCTGGCACAAATATTTGAAAAAAGTTTTCGCAACAAATAAAGACCTAACCATTTATACTCTTCTCTTTCTTTACCCTTTTCTTATTAATCCACAATTTTACAAGATACCATTTATCTGAACTCTCCTATAACCTATCCCGAAATAAAATCTGTACTCAAATCCTGTAAAAACGCAGCTGCTGGCCCTGAATACCTTCCCTACATATTCTTAAAGAAGTTTTATATCTATATAAACTTCTCGAGATAAATAATAATAATATTACATATTCTTTGGGCTATAGTTAGCGTCAGGTTAATATTTACAATTAAAGGCATTTCCATCTCCACCCTTGCATCCCCCTACTTCCAACAAACCAACTTGCCAACACGCACTAGCCAAGCGTGGCGTATTAATGGCTTAAAACCCCAAAAGTTATTATTTTCCATAAAAGACGAAACTAATGAACGGCGGCTCCAACACCTCCAACCAAGGTAGAGGTTGGAATAGGTTTGGAGCAGATGAAGCGCAGAAGGAAGGTTTAAATAATCCCGGGAAAAAATCAGGCTACTACAAAGAGCGACAAATGCATATTACTGTATACAATATTAGAACTCTTACATCAGACCAGAAGATGATGGAACTAGAGAAAGAGCTAAAGACCATAAAATAGAATATCATTAGCGTTAGTGAAATAAGACAAAGAGGATAAGCCGAAATTACTCTTAAATCAGGAGACGTATTTCATTTTAGAGGTGAAGAAGACACTTCAAATGTTGGAGTAGGATTCATTATACATAGAAAGCACACACGAAATATAGTTGAAATTGTCAGCATAAGTCCCAGGATTGTATGTCTCATCTTCAAACTAAATGCAAGATATAACCTTAGAGTAATCCAGACATATGATCCAACGACTACCCACTCGGATGAAGAAATTAAAAAATTTTATGAGGACCTAGAAACAGCTTTACATGTCAGACCAGCATAAAGATTGCTGAACTTCTTACACCTAAATAATTTATTCATGATAAGCTCTTTTTTCGATAAAAAGCCTCAGCGTAAATGGACACGGATCAGCCCAGATGGCAGTGTTAAAAATTAAATAGATTATATCATAACAAACAGAAAATAAATAATCAAAGACATCGCAGTACTCAACAAATTTTTAATAGGAAGCTACTACTACTACTCCGTGGCGTTACAACCCTTCGTGGGTTTTAGCTGACTCGACAACATGCCTCCACTGTTTTCTGTCTTGAGCAACCTCCATCCAATTCTCCACGCCCATAGTGCTTAGGTCTCCTGCTATATTATCTCGCCACCGGCGACGAGGGCGTCCGCGTGGTCTCCTTCCAGTTGGGACTTCCTCCCACACCAGTCTTACTGTTCGTTCGCCAGAATGTCTTCTGAGGTGTCCTGCCCATTGGAGTCTTCTGGACTTTATTTCTTTTATGATGTTGGCGTCATTTAATAGGAAGCGACCACGGATTAATCAGAGCTAAGATACTATTAAATTTTATATTGAAAATAAAGATGATTTACAAAAAAAAGAAAGGGATTTCCCCAAAAAACGACATATATGAAGATACACTAACCAAACACATACAAGACTTGCAAGACGAAATAAAAGATATAGATCAAGAAAATTCTGGCATCATGTAGGCTCTAAAAGAAACAGAAAGCGAGTGCTGCCCGACCATTCTGACCCATAAGGAAAAATTAAGTGTTCAATCACAAATTAACCTCTTAATTTGTAATCTCACATTATTCCAACTTCGCGTTAAAATCTCCCGTTGATGTCGTGATTCTTAGTCGCGTTTAAGGTTTCGCCAATCTGTTGATAAAATCGCTCTAGTAATCTCTCTAATGAAGTATTTGATACCAAAAATGCCGCTAGGAAGAAAATGCGTATATTTGTGTACGCAATATATACAATTATACATATGTGTATCAAAAAACACCGTGCCGGTGTTAGTTTCTAAGAAGGAGAGGTTCTGAACTGAGTAGGGGCTTCTCAGTACTTCTTGGAAAACACAGTGGGAGGGGGGCAGCTCTCAACCTCGACACGGCGTGTCACAATGGCTGATAGGGAACGTCCTACAGATATGTAGGACAGAAGCGAATAAGGCTTTGCCAAATAAACACCCGCGGATCAACTGAGAGCATGGCATAGGGCAGCAGCTATGTCATTACAGGATCAGAGCGGTAGAGACAAGATCTCTGTATCGGTCTGATACCGGATAGTCACGGGCGGTAATCAAATTATGATTTAACCGGTTGTGATACTGCGGTGCAGAAAGCAACGGGAAACTACTGCACTATATTTTCCCTAGTAAGGTAACCTATGCAAAACAAAAATTTAACGGCCCCTAGTCCGCGGCAGACCTTAAGTGGTCAGGGGGTGCAAAGAATCCCCGCGAGGAGGAACCACCCGAAAGTGGAATACATTAATAACCAATCCTTGGTACGAATAGGCACTTGGAACGTACAAAGTATGTTTGAATCCGGTAAAGTTCAAAAAACCATTCGTGAAATGAAAAGACTTGGAGTGGACATACTAGGTATAAGTGAGATGAGATGGTTTGGTTCTGGAAATGTATCCATCGATGACTACACAATATACTACTCGGGGAACGAACAGCAGAGACACTGGAATGGTGTAGGCCTTATAGTAACAGAGCAGATAAAAAAAGCAGAAATTGATTTCATACCCTATTCTGATCGAATGCTTCTTTTGAAATTACAGAGTAAGCCCGTAAACATAAACATACTCCAAGTTTATGCACCAACTGCTGACAAGTCGGATGATGAAATAGAGCAGTTCTATGAGAATCTCCAAGAATTACTTAAAATGACAAAGAGTTATGAAACAACATTAATCGTAGGAGATTTTAATGCCAAAGTGGGTTGTGGAAAAGTGGAACATATTTGTGGAAATTACGGACTGGGCAATCGCAATGATAGAGGTGACAGACTACTACAATTTTGCCAGGAGAAACAACTAACTATCATGAACACCTGGTTCAAGCTACCACTACGGAGGCTATATACGTGGAAATCACCCGCAGATAATAAAAACAATTGTGTCCGAAATCAAATCGATTACATTATTATAAACCAGCGATATAAAAATGCAGTAACGGATACAAGAACATATCCAGGCGCAGATGTTCCATCGGATCACAACCTACTAGTGGCTAAATTAAAAATAAAGTTCAAAATGCTAAAAAAGACTGTCAAAAGAAAAACCGACATCAATTTACTTAAACAAGAAAATATACAAAGTATGGTAAAGACTAAACTCAACGAGGAATGTGAAAGACTCCAAAGAGAGTTATCACCAACTACAGAAGGCTTATGGACTGAAGTCAAGAATGCTTTTACTAGCGCCGAGAAATATATAAAAGACACTAATAACAAAAGAAAATCTAAACCCTGGATGACACAAAAAATTCTGGGAATGATGGATACTCGAAGAGCCTACAAAAATAAAAATAATGAAAAATATAGGGAGATACATCGTCAAATCAAGAAAGAAATAGCTACCGCAAAAGAAAATTGGATGATAGAAAACTGCCAAGAGATCGAAGAATTAATAAAGAAACACGACAGTCAAACGCTTCACAAAAAAATAAAAGATCTAGCTGGAATGACAAAACAAAGACTCCCTTGTAGATTAACAAACGACGAGAATGAAACGATATGGGAATTAAGCGATCTAAACAACGTGTGGGGACATTACATAGAAGAACTATTCTCGGACACACCACTAAACAACATAATATATAAAAACCATGAAACCAGTCCTCCTATATTAAAACAAGAAGTAGAGAGAGCAATCAAAAACGCAAAAAATGGGAAAGCCCCTGGCCCCGATGACATACATACGGAAGTCATAAAGCTACTGGAAGAGAAACATTTAAATATAATCGTCAAATTATTTAATCAAATATATACAAGCGGTGAAATTCCACAAGACTGGTTAAAATCAGTCTTTATTCCCCTTCCAAAAACTAAGGGAGCAAAGAAGTGTGGTGATTTCAGACTTATTAGTTTAATGTCGCATATGTTAAAGTTATTCTTGAAAGTTATTCACCAACGCATTTATAAGAAATGTGAACAGGATATCAGTGATGAACAATTTGGCTTCCGAAATGGATTTGGGACACGGGAAGCATTAACCAGTTTTATTATACTGCTGCAAAAATGTCGAGACCAAAAAAAGGATCTCTTTTTATGTTTTATTGACTATCAAAAGGCCTTCGACAAAGTAAAACATGATAAGCTGATGGATTGCCTTCACAAAAAGGGACTAGACGAGAACGATTTTAAAATTATCCAAACGCTGTATTTTAACCAAACTGCAGCAGTTAGAACAGAAGCCGGTGACACAGAAATATTCAATATCAAGCGAGGTGTACGACAGGGGTGTGTATTGTCATCACTACTTTTCAATATATATTCGGAAGAAATCTTTGCACGAGCACTAGAGCAATCAAGAGAAGGTGTTAAAATTAACGGCAGAGTTCTAAATAATGTACGATACGCCGACGACACGGTCCTAATTGCAGAGAGCGCACAGGATCTCCAGACACTCTTAGATCGCGTCAGATCGATCGGAGAACAATACGGCCTCAGCATTAACGTCAAGAAAACAAAAACAATGATTGTCTCCACAACATCCATCCATCCACCCATGGCTTTAAACGTGAATGCTAACATTATCGAAAATGTCGAGAAATTTCGATATCTAGGGTGCTGGATAACGAAAGATATAGATCCAGACATAGAAATAAAATCGCGAATTGAACAAGCAAGAAATGTCTTTTTAAAAATGAAACAAATGTTTACGTCCCAAACACTCAATCTCAAAATCCGATACCGAATGCTGAAATGTTACGTTTACAGCACCTTACTATATGGAATGGAGGCCTGGACCTTCAAAATCAACTCACTCAGGCGTTTGGAAAGTTTTGAAATGTGGTTATTTCGAAGGATGCTGAAAGTCCCCTGGACAGCGCATATGAGCAACGAGCAGGTCCTACACAAGATGGGTACCGACAGAGAACTCTTAAAAATAATGAAAACACGGAAAACCTCATATTTGGGACACATATACAGAAATGAGAAATACCAGCTACTGCAGCTTCTTATAGAGGGGAAGGTAGAAGGAAAACGTGGTCCTGGTAGACGGCAGGCGTCCTGGTTGAAGAACATTCGTGAGTGGACTGGTTTGGATTCTCAATCTTTAATAAGAAAAGCCAGGGACAGAAATGATTTTGCTGAGGTTATCGCCAACCTTCATTGAAGACGGCACCCAAAGAAGAAGTATCAAAAAGTATAAATTATTTTAATACTTACAGTAAAAAAGGATGTAAGTACCATGGCTCCTACTATAATTGCATTTGAATGACTTTCCAAAGTGGGATACATTGAAACTGATAGTACCAAAGTAAGTTGTTGCATATATCGACTGAAGGTATAAGCTAGCAATTGAAAAAACCATATACCAAAAAGGCTGTTAATGTTTTTTGTCAAAAGAAACAAATTTGTAAATAATATTTTAATATTTTTTATTCCAACAAATAGTCGTCGGTCTTTCATTGAGATAAGAAGATTATACAAATAGTTTTGTTTACGTGAAATAACAGCTGTTAACTCGGTAAAGCACACAATAATTATTAATAGTTGAAAAGAAAATAGTAACAACTGTATTTGAGTCATTGTATTTTGTGTAGACGTTGATCTTTGTAATTTTTCTAAAGATATTAGAACTACACCAATAATTGCAAAGACAAAAGCAAAAAAATGTATTTTTCTTTGCATTGAACTTTCTTGTGTGAATGTTTCGAAGTTGTCAATAGTTTTAAACAAGTTCATCCACTGACTCCTCTGAAATATTAGTTGATATAAAATTCCAAACTTAAAAATAATGACCTGACTTAAAAAAAGCATTGCAAGAAATATGTCATAACCTGTCATTTGTGGAATATTCATAAACTTCCTATATCTCCTTACAAAATTAATAACTTCAGTAATAAGTATTGAAAAAGTTATTAATTGTTGCAAAGAATTTTGCCATGTTTGTTTTTTAAAGCTGTAAGGAAATACTCCGAAGAATCTACCTACATTGTAAAATATTTTGAAATAGTAGGTGTCACCTTGAAAACAGATTTTTAAGTTATCCGCATACATTTTTTACATTCACCTATAGTTCAGACGTTCAGACGTTCAGACACATTCTTTTAATAATTATGTTTAAAGTCCAGAGGAACTAATAAATAATTTTACCGACGGACCATTAAGGATTAATTTGTTTAATGTTTTATGTCAAATAATTTGTTTTCATTAATAAATAAAAAAAAACACTTATTTCTGGATAACACACTTTATAATAAAATTAAAAAATATTATAATTAGACGAGTCAAGTTAGTAGAAAATAAGCGTTTTTTCGTCACAACTGTATAGACGGGTTTGACAGTTGAAATGGATAGTATGAGATATTACAAAAAGACTCTCATCTAGGGATTCATAAATTTTTTAGTGGAACTATTTTTAAATAAACAATTAATACGTCAATATCATTATTTTGCTCATAACTTATAAACTTGTCTATTTAGAGATTTGACGTCCACAGACGAGTTGTTGAAAAAGAAAAAATACACAAAATGAGATATACTAAATTAAAATCGGTTAATAAACAAAAAAGTTATTGCATAATAACCAAGTAAAACGGCTGTTTTTGATTATTGTTAATAACTCTTTTAGTAATCAATAAAATTTATTTAAATGTATCTGAACTTAAAGATCTCATCGTGTTCGAAGTGTGTGCGAAAAATAGGCTAGATCCGTCAAATAGTTTTTGCACAATTTAATTTGTTTATAAGATTTTTTGAAAAATGCACAAATTTCTAAGGCCGGTCCAGATAATTTGACTGAATGGATCTTAATAATCCGGGGCTTATTTTCTTCGATGAGACATATATTATTATCGTGTGGAAAAAAAATTAAAAAAAAAATACGTTTATGTACACAAAATGATTTATTAATAAATAGCACATTTTAAGTTTATAAACATTTACAATAACTCCGTACTATTTAGTTTAAATTAAATGGCAATAAAATATTCGGAAGGCGGGTTTAAAAAACAACAACTTAAAAAAAAAAGGTCCTGCGACCATTAGGAGCCGAGTTAGTCCTTTTTTTTTAAATCACTGTTACGTCAATTAACAACATTAAGGGCTGAAATTAACCAATCTTTTAGAAGAAAAGTCAAAGTTATTCTCAAAATGTTTAGCAAAAAAAATAATTAAAAATTGTTTAAACAGGAGTGTTGTAAACGAAGAGTACTTTGCGTTCCGACTAGAATGGAAGGAGTGGGGATTGCCGATTGCACACAAGCCGCGCTCTCCAAAAAAGTCGAGCGCACGGTTTCAAAATAGATTGCTTGGAAAAAAAATGACATATCTCGGGTTCTAGTGGACCAAATTTGTTCTTTTTTTTTTTAACTCGGGTACAACGTTAAAATAATAACATTTAACGTACTTTCATTGCAAAATTATTCAAAACAAAGCAGCTAATGACTACGGAATGTACAAACTTTTTCTTGAGTCGTCTTTTTATTGTTATTTTTTTATTTATTTATTTCAAATATAATTATATTAAATAACTGTTATAAGTAAATGAACATTTTAAATAATGTTTACTAAAAATTTATTAATGAAATAATAAATTAATTTTATGTTATTACAGAAGTTGAAATTTTGTGTAGTGGTTTTTTAAAATAATTTAATTTACTGTAATTTTCTACGCTTAATTTCTATATCGTCACTGCTACTACTATGTAAACATTCATCTTCACTTTCATCTTCAATTTCACTTGTATTATAACTTTCATAAATCATTTCATTTTCATTGTCGCTATTCTCATCAAACCCAGTTAAATACATTTCATCAATTATCTCTTGTTCATCTGTTGTATCGTTTTCTTCTTCATTAATAATTTCATAAATATTAGTACATTATAATAGTAAAATAATATTATATTTAAAGTTAACCGTACATTATTCAGACAACGTGGTACAACCATGTGTTTATATTAATATATATCAGAACACGTAGTTTTTTTTAATATTCAGATGAATTTTACGTACCATTAATTATTTGTAACAATTATTAAATAAAACAAAACACTAAATATTTCAATACAACAAACCGGTTGTACAGGAAAATGAGTTGTACCGCTTTCGACGTGCACTCGACGCTCGACTTTTTTTAGAGCGCGGCTTGAGTGCAATCGGCAATCCCCACTGCTTCCATTTGAGTCGGAACGCAAAGTTCTCTTGGTTTACAACACTCCTGTTTAATCAATTTTCAATTATTTTGTTTGCTAAATATTTTGTTAAAAACTTTGACTTTTCTTCTAAAAGATTGGTTAATTTCAGCCCTTAATGTTGTTAATTGACGTAACAGTGATTTAAAAAAAAAGGACTAACTCGGCTCCTAATGGTCGCAGGACCTTTTTCTTTTTTTTTAAGTTGTGTTTTTTAACCAGCTTTCCGAATATTTTATTGCCATTTAATTTAAACTAAATAGTACGGAGTTATTGTAAATGTTTATAAGCTTAAAAAGTGCTATTTATTGTTAAATCATTTTGTGTACATAAACGTAATTTTTTTTAACTTTTTTTTCCATAGGATATTAATATATGTCTCAACAAAGAAAATAAGCCCCGGATTTTTAAGATCCATTCAGTCAAATTATCTGGACCGGCCTTAGAAATTTGTGCATTTTTCAAAAAATCTTATAAACAAATTAAATTGTGCAAAAACTATTTGACGGATCTAGCCTATTTTTCGCACACACTTCGAACACGATGAGATCTTTAAGTTCAGATACATTTAAATAAATTTTATTGATTAATAAAAGAGTAATTAACAATAATCAAAAACAGTGGTTTTGCTTGGTTATTACGCAATAACTTTTTTGTTTATTAACCGATTTTAATTTAGTATATCTCATTTTGTGTATTTTTTTTTCTCAACAACTTGTCTATAGACGTCAAATCTCTAAATAGACAAGTTTATAAGTTATGAGCAAAATAATGATATTGACATTTTAACTGTTTATTTAAAAATATTTCCACTAAAAAATTCATGAATCCCTAGATGAGAGTCTTTTTGTAATATCTCATACTACTTATTTCAACTGTCAAACCCGTCTATACACTTGTGATGAGTAAAAACCTAACTTGATTGGCCTAAATATTGGGTCAAGCAGTTTGTGATAGTAATCTGGCTAGTAAAAAATATTAGTTGGTAATAGAAAAGTAAAAATTAAGGGTTTTATGTATGTTTAATATCTTATCTTAAAATTAAAAGTTTTGTCTAAAAAATAAAAATAAATGTTTGAGGTGAACCATCCCCATACCTAAACTACTCAGCGGTGTGAAGATTACATTGACTGATTGAATACGTTTCAAACTCAGCCGGTACCTATTTTACCGTTTGGTTGCTATCGTTTGGTGGTACTCAGGGATATCGTTTTAAATGGTTATATTTACCAGTCTGTCTTGTATTGTTTGTACTTGTTTATGTTTTATACATTTTATTTTCTTCTGCTGTCTTAAATATTTATTATATTTTTTATGCAGTCTCCAATAATATATGTATTTTAGCTGTGTTCACTCTATTTTCTGATACAAACGTCATTATTGTGATATTGTATTGTGTAAAGTATGCTGCCAATCTATTTTGTCTGTTATGTATCTGTCACTTGCATTCCGCATGACACTATATCCTTACCCATCTAAAATGAAGCTCACGATTTGAGCAACGTAGTGTCCGTGAAGCTTTTGTAAACGGACAGCTTTTTATTATCTACTCTTGTTAGCCCTTTCGTTACAATATGCTTCTCTTGTATAGTTGTTTTTAAGTTTTCTAATGTTAGATAATTAAAAACATCTACGAGAACGCTACATCAAGTATACGACTACAGGAAGACAGAAAAATTCAGCTTAGGTCGAGGAGTTAGACAAGGAGACAATATTTCACCAAAATTGTTCACGGCAGCTCTAGAGTCAATATTTAAGAGCACTCAATGGCAAGATATGAGCATCAATATAGATGGAGAAAGATTAAATCAAGATACAGTTTCTATGATGCATTCGCTTAAAAGTCTGTCTGAAAGAGCAGGATTAAAGATAAACTTTGAGAAAACTAAACTTATAACAAATCTCGTAATGAGTGGAAATATAACTATTGACAATAATACCATACAACAAACAGACATTTACAAATATCTGGGACACGAAATCAAAATAAGCAGAGACAATCAAACACATGAAATACAGAGGCGAATAGGCCTAACTTGGGCAGCATTTGGCAAATTAAGCCATATTCTAAAACGTTCAATTCCCATGTGTCTCAAGCGAAAGGTTTATAACCAATGTGTTTTACCTGTACAAACTTATGGAGCAGAGACTTTAACACTCACGCAAAAATCTGCGAATAAACTTAGTTACACAACGAACCATAGAACGTGCAATGCTGAACGTGAGCCTTCGAGACCACATAACAAACCAACAAATTAGGCAAAGATCAGGAGTTCAAGACGTCATCGAAAGAACCACGTCGCTTAAGTGGAACTGGGCAGGGCACTTAGCCAGAGCACAAGATGGACGGTATACAAGACGTATTATGAAATGGAGGCCCAGAAACTATAAAAGAAGCCGAGGACGACCACCGACTAAATGGACCGATGATATAAAACGTGTAGCGGGAAACTGGCTACAAGAGACCCAGTGTAGAGAACACTGGAAAGAACTGAGGGAGGCCTATGTCCAGCAGTGGACGCGATTGGCTGATTGATGATGATGATGATGAATGTTAAATTAAGGGTAGCGGGTAGGAACTCCTTTGGAGTACTTTGGATTCTATTGGATAGTCCTATCAGGGAAAGTGAATCAATCCCTGCCCTCCGCAGATTCCAGGAGCTTTTTTGACCCGGGAAGCTAGCACCTGCTAAGGGTCCCTTGTCCAGGGTCACGGATGAAGTCCAGAACGGCATCCAAAGCGACGAAGAAATACTTTCGGTACGGCGAAGATGGCGGAGTTAGCAACCCTTGATCTTAGGAATAGTATAAGATCAAAACCCGCAGCGTCGGACCCAAAAAGGGCGGCTGAAACAAACACTCACCAACACGTCTAGCCAGCGTGGTGTTTAAAGGCTAAATACCCCTCACGAAAATGTCAGTTGAAAACACGCAAATACCCCAGGCAAGTAGGAAATTATTTCCAGAATCCTGCACTGATACGTTATCAGTCTGTCCCATGGATTCTGGGGGGGGGGGGGCAAAAATTGACAAAGACAAGAAAAAATTACCCGAATAAGACACGACACTTTATATGGGAACATCTAATGCACATTCCCTACTATCTGATGGAAGACTTACTGAACTTAAGTCCGAACTAGAAAACATAAAGTGGGACATAGTCGGTCTCAGCGAAGTCAGAAGACGTGGCGAACACTCAATTAAACAAAAATCAGGACATAGTTTTTACCACGTAGGTGACGACAATAATTCCTTTGGAGGAACCGGCTTCATTATACACAAGCGTCTCCAAACAAGTATAGTATCACTAAAGAAATTTTCCTCAAGAGTGATTTGTTTTACTCTTAAATTGAATACAAGGTACAATATAAAAATAATACAGGTTTATGCACCAACAACAGACCATGATGAAGAAGAAGTGGATCTATTCTATGATGATATCGAAGCTGATCTTAAAGACCATCAAGGACATTTTACTTTTATATGCGGTGATTTTAACGCCAAAACAGGAATGAAATCCAACCCTACAGAAACACCACTGGGAAACTTTGGCTTAGATGGTAAAAATGAACGTGGCGAAATACTGTTAAGGATCATGCTGCAACATTGACTATTCCAAATGAACAGTTTTTTCAAAAAGAAACCACAGAGAAGATGGACATGGCAAAGTCCTAATGGAAAAACTCAAAACGAAATAGATTTTATTATCAGGGACAAAAAACACACCGTTAAAGACATCACAATTCTAAACAGATTTGTTACCAGTAGCGATCATAGAATGGTACGAGATAAAATAGAAATAAGCTTAAAGAAGAAGAGGTATAAAATGATTAAAAAAAAAGAACAAATCAAAACCATGGATGAAACCATC
Source organism: Diabrotica balteata (assembly GCA_918026665.1). NCBI lineage: Eukaryota > Metazoa > Arthropoda > Insecta > Coleoptera > Chrysomelidae > Diabrotica > Diabrotica balteata. Next base: position 25,814,223 of record OU898280.1, read on the forward strand.
AGATGTAGATAGTTTTCAACAATGTATTTCCGACATACTTATCATACATACTGTTCCGACTGTAACAGAAAATAATATAAACGACTTAAATAATAAATTAAAAAATGCTTTACTGAAAACTCAAAACAAATTCTGTCCTAGAACTCAGAAAAAAGAAAAAAATTAGCCAAAAAACTAGGCAACTAATGCAGAAAAGAAGAGAAATGAGAAGCGAGACGAAAACTAAAGCCGACGAACTACAAAGATTAAATAAAGAAATATCCAAAGCTATTAGACAAGACACTCGAAAGTACAACCAAGAACAAATCGAATATACCATTGAGAACAATAGAAGTATGAAAGTATTGAGAAAAAGACTAAAAACGGGGACAACGCAAATGATAAATATTACAGATAGAAATGGTCATCTTACAACCAATAGAGAGAAAACACTTAAAATAGTTGAAAACTTTTACAAATTGCTGTACACAAGTCAACACAAAGCAAATAGCAGAGAAGATCAAGTACCAGAAATATTAACAAAGAAAAAGAGCATTGTAAGCCAAGCATCAGAACTACTACCGGAAATCACAATGGACGAAATAAAACTAGCCCTAAGAAAAGCTAAGAATAACAAATCTTCAGGCGAACATTGAACTTGATATTTGAGACCTTGCCTACTTAGGAATATAAAAGACCTGTTTAACATGTGCCTTTTGAACAGTTATATACCCGACAAATGGCACAATGCTGAGGTAATTCTACTGTACAAAAAAGGAGATCCCATGAATTGGAAAACTACAGACCTATACGTCTTCTTAGTCACCTATACAAACTCTTTACAAGAATAGTAAAGAATCGTCCTGAAAAAAAACTTAATTTCTACTAGATAGAGCAAGATACTAGTGCTAGTAGTGACAGTGCCATAGTAGTGACAAGTGAACAGTGTAGTAGTGTCTGGAGGCTCGGGAGACTGAGACCTCGGAAGCCCTAAGGAAGGCATCAAAGAGGATGCCGAAAGCTCGGCAAAATGAATATCGACGCGGTTCAACCCAGAAGACTGGTGAGTTTGATATTAATTTTAGTAATAATATTAATCTTAGCTCTAGGTTTTATATATATATATATATATATATATATATATATATATATATATATATATATATATATATATTACTCGCTAAATTATATATATATATATATATATATATATATATATATATATATATATATATATATATATATACTCGATTAATATATTATATATATACTCGATTAAATATACTCGCCAGCAAGTAACACTGTGTTAATTAGTTTCCGATTAAAATCAATATTTGAGTGGCATTAAGAATAGTAAAATAGTTAAAATTAGTTGTGGTAAAACAGTTTAACAGACAGTTTCATATTGTGAAAAAGAAAAAGCTATAAACTGTAAGTTATTGCATCTTTTTTAATAAATAAATGCTTCGAATTCCAAATATATAAATGATCAAATAAGTCGATTCTTATCAATAGATTAAATTTATCGACAAAACAACCAAAGAAAAAAGACAGTAAAGTTTAACATTTCACTAATTACTAAGCCTAATTTAAATATAATAAAGGAGACCACACACGTAATTTGAATACAGAAATAAAAATTAAAAATTATGAATGCAAACGATATAAATAAAATATTAACCGAAGTAGCGAAAACAAGAGAAGATGTAGAACACTTAATGAAATCTTTTAAAGAAGAAATTGATGGTCTGAAAAGAAGCATAGAGGCAAGTGAAACGAGAATTATTATGAATGTTGAAGGTTTAAATAAAAAAATAAAAAATTTAGAGAAAGAAAATTTAGAGTTAAAAAGTAAATTAGAAAAAATAGAAAGAAAATCCAAGGAAAATTCAATTTTTATCTATGGATTAGAATTAAGTCAAACAGACATTTCTGCTGAATTCATTTGTGAAAAGCTGAGGGAATTGCTAAATATTAATATTTATTTGCCTGATATTAACAACTTTATCTGGTTTAAAAATTCTCGAAATAAACCGATTAAAATAGAATTAGTGTCAAATATAAAGAAAAGAGAGGTTCTTAAAAATTGTAATCGATTGATTGAATAAACATAACTCACGACTATACCCAAAAGCAAAGAGAAGAGCAGAAAATATTAAAATACCATCTTAAACTTGCCCGACAGAATTCTAATACTCGAAGCTACGTAAAAGGCAATAAACTTTTTGTAGACGGAAGTTTTTACTCTTTAGAAGACTTGCAAGATACAGAGGAAAATATACACCAAACAAATAGTGAACCAAATACACCAAGTCTCAAAAAGACGACTGAAGCAGAAATATCAGTATTTGAAGAAAAATCAATAGGAACACCCAAAAACCCATCCAATCCGATCAAGAGTAACAACACGAAGAAGAATATAGAAAAAGAAGTGAAAAATAAATCTACTGAGAGCCAAAAGTCAAGGCAGTTTTCTAGGTTACGTTCATCTAATAAATAGGTGTATTTAATACTAATATACCTGTTTATTAAAGTTTGAACATGGATACATTTATACGTAATTATAATAACAATGAAATTAAAGCTCAAACAATCAATACAATAGTAGAATTCAATCATATTAGTAAAAATAGCAATTTACTCTTAAAAATACTGCATATGAATATCCGAAGCGTCCAAAAAAACTTTGACGAATTTATCGTTTTTTTTAAGTCATTTTACATCTGATTTTGAAATTATTATTTTAACGGAAACTTTACAGCTCCTTGATTGCAATATATTTCAAATACAGGAATACGAACTCATATATAGTACAGGTAACTTTAACAGAAATGATGGTGTTATTGTTTATGTAAAAAACAATCTAAACTATAAATACAACATGATTAAGATCTCTGAAATGACAGCAATCGAATTAAACATTTACGGAAAAAATGAAAATATTAAAATCGTTTCTACATACAGATCACCAACCTCGTGCCCAAAGGTATTTAATTCATGCCTTAACAATTATTTACGTCATACAAAGAGGTCGGACATTAATATTTTTGCAGGAGATATTAACATCGACTTATTAGTTGAAAAAGACTATGTTTCGGAGTACAAAAACTTACTTAACACACATGGATATGTATCATATATATACCAAATCACAAGACGTTACGGTAAAACGTGCCTTGATCATTTCTTTATTGAAAATTCACAAAAAAGTAAACATAAACTTAGTTCTTACATTTTTAACTACGAAATAACTGATCATAGTCCCATAGCATTAATATTAGAAAATATCAACTCTTCAGTTAGTTCCACAAATAAACAAAACACAATGTTCAAAAAATATACTGATTACATACAATTAAAGCAAAATTTAAAACGCGAAAGCTGGATCTCTGTTTATAATTCCATAAACATAAATAATACAACTGAGGAGTTTATCAATACACTACAACGAAATATTGACGTAACAACTAAGGAAGTACAAATTCGAAAAAAAATCAAAAAATAAAAAGCCTTGGATCAATTTAGAATTATTAAAAGCTATTGAAGAAAAAAATAATTTGTATAAAAAATCTAAGAAACACCCAAGTGACTCAAATATCAGTAACGAATATAAAATATCCAAAAATTATCTCAGCAGATTATTAACAAAAGCAAAAAAGAAATATTTTAATGACCTAATTGATAAAAATACTTGCACTTCAATGGCTCTTTGGACATGTGTCAAAGAATTATGTGGTTCAACAGTAATTAAAACAGAAGTTGAGCAGATAAAGACAGATGATAATTTAATAACAGATCATGGACAAATTGCGGATCTATTTAATAACTATTTTAGTGATTTGGGAAAAAAATATGCTGAGAAAATTGAAACACCTCTCAATTATGTTGAAGAGATTGAGTATGTGAAAAATAGCATATATTTATTTCCAACGAATGAAGATGAAGTCATTAAAATTATACATACACTAAAAAATAAAAAATCGCCAGGTATAGATACCCTCAGATCAGAATTGTTGAAAGAAGTTGCACAACAAATTGCTAAACCATTGACTTATATAATCAATAACTGTTTCAGATTAGGTATATTTCCCAATGTATTAAAAACAGGTATCATTACCGCTTTTTAAAGGTGGAGATCGTAGTGAACTTGAAAAATATAGACCAATAAGCTTGACTTCGAATCTCAGTAAAGTAATCGAAAAAATTATAAAGTCTCGTCTAAATAATTTTTTTAAGAAACATAATATATTATCTGAAAGTCAATATGGCTTCAGAGAGGGAAGGTCTACAGAAGATGCAATTGGTAAATTGGTAAAAAATATTTATAACTCTTTAGATAATAAAAAAGCTTCCTTATGTATATTTGTAGATCTCTCTAAAGCATTTGATACTGTAAACCACAGAATACTGTTACACAAACTAAAAAATTACGGAATCAGAGGTGTGGCCTTCAAATTGTTAGAGAGCTACTTAAGTGACAGACAGCAAAAGGTAACTGTAGGTGGTAAAATCAGCATGACCAAAACTGTGACTTACGGAGTCCCACAAGGAACGGTGTTGGGGCCGCTGTTATTTACTATTTATATAAACACATTACTTACATTACAAACTTCAGGCCAGATCATAAGTTTCGCTGACGATACAGCTATTTTTTATAGCAACAATAATTGGAAAAAGTTAAAGGAAAATGTCGAAATGGACTTTGTAAAAATAAAAAAATGGTTTCAACACAACCAATTAACATTAAATATTGAAAAAACTAAATACTTGCCATTTTCGTCATACACCACTGGGTTACCAAACTTCAATCAACTTGAAATTGACAACAATACAATAATTCCAGAAGCAGAAAAGATTAAGTACCTTGACATTGTAATATACAGACACTTAAAATGGGATCATCATATTAAATATGTAGTCCAAAAAATAAGAGGTTTACTCTCAAAATTTAAATATCTTCGTGACTTCTTGGATGTTCACCACTTGAAGATTTTATACTATTCTCTAGTACAATCACAATTAACCTATGGGATTATTGCATGGGGTGGAGCCTACAATGCTCACCTTAAAAATCTAAACGTTATGCAAAATTGGATAATTAGAATAGTATATAGAAGGGGTATAAGATCTTCAGTGGACCAATTATTCACTGACAGTCATTTCATGGATTTAAACCAGTTGTATTCCTACAAATCATTATTATATTTACACAATGAGAAATCATTTCTGAATTTTACCCACCATACATATTAAACTAGAAATAGAAATTTAACGATATTAGTACCAAAAAAAGGAAAAACCATTGGCCAACGTTGCATTGATTTTTTGGGACCAAAAATGTTTAATTGCTTACCATCTACCATCAAAATAATACACAACTATAAAAAATTTAAAAAAAAAATTAAAACAATGGATCTATGGTAATAGATATAAATTGAATGAATTAATAAACAGTTATTAATGAGCTTCAATTTCAAATAAATGTTATATTTTTAAATTTTATGTTATGTATGTTATGTCTATTAAACAGTTGTTATGTTACTACTTTAAAAAAAATTTAATTGTAATTTGTGCGAATATGTTAAAAAAAAAAATTTCAACCCTCACGTACAAGTTGTAGTCCATGTGACACACAACTTCTGTGAGTAGCTGGGTTTATTTATTGTATAAAATATGTAAATTTATACTGTAACACATTCTTTTCTTATAAATAAACTCTATTATTATTATATTATTATTATTATACATATTTTTAACACATTTTCTTTGAATAAAAAAAATGGAGGCATTCTTTAGAAAATAAACGTTTTAGATCACTAGCCAAGCACTCTTGTCTAACCATTTTAAGAGATGTTAACTCTGCTAGGTTAGCAAGAATAATAAATAACTGAAAAGATAGTACTTTCTGTACGTCAGCCATTAACTTTGTTAGGTGCTTTGATTCGAAAATCTTCTTAATTACAATCGTGGACAACAATATAATTCCAACTAATAGACACCAAAAATTCATTTTTGTTTATTTACGTTCGATTGGTATATTGATATTGAAATTGTTAACATTTTTTAACAAACTGATGCCACAAATTCCGCTTATAGGTTAGTAGATAAAGAATTCCGAGAGTAAAAAACACACACAAACATTATTACATACTTACAGAATTTGCCATAAAGAATGAAACAGTAATATCAGTTAGCTTTATAAAATTACCCGCTTCTGCGTTAAGTATGTGATTAAGGCAATCTAAAGCAAAATCGGCATCACCGATTACATCAATGAGAGTTGAAGCAAAAATATTCCATAGCCATATTCCAAATATACTGTTTAAATTTTTGTTAACAATATGTATGTCACAATAAATAGCTTTGATTTGTTTTATGGTGCCATATAAATCGTAGCGGAGGAAATAGATTCTATTTTTAAGCTCCCTAGACAAATTTGTTTGAATAAGTGTAATAATATCAATTTAACCACAGATGGGTTTCAGAAAGGGTCTAGGAACTAGAGAAGCTATATTTGGAGTCCATGTTCTGACACAACGATGCCTGGATATGAATCAGGACATATATGCTTGCTTTATTGATTTCACGAAAGCTTTTGATAGAGTTCAACATGAGAAGCTTTTAAGTATTCTTAAGACTAAAAACATTGATAGTAGAGATCTACAAATTATATCGAATCTGTATCAAAACCAGAAAGCAAGAGTAAGAGTCGAAGGAGAACTGACAGAGGAAGTAAGTATACTTAGAGGAGTTCGACAAGGGTGTATCCTTTCACCACTCTTATTTAACGTCTACAGTGAAGTGATTTTTCAAGAGGCTTTATTGGATATCGTGGAAGGTATTTATGTCAACGGAAATAGCATTAATAATATTAGATTTGCCGACGATACTGTCATATTTGCAAGTGACATGGAAGATCTACAGTACATAATACAACATGTATACAATGCATGTGAAAGTTACGGACTGCAAATGAATCTCAAGAAAACGAAATCAATGATATTCTCAAAAAAACCACAAAATGTAAATAACCTGATCATCAATAATACAACGATAGAAAGAGTAAAAACATATAAATATTTAGGAACGTGGCTAACCGAAGATGGAGATCAAGTAAAGGAGATCAGATCTAGAATAGAAATGGCAAGAAACACGTTCATAAAATTGAAGAAATTACTTTGCAACCGTAACCTTAATCTAGAGATTCGCACAAGAATGCTACGTTGTTACGTCTTCTCTACTTTACTATATGGCATGGAAGCGTGGACAATAAAGCAGTCTGAAATCAAAAAATTAAACTCCTTTGAGATGTGGTGCTACAGGAGAATGCATAAAATATCGTGGATTGAAAAAGTAACTAATATAGAGGTGTTACAAAGAATGAATAAAGAATGTGAAGTCATAAAAACTGTTAAAATTAGAAAGATTCAATATCTGGGACATTTAATGAGGGGTGAGAAGTACGTATTACTGAGGTTGATTATGCAAGGGAAGATACAAGGGAAGAGAAACCCTGGACGACGCAAAATGTCCTGGCTAAGAAATTTGAGAGAGTGGTTCGGCTGCAGCTCATTAGAATTATTCAGAAATGCGGCCAACAAAGTTAAAATAGCGATGATGATTTCCAACCTCCGCTAGGAGAAGGAACCCGAAGAAGAAGAATAATATCAACTACCTCTAAAAAACATGTAATTTGAATCACGAATTCCAAATACATAAGTATTTGAAGACACGCGGAAATAAAACTCATCGAGGATTCTTTGTACACTGGCATTTTTATCGTTATCAGAACAAAAGAGATTATTAGTAGCAAGTATTTTATGAAGTTCCAACCAGATATTTGTTTCTCTGGTATTTGATCTAAATGTATATGATTAATAAGTTGTTTCCAATTATCTCGTTTAAATAATAGATTATACAAAATTGCCAAAGTAAATATTTCAATGTGTGCACAATACATACAAAAAAAGAAATTGTTTGCTGTAGTGTAACTTGACGCTAGCTTAAGAAATTGCAAGCAGCAAAATGTAGCAGAAAATAAACACAATATTAAAGCTAATACGATTTGCAATATATTGCCCTTTGTTACTTTTTCTAAACTCCATGGCACTATTCCTGTATACTGACCAAAATTATATACAACTTTTAAAGTTGACGGAACATTTCTGGTTGTTTTTAACACCATAGTAATCAGTATTAAATGTGATGCAAATGATAGTTTAATTCTATAACAGAATGTTTAAATTTAACGAATAATCAATGAAATACATTTACCTTAATTATAAGGCGTACGTTTGCTACCCATTTATCTAAACCTACAAATTAATATAAAATCGATAATAATATCTAAAAGTGATACGTGTTTTATAAGGATCACTACGAATAGATTTAGACGAGCGGCCAATGACAAAAAGTGCTTTAGTTTCCGATAAAACCATATCCCGCTGAAAACCGTGCAAATTTGATACCAAAATGGTTGTAATAACCCATTTGGTCCCACTGTACTCGTCTACAGTGCACGTACAGCAGAAAAAATGGCCTATAGTCACACAGATTTCAATTAAAGATGTCTCATTTACAAATTTAACTGAGAGCTAACGGCAACAATGGTAAATATCGGGAGTAAAATCTTACCGAGGTCGTTTTTATTGTGTATGCTTCGACAATGTAAATAAGTAAAATATACGAAATAATATCATAACATTTGCCCACGTAACAATATAAATTGTGCATACCGGTTCGTTTTCCGAACGTATAGTTGGACCAGTTCAGTTAAATATTTTAAAACATCGGTAAACTTATCTACATTTCGCTTGGCTATATATTTACGTCCTTGGAAAAAATAGTAATGAGATGATATATTTGATTCGTTTCACATTCTTATATGTCCAGGGGCGGGGTGTGTTCTGTTTCTTGTGCATGTGACTGTCTTTTATATATTTTTTAAATAGACTATATTATTATTTATTAATTTTAAAATGGTTTTTGTGTAAGTAAACAACAAATACATAGCAGAATATTATGATTGATGTTTTTTCTTTTTAGAGCATTAAGATGGATGAAGTTTAACCGGTTTAACCGGATGGATGAAGAATAACGTTTATGTCTACCGACATAAACGGAAGTTTATGTCGGTAGAAGAAAAGCAGATTGTCTGTAGAGTGTATAAAAATTTAAAAAATACACTTCGTACAGTATTCTCGTATAGTAGCTCAGTGTTCATTTTTAACGGGAGTATCTGTGTCGACAATAGAACGTGAAAAAAGGTGACTGGGATTGTGCAAGCTCCAAAAGTACATTATCGTGGTAGAAAAAAAATTAAATTGGAAGAGTACCAGAAAAATTTTGTACGCTCCACTATTCATTCTTTCTTTTTTGAGAATAAAGCGCCAACCCTCGAATCCATTAGGACAAAGGTAATGAAGATTGGTCTGATTCCAAAAATGAGCAAAAAGACGTTAAGGACAATAATAAAAGAAGATTTAAAATTTATGTATGCCAAAAGATCCCGTAAATGTGTCTTTCAAATTCTTGCCAAAAGATATCTTCGTTCTATTAGAGAGGTTCATTCTGCCCACAAAAAGATTTATTATCTGGACGAAACGTGGGTAAATGCTGGTCACACAGTATCTAAGATCTGGCAAGATACTACTATAACGAGTTATCGTCAAGCATTTGTGGATGGTTTATCAACAGGGTTACGAGGACCAACGAGTAAAGAGCAACGAATAATTGAGCCCATATAGGTAGTGAGAGTGGATTTTTAGAAGATAGTGCACTAATTTTTTTATCTAAAAAAACGGGGGATTACCATGAAGACATGGACGCCCAACGTTTTGAAAAAAGGTTTTAATCCCTTCTTTCGCGAGTCGAGCCTAATTCCATAATAGTGATGGATAACGCTTCATATCATAGTCGATTAATAAAACATCTGCCAACTATGGCCACCAGAAAAGCAAATATGCAGAGTTAGTTAAGACAAAAAGGAATTCCATTTTCCATTCTGTGAAATGTAAAGACAGAGGTAGTAAACCTGTTACAGTATGTAGCAACTTTCACAATGGTGACGACAAAGGACACGTTTTTCGAACTAATACAAAATGTATCAAAGAGACTGTTGTTTGCCCGATGTCTATAGTTGACTGTAACACAAATATGGGTGGGGTGGATCGGTTTGATCAAAGAATGGCGGTCTACAACATAGGCTAAAAGAGCCATAGGTGGTGGATGAAGCTCTTTTATTATATAATTGAGACAAGTGTCGTCAACTCCTGTACCATTTATGCTTTGGGAATGAAGAAAGAGGGAAAAAAGTCCCTTAGTCACCCTCAATTTCGCAGCAAGTTCGCCGACGAAATGATAGAAGAGTTTTCTGCCAGGAAAAAAATGGGTCGTCCACTGTTAGTGACAGCAACGGATAACGTAGTGCACTTCCCGTCGTATGAAACTGGTACACTTTTTTTCCCAATGTAAACCTGTGTTCAGACTGGACACAATGGTTCGTGAATCAATTCGTTGTTGCCATCACAGACAAAGGAATTTCAGTAAATTTAAATAAAATGTAAGACGTAAAAAATAACGTTCAGCAATGTGTAAAGTTTTTTAATAGGTATTATTTTTATTATTAACAACAAAAAACCGTATCCAATAATTTAATAACCAGAAAGAGGACTGAGCTAATGTCCAAAATGTTGAAAAATATTTAAACTTAGGGTATTGGATCAGGAAACATTGGAATGCATCTACTGTAATTTTATACTTCAATTACTTACAGAACACAAACTGTTAACTGTTATCCTACGTAGATTATAAACTATAAAATATCCGGGGCGAAAAACGCTTTTTAAAACGTAACAGTATTACATTATCCTCTTATAACTGTTAAAGATCCTCTTATAATTAAAAAATGTTAGTTTAGTATCTACAGATGTTATCAGTGCGTGAAAACTTCCCGAATATATCGGAACAATTAAACATAAATATTAAACATAAAAAATATTGCTTACCATCAGTCAAATTTGACAAGTTTGTCAAACGGAATTTTTAAAGACTGTGATTTTCAATTTCATTAATTCTTTGAAGTATATTGAAATCTATTCGTATATGAAATATATGGAAATCGCCTTATATATGTTCAAAAAAATAAAACGAAGAATTTTTTCCGTGTTTGTTAGTTCGTGTCTTTCAAGTTGTTTATTATTTTAACTTTTTCGGCAATTTCTTTTAATGTTTATAATTTTTATACGTTGTAGAAGTGAAATCTGTCATATCTACGTTAAGTACATTGTGTTAGTTTTGGTAGAGCTTTTGTTACTTTTGTTCAAAATGCCACATCAGTTTTCGACCACAGAATTTACAGACATAATATTTGTTTATGGATTCTGTAACGGGAATGGTAGGGCTGCTAGTAGAGAATATCGCAGGAGATTTCCTAATCGTCGAACTCCCAGTCATCCAACATTTGGGTCAGTTTTTAATTATTTGCGAGAAAATAAACTTTTCCTAGTGTTGATCCTAGTGGAACAACAGAGCGACATGTAGATGAAGCGCAGGAAGATGACATTATGGATGCCGTTACTATGAACCTTACAATAAGCACTAGACAAGTTTGTCGAAAACTCAATGTTACTCAATCAAAAGTAAGTAGAGTCTTACAAAAAAATAATCTATACCCATATCACATTCAAATGGTTCACAGACTACATGCTGGAGATGAGATCGATAGGTTGGAATTTTGTAGATGGATTAACAATAATCGACCAACGCTATACAGGACACTACTTATAGATAAAGCCCAATTTACCAGAGACGGGATAAATAATTTACGAAATTCACATGTGTGGGCAGAAGAAAATCCCCATACTATTCGAGAACGTCGTTCTCAGTTAAGGTTTTCTGTTAACGTGTGGATTGGTGTCATGAATAACCAATTAGTAGGTCCTCACTTTTTTGATGGTCCTTTAACAGGGCAGGTCTATTTGAACTTTCTACAAAATATTTTGCCGAATTTGCTTGCCAACGCGAACGTTGCTATCCGAGGGATGTATTTTCAGCATGATGGGGCACCCCCACACTTTTTACTGGCAGTGAGACAACATCTTAATAATGTTTATGGCAACAGGTGGATAGAACGTGCAGGTCCTATTTCGTGGCCTTCAAGATCCCCTGATTTCAATCCCGTTGATTACCATATTTGGGGACGATTGAAGCAACTAGTTTACGCAGTGAATATTAATAACCGACAACAATTAACTGATAGAATTATACATTGTTGTAATACTATTAGAAACGATCCCCAGATTATCTCTAATTCAATACGTCAATTAACAATTTGGCAACAAAAATGTGTACAGGCTGCAGGGTTCCATTTCGAAAATCTATTTTGAATTATTTTTATTTTGTTACCATTATGTATCTTTTTCAGTTCTAATTTATGGGTTTATCATAACTATGTACATATTTTTAGTTTTTTTTTTTAATTGTTCTTCGTTATTTTGTTGTGCAGTGACTCAGTTTATCATTTCAATTAAAATGTTTGAAATTTATAACATTTGTTTAAATTAATAACCTTATAATTTGGTACTTCATTATGGTTGTTCTATTTTTGGTAAGATTTGATCGTTCACTAAAAATTTAATAAAAGTGCGACAACATTGTCTCATATGTCGTTTTTATTGGCTATTTATGTAGTTTAAGAATTACTTATTGCATTTAAAAAATATATATATACAGGGTGTAATATTTAATACGAATCCCTAAATTAATTTTTCCAAAGCAAGTCCTGGAATTTTTTAATTTAGCTAATACCAGTCGAATGCTTGATAGTAGTGTACTATATCATGCAAAAATTAAAAAAATTAAATGAGCCGTGTAAACACTACAGTAAAATGAAATAAACGGTCAATTACACAAATCACCCTATTAATTAATAAAGAAGAGGAGTTGACATTTTTTAGTGACCATATGATATGCACCCTGAGGGACTCTACATATGGTAGAAGTATGTAAAGTTCCTCATGACTCACCCTGTGTATAGAGTTACAAGTAGTAATTGCTTATAAAATTGCACATGAGAAGAAAAATATATTTAAATTAAACTTACGGTATAAGTTGCTCCGAAAACTATTACTCTCATTAGAAGTTTACTGTAACCATCTTTTAAATCTGGATTGGTTAAAAATGCGAACAACATACTAAAATAGTGCATATACCGAAAAAATATGTGGAAGAAAACATAGAAAAACCATATAGCAAAAAGACCATTGACGTCATAAGCTATAAGCGATATATTTTTATACATGTTTTTAAAAAATTTTATTTGAATAAAAATATGGTGGCATTCTTTAGAAAATGAACGTTTTAGATCAATAGCTAAGCACTCCTGTCTAAGCGTTATAAGAGATGTTAACTCTGCTAGACTAGCAAGAATAATAAATAGCTGAAAAGATAAAACTAAGAGATGTGCGTCATCCACTATCATCATTAGATGCTTTAAATCGAACATCTTCTCAATTACAATCATAGACAACAATATAATTCCAACTAATAGACACCAAAAATACATCTTTGTATGTTTACGTTCGTTTTCTATATTGACATTAAAATAGTTAACATTTTTGAACAACTGATGCCACAAATTCCGTTTGAAGGTTAATTGATAAATAATTCCGAGAGTAAAAAACATACACAGACTGCTAGCAAACGTTTCAAAAAATACATCGTATCCTGTCCTATGTACGTTTTTCAAATAAAAGGTTAATAAACCTATTGTATTATAAGTTCCACCAATTAGCATTAAGGAATTAAATATTTGCTGTAACTTATTTTGCCAAGTTTGTTTTTTAACGTTGTAGGGAAACACTCCCAAAAATATGCCAATGTTATAAACTAATTCAAAATTGTTTCTAGGCATTACGACAGCAAAACGAGCTAGACCAAATGTGATGTTTTATTATAATACACATCCACAAGTTAGTTCAATACACTAGTCATAAATTTCGTTTCTTAACTGATTAAAAAACACTTGTATTAATTTATTGGACTGACTGACTAATGGATGGACTGGAAGTTAATCATTAACTTATTTACATAATTTTAGATTCATTCTTACAACCTTAACCACACTACACAAGAAGTAGAAGACCATATTTTAATACACACAGAGACACATGCCGTATGACAGACTACAATGTAGGAGAGGGATAAGAACTAAACTTACAAACTTTTTTAATATGTTTTTCTTCTGCTTCTTTGAGTGCCTCTCCTATCGGAGATTGGATATCATTATGGAGATTCTAATTTTATTAACTGCTGTTTTGAATAATTCGTTAGTGGTACAGCCAAACCACTCTCTTAAATTTCTCATCCAGGACATTCTTCTATAGCCTGGATTTCTGCGTCCTTGGATCTTTCCTTGCTTTATATTTTGTAGGAACGTGTACTTTTGTCCTCTCATCAGGTGGCCTAAGTATTCAAGTTTTCTCTTTTTTATATTCATAATAACTTCTGGATCGTTATTTAGTCTGCGTATTACCTCTTCATTTGTAATTCTATCTACCCAACTTATTCTTAGTATACGGCGGTAGCACCACATCTCAAAGCTTTCAAGATTTTTAATATTCCTCCGTTTAAGAGTCCATGCCTCAACACCGTAAAGCAAAGTACTGAATACATAGCATTTTAACATTCTAGTTCATAGATGAATACTAATATCACGATTACAAAATAATTTTTTTTATTTTTATAAAGGTAGACCTGGCAATTTCAATACGTCTTTTTATCTCGTGATTCTGGTCACCTGTTTCATTAATGAGGGTTCCCAAGTATTTGTATTCGCTTACTTTTTCAAGTTGGGTACCGTTTATTGTGATACTGGTGTCCTGGTGTCATGAATTGGATTCTTACTGAAGGTCATAGATTTGGTTTTTTTGACGTTCATCCTTATGCCGTAGTTATTACATATATCATTCATACTTTCAACTAGATGTTGTAGATCTTCCACTTTTTTTGCCATTATCACAGTATCGTCAGCATATCGAATGTTATTGATAACTTCTCCATTGACTAGTATCCCTTTGTTTGCATGTGAGAGAGCTTCTTAGCATATTTGTTCGCTGTAGAAATTAAACAAAAGCGGTGACAATATACAACCCTGTCGTACTCCTCTACGTATTTCTATTTCGTCCGATGTTTGGTCTTCTACCTATATATTAGCTCGCTGATTCCAGTACAGATTTAATATTATTTGCATGTCTCTGGTGTTGATGTTCTTACCTTCCAGGATTTCTTTGAGTTGATTGTGTACTTTGTCAAATTCCTTTTTAAAGTCTATAAAGCAGTCATGCACCTCTTGGTTAACATCTAGACATCTCTGTGTTAGGACATTTAAGACAAAGAGAGCTTCTCTTGTACCTAATCCATTTCTGAATCCCATCTGTGTATCGTTAATATCGATATCTAACTTTTGATAGATTCGGTTTTGGATGACTCTAAGAAATATTTTAAGCAGGTGACTCATCAAGAAGATTGTTCGATGATCTGAAGATTGCATTGCCTTAGTTTTCTTCGGTATGGTAACAAACGTAGACAGCAACCATTCTTGAGGTATTATACCAGTACTGTATATTGTATTGAATAGATGTAATATTATGGTTAAGGATTTATCGTTCAAAAGCTTCAACAGTTCTGTAGGAATTTCATCAGGTCCATTTACTTTTCCATCTTTACCGGTTCTTATTGCGTATTCTACTTATTATTTCAATATGTCTGACCCAGTTGCATTGATTAACTTGTTAGTTAATTTAGTTTAGTTTAGTTAGTTAAGTTGTTTCTATCGTCTTCGGCCCAATGTCCGAAAAGCTAATACTCTGATTGGACTGGTAAATGCATTTTATTGGTTATACAGTGTAAAATAATCGAGGTTACTCACAGATATTCAATTAATTATACTAAAGTCGTCCTCTACATCCGAGATGTCAGATTCGCTTTCGCTACTCTCCCCTGTGTTCGCGTGTATTATCAATTGGTCTACGTCATCTTGCAGGTTGTCCGCTGTCCACATCTCAGTTTCCGTTTTCTCAACAACATGAGCGACATAATTGCGCCAATTTTGCTCTGTGACGCGTGCGAAACCGTCGTCGATCAACTGGTGTACCTCGTCGTTTTTAAAAGTGGTATTATGGTTACCTACATATCGCTTAACTTGGTTCCACACCATTTTTATAGGATTCAATTTGCACTGTTATGGAGGAAGCCTTAAAATATAAACATTATGTTGTGAAGCATACTCATCAAGATGATTCTAATCGTATTGATATTTAAAAGCACGCGCTGCTTCTAATAGCTCGGATTTCAAAATAACACTCCTCGAAAAAAATGTCTTTTTCCACTAGCCATTCCTTGATTGCAGCTTTATTCCAGGAATTCTTAGGGAATCTCTCTTTACGGGAGTGGTACGATGCATTGTCCATTACAATGACATTCCTGCGACCATTATTTGGTCAATTTGATATTAATGTCTCCTTAAAACATGATTCAAAATATGCGGCATTCATTTCATCGTGATAGTCACCATCATTTTTCTTTAACGGAAAAACACGCTGTGTGCCAGGAAGGAAACCTCCTGAAAAACCTGCATGCAATAAAACATATCGTGGACCTCGTTTAGTAGGTGCTTTTAAGCCAGTACTTAAACCTTTGAGAAAAGCATCATGACTGTTTTGTATCGTAGTATCGCACTATTCCTAATTTATAGATTGGCCAACATTAACCCACGATTCGTCCAAATATATGATATTGCAATGGTCTTTTTGCAAACGTCGTATAGTTCTCAAATAATTATGGCACCAATGAATAATATCCTCTCGCTCCACCATGATGCTTCTTTGGCCATGTTTCTTATAAACAAATCCAATATCTTTCAGAAGTCTGTTTAAAGTAGAAAGAGACAACGGCTGTATATTCTCATTACCTTGTATGAAGTTATGTATATGCTTTAAGAATGGCGGCAAATTTTTCATGAAAAGTTCACAATGAACAATTCTCCGTAGAATACTTCTTACACCCTCGTCATATGTGAATATTCTAGAATTTGATTGACACACTCGTTTTTTACGTTTTTTTGACGATTTCAACGTTCTACTCATTTCTTTTTCTTTTTTGAAATTGTAAATGCTTCTTTCGCTAACACCAGTCATCAACGAAGTACGTCTTACAGCAGCACTTACATTAAGTTGTTCCGTATTTTGTAAAAAACACAACACATTTAACACTACGAGTTTAGCGCAACCGTTAAATAATTCACCGGATTTAAACTTATGGGACTCCATGCTCTCTGTTGAAACTCGGACTAAATTTTGAAGTTTAGTATCGTTTTCCAAAAGCACTTTCACCCCCTACCCATCCTTATAATGGGTAGGGGTGAAATAGGGAAAGCTTGGAGTTTATCAAATACTAATTATGACAAACAAGTTTATGGCCATATTTAGGTGATTATGTTAATGATGGTAATTTGTAGCAGAAGTTTTACAAAAGAAATGAAGACCTATTTATAGAAACAACATAACTGTATTTTTAATATTTTACATACAATAGAAAAAATCTAATTTCTATGAAAGAATTGGAAGTTTGAATATTATATATAATATCTATAAATAATATCATTTCCAAGTTTCCAAATTCTTTCCTAGAAATTATGTAGGTTTTTTCTATTTTATGTAAAACATTAACACTACAGTTATTGTATGTTGTTCTTATAAAGAGGTGTTCAAATGTTACTCTCATGAATATGATTCAATTGTATATCTCATGTTGACGTTTTATATGCAAAATTCATAGTTTTCGTGGTCAATAACTTATCAATGCCTTTTTATTCTACTGTATACGTATACATGATATAAAATATTTTACTCGTACTGCCGGCAGATGCATGTTATACAAGCCGATCTTGTGAGACAATGATCAATCAACAGCTGAAGAAAACCGACAACCCTACGCGTTTATTCTCCATAAGAAAAGCATTGCCGTATCTTACCCGTACTGCACTCTAAGTGTGACATTTTCTATAGATTAGTTACGCTATTGACACACACTTTGTATATATATATATATATATATATATATATATATATATATATACAAATATACATATCATTCTCTGTATGAGTTAATATACACCACTAAAACATGCCATCAATCAAGTTTTACTATTTTTACAACAAATTTAAAAAATTTTATGATGTATTATGTCCATAATTGTATATTTTAATGTGTGGTATATACGTTGAGTATCAATGCTTACAAAAATAATCTCAACGACTATGTCTTGAAAAAGGAATATAACCATTCCGAAAGCTCGACAAAAAGTCAAAAGAGTGTTTTTTTAACATCCCGGCCAATATTCTGACTGCAACCCTAATAAACTGTGTTGTTTGTATATATATATACATATATTATATATTTATATATATATATAATATATATATATATATATATATACATATATATAATATATATATATATATATATATATATATATTATATATATATATATATATATAAAGTATCGACCTATAAATTACGAACTAAGCTTTAATAAGGTAATGACCCAAGTCCAGTGAACTGAAGAACGCTGATTAAGACAACATACGACAACGAACATTATACATTGCATTTTCATTATTAAATTGATTTCAGTATTAAAATCCATATTGTTAGTTAGTCTAGATTCTGCTTTTATTGTATC
Source organism: Diabrotica balteata (assembly GCA_918026665.1). Lineage (NCBI taxonomy): Eukaryota > Metazoa > Arthropoda > Insecta > Coleoptera > Chrysomelidae > Diabrotica > Diabrotica balteata. Next base: position 25,832,944 of record OU898280.1, read on the forward strand.
AAAACGTAGTGTACTATTTTTGTGTTAAATAAATATTTTTTAAAAATATAGTTTTGGAACACTCTAATATATTTGGCGCAGTCAGATTGGATGGTCAAACGGGCGTTAATGAATATAACTCTCGGTTCGTTTCTATGATTTTTTGACCATTTGAACCATATTCGCGAAGTGAATTCCAGTTGGGCGAATTGAGTAACCTGACGAGAAGATTCGTACTTCTATACCGGAGAGACTTTCAAGTGAATATTGTGAGTGTCTCTAGATCCAGTTCCAAAGCCAGGCATTCCATGGACAAGATCGCTACATTACTGTAAGTGAATTAATGTCATATAGAGAGACTAATTTAACACTAGATTCTGATTATTCAGAGAGTAGTAACTCAGATACAGATTCTGACTCAATTTTAACTGATTTAAATTTTAATATTAATACTAAATTAATTCCAAAAATATTAAAACTAAATAATAAATTTAACATGGCAGTTCCACAATTAAAGAAAGAATACTTAGATATGATTCCAGATTTTGATGGAAATCATACATTACTTCCTAGATTTTTAGAAATTTGCGAAAAAATTGTAAATAAATTTTATAATGCTGCGGATGTAAATGATTTTCAAAATGAATATCTTATGTCAAGCATAATAGCAAAAATAAAAGGCGAAGCCGCAATTAATATTTCTTCTTGTATTCTTAGAACTTGGCAGGATTTAAAAGATGCTTTAATAAATTCGTATTCAGATAAAAGAGATATTTATACTTTAAGCATAGAAATTTCAGATTTAAAACAAGGCAATGAATCCCCTTTCGATTTTTATAACCGAATTCAATACCTATTAAATCTTCAAATATCTGTTTTGTCTACAAAAACCGAACATATGGTTGAGATTAATATTCTCGGTAGCTTTTTCCGAAATTTAGCATTAAGAGTACTGTTGCGTGGGTTAAAAGAACCTCTTGGAACCTTAATGCGTACAAAGAATCCTCCAGATTTAAATTCTGCATTAGGCATTCTGACAAACGATTTTCAAATATATCTCGAACAAAATAATTCTTCTCACAGTAAATACCCTAAACATTATCAAAATAATAATTATTCACCTAGGCCAAAATCCAATTTCCGACAAAACCAACAAATTATACATCAACCCCAAATTCAATACACACAAAGGAATCAATTTTCAACACAGAAAAACACTATACATCCTGAGAATTCTCAATATATGAGACAATCTTCTTTCCAAAATAATCCTAGTACAAGCAAAAATTCAAATTTTAATGGAAATAATGATGCTTTCAAGCCAAATCCGAATAGAAAATTCCCAAACCCTACTCCAATGAGTACGACAACTAATAATACATACAGACCAACGCAAAACTTCCAAAATAGGACCCATTTCCGTAACCCCAATAATTTCGCAAGCCAAAATAAAAATATTATCGCGGAAGAACTTTATAATATAGATAATATAGATTGTCCTAAAAGTTCATCCCAAGACCATTTTTTAGAGGAGCTAGCCTCGGAATAAAACCACAGCATGTAGAATTATTAAACTTAACTAACAAAGAATGCGAATTGCCGTACATAATTTTCCCTGAACAAAATTTAAAAGTTCTAATAGATACCGGGAGCACTAAATCTTTTATTACACCAAAAATAGGTGAAAAATATTTTAAAAATTCAATATTTAAAAAACCATTTCAAATTTCTACTGCTCTTGGAACTACCAAGGAAAATTTCTGTACCGTAATTCCTTCTTCGTCTATATTTAGGCATAAAAAGCCGATAAAATTAAATTATCACATATTTAAGTTTCACGATTATTTCGATTGCTTATTGGGACTAGATAATTTAAAATTATTACAAGCAAATATTGATTTAGTAAATAATTTACTAAAAACACCTACTTGCTCAATTAAAATTAACTATTATAGACCGGCCGCTGGTAGCACGAATTGTATAGTAGTGTCTCCACGTTCCGAACAAGTAATTAAGTTAAACATAAAAAATATAGAAAATGGTGACGTAATTGTACCTTATACAAAATTAGGAAAATTAGAAATTCCCCAATGTATTACTAGAGTTATTAATAATGAAGCCTTATGCACTATTACGAACTCATCAGAGTCCCATTTTAAAGTTGATTTAACTTCGCCAATAGAAGTAGAAAAGTTCGATGAATACGAACAAATAAATCATCCCAATCTTAATTCTATATATACCAAAAAATTCAAATTTGATATTTCTAAAATCCGTACTGATCATATGAATACCGAAGAGCGGAATTCTATTTTAAAACTAATAAGAGAATATTCGGACATTTTTCATATTGAGGGTAACCAATTGTCTTTCACTAATCAAATCAAACATAATATAAAAACTTCTAACGAGATTCCAATATATTCTAAATCGTATAGATATCCGGAAATATATCGTAAAGAAGTACAAAACCAAATTCAAGGCATGTTAGACCAAAATATCATTAGACCGTCTAATTCTCCATGGTCCTCACCAATTTGGGTGGTTCCCAAAAAACTCGATGCCTCTAACAAACCAAAATTTCGCGTTGTAGTTGACTACCGACGTTTAAATGCTATCACTTTAGGAGATAGATATCCACTCCCAAACATTACTGATCTCTTGGACAAATTAGGGCGTTGTCAGTACTTTACCACGCTAGACTTAGCATCCGGGTTTCACCAGATAGAAATGGCAGAAGAAGACATCCCAAAAACCGCTTTTAACACCGAAAACGGTCATTATGAATTCTTAAGAATGCCATTTGGACTTAGAAATGCCCCAGCTACATTCCAGAGAGTAATGGATAACATATTAAGAGGAATACAAAACGAAAAATGCCTTGTCTACCTAGATGACATCATAATATTTAGCACTAGCCTCCAAGAACATCTCATAAATTTAAGAGAAGTATTCCAGAGACTACGTGAATCCAACTTTAAGATACAGTTGGACAAATCCGAATTTTTAAAAAAAGAAGTGGCCTACTTAGGTCATATTGTCACTCCAGACGGAGTAAAGCCAAATCCAGACAAAATAAAGGCTATAAAACAATTCCCAATACCTGCTACAACTAAACAATTAAAAGGATTTCTAGGACTATTGGGATATTATCGGAAATTTATTAAAGATTTTTCAAAAATCACGAAACCCTTAACAGTGCGACTAAAGAAGAATAACGAAATAAATATTAAAGACGCAGATTATGTTGAATGCTTTAATATTTGTAAAGAACTTCTTACAAATGAACCTATACTACAATATCCTGACTTTACGAAACCATTTAATCTAACAACAGATGCGAGTAACTTTGCAATAGGTGCAGTTTTAAGTCAAGGAAAAATAGGATCTGATCTCCCAATTGCTTATGCGAGTAGAACATTGAACGATTCAGAAATAAACTACTCTACGATAGAAAAGGAACTCCTCGCTATAGTTTGGGCTGTCAAATATTTCCGCCCATACATTTTTGGTCGTCGCGTGACTCTAACTCTTTTAGTGACAGATCACAAGCCTCTTTAATGGCTATTTTCATTAAAAGATCCTAGCTCAAAATTAGTTCGCTGGAGATTAAAGCTCGAAGAGTATGACTATGAAATTGTTTATAAAAAAGGTGCTTTAAACACAAATAGTGATTGTCTATCAAGAATACGATTAAATGCAAATGAAACTCATGACATCGAACCCGAAACACCTCCAAATTTCTTCGACTATATAGAAAATTTTGATGAAACATTATTAGGAACCCCAAATAATTTAGACTCAGAGTCTTTGATTGTTGAACCCGATGAAATAATAAATGACCAAGATGTCAATGATGAAGATGCCCAAGATAGCGATGGTGCTACAATGCACACAAACAGAGAAAATCCGATTACAGGTATACCTATATCAGAAAGCTCGGTTAACACTGGAATGAATCAAATTATCATTTCTCAAGTTAATTACGAACCAGCAGCACCATCTATTATAAAATTTTTTGATAAAAAACAAAGAATTCTTGTACAATTCTCAAAAAATGACACTGAACGCGACATAGTTAGATTTGTCAAAGAATATATAGCACCTAAAGTTAAATATCATTTGTACTTCGAAGATCCTATATATGAAATATTTAGTAACGTTATCCAAAAATACTTCAAATCTTCGCAATTATCTCTTATTAAATGCACCAAGAAGCTAATCGATATACCTCCAAATGAAATTGAGGAAATAATAAAAAACTGTCACGAAGGAAAAGAAAACCACAGAGGATTAGATGAAACAGAAAGCAGAATAAAGGCCTTATATTATTGGCCAAATCAAAGAGCATCTATCCAAACCTTCATAAATGACTGTGAAATTTGTCAGTTAACAAAGTACGACAGGAAACCTGTCAAACCTATGTTTAATATAACACCTACTGCAACTAAACCCTTCCAAATTGTACACTTAGATTCGATTACGTTGGAAAATACAAAATTTTTAACTATAATAGATTCTTTTTCTAAATATGGCCAACTATACAAAATAAATTCAGCTCAAGGCATTGAAGTAGCGAACGCATTAATTCGATATTTTACTCATCACTGCATACCAGAGCAAATAATTTCTGATAATGGAACCGAATTAAAAAACTCAGTCGTCAAAGAACTGCTAGAATTACATAAGGTAAAAGTACATTTTATAAGCTCTCAACATCCAGAGTCTAATGGAATTGCTGAGAGATTTCATTCTACGATCATCGAACACGTTAGACTACTAAATAATCAAAAAGAATATAAAAATGACCATATTGAACATAAAATAAATTACGCCTTACTAGCCTACAATAATAGCATCCATTCAGTAACAAAAATGAAACCATACGAGCTGATTACGGGACATATAGATAATAATTCTCCTTTTAATATCGATATCGAGCAACAAGTTTTAAATAATTATATTTCCAACCATAAAGAAAAGATGAAAATACTTTATTCTAATATTAATAAAACCTTACAAAACGTAAAAGAAAAAGTAATCTCAAAAGCTAACGAAAAACGAGAAGAATTGCCCAAAACAATCCCCAATAAAATATTTGTGCGTAACAGACAAGTTCAAGGTAAAACAAAAAATAAATACAATGCTGAAAAAATAAGAAAAATTAATAAAGAAAGAAAAACCGCGAAAATAGTTACTAGACATAAAAATACTGCTGAAAATATCCACTTTTCTAATGTCAAACGACCTAAAAGAAAACCTTACAAATTTTCAGGTTCCTCGCAATCGGATGCGCAGCAATCCAAATAAAAGATGTTACCCATAATCTAGGTATACTACCAATCAAATTGGGACCTGCCAAACTTCAAAAATCTAGCCACACATTTGTCCATTACTACAATTTAAATCCGCTTTTAGAAGAATATGATAGCTTAAATATACAATATGATCATCTCAAAAATAATCTTTCTAATTGTAAATTTTTCAATAACGAAACAAAAAATTATGTGAATCTAGCACAGTATGTTAAAAGAAACATTGAAGAAAGTTTTGAAAATCTAAACATACATACAAAATTGCAAAGAAATAAAAGAGGTATAATCAATGGGTTCGGTTCAATTATTAAAGCTGTAACAGGAAATTTAGATGCCGAAGATGGCGAAAAAAATTAACTCAATACTCGAACACTTAAAGACGAATGAAGCAAACTTGCAAAGCCAAATCAATAACCAGTATTCGCTAAGTCATGAAATTATCAATAATTTTAATGAAACAATTCAAAATATACAAGAAAACGAAATTAATTTAAAATCAAAAATTTTGGCAATAAAAAATATAGTAGACTTCCAAACAAATTTTGAAAACGTCAACTATTTGAAAGACATGTTTAACGAAATTATAATAACATACAACCTAATACTCAATACAATGGAAAATGTCCAGAATTCTATTACATTTTGCAAACTAAAAACACTACATCCTAGCATTATTAAATCTAGTGAATTATATAACGAACTCCAAAAAATTTCATCACATTATAAAACACAACTGCCCTTTGAAGTAAAATATGAAAACATTTTAGATTTCGAAGCTATTTTACAAATAACATGTAAAATAGAAAAGAACCAAATACAATATTTTCTATCAATTCCTATTAATTATGAATCTAATTTCGACCTTTATAAATTATTACCAATCCCAACAAAAAGTAAGTCAGAATTTGTTATCATGTTACCAAACTCAAGATATTTATTAAAAAAATGAAAAAATAACAATTCCTCTAAATGACATGTGTACTTATGGTAAGATCTTTCAATGTCCTGGTTATCTCCAAATCAACCACGAGCACTCATGTGAAGATGAAATTCTATTTCATGGCATCTCCACGGACTGCCAATACTTAAAAGCACAAATTCCATTTAACCATATCGAAATTATTCCAGAAATTAACCAATATTTAGCTGTGTTTCCTAAAGAAGAAAAAATACTCATTAAATGTGCAGATGAGGCGCAGATAAAAATCTTAAACGGAATTTATCTAATAGAGAACACACCATGTAAAATTATATTCCAAAACAAAGAGTTAACCTTTCAAGATGTCACATCAGGACAGCCAATGATGATAAACGCACCAAAATTAAATTTCGACATTCTTAAAATAGCACCAATGGAAATAACGCTAAATTCATTAAAACTTAAAGATATTCCAAATCATGAATTAAGACCCATATTCCAAACTACGCCTGTGTATCACATTCCAAGTATTTGGACAACTCTATTGTATATTGGAATAATTGTAACAATTATTATCCTATTCAAAAAGAAAATAGTAAAAACGAAGAAAGACAATCCTACAAAGAAGGAAGAAGAAGGGCAAACAATCGAACTTCCACGACAGGCTTCGTTCTAGGAGAGGAGGAGTTATCGACCTATAAATTACGAACTAAGCTTTAATAAGGTAATGACCCAAGTCCAGTGAACTGAAGAACGCTGATTAAGACAACATACGACAACGAACATTATACATTGCATTTTCATTATTAAATTGATTTCAGTATTAAAATCCATATTGTTAGTTAGTCTAGATTCTGCTTTTATTGTATCAAAACGTAGTGTACTATTTTTGTGTTAAATAAATATTTTTTAAAAATATAGTTTTGGAACACTCTAATATATTTTATATATATATATATATATATATATATATATATATATATATATATATAGGTACATCATTATCGTGTGTTAAGACGTTTGTAGGAAAAATAAGAATTACTTACAGAATTAACCACCAGGAATAAAGCAGCAATTTCAATTTGACTTCGAAAACGTATTCTTCCTGCGTCATTATTCTGATATAAACAATTTAAAGCAAAATTAGCGTGTAAGATACAATCGAAGAAAGTTGCAAAACAATTATTCCAAAAAGATATCCCGAATATTCCATTTAATTTCTTAGTCACAAAATATAAATCGCAGTAAATAATTTTGGTCCGTTTTATGGTGGTATATAAATCATAACGATTAAAACAATGGGTGTGGGGCTGATTTGTAATAGGGTGTTTGAGTCCACTAAACAAATATTTCTGATGTAGATTAATAATATCGACCATCTCTGAAAAAGCAATAATTTGAATAATTTCTTCCAAATATATAAAAATTTGGAGAACATCGTATAAACGAGTACTCCAGTTCTGTCTCTTCAAATGTAACTTTACAACAATTAGTACAAGAATGATGACTAGCCAGAGGTACTGTAAGAATTTATAAATAAACTTTTGATCTTGTTGCAGTAGATTCCAATGAATTCGAACTAATAATTCGTTCCAGTCAGATCGTTTAAATAAGGAATACAGAATTGAAAGAGTTACTAATTCAAATTGAACACAAATCACGTACAAAAAAAATTCATCTGCCATGTTAGAAATTCTTGTATTGTTACGCAGATTGCAATATAATGTAGCAGAAAATAAACACAATATTAAAGCAAATATGATTTGTAAAATGTTGCCGATTTTTGTTTGTTCTAAATTCCATGGAAATATTCCTGTACATTGGCCTAATCTAAATAAAACTTTAAAAGACAATGGAACATTTCTTTTTGTTTGTATCATGTTAATATTTTTTATCATTAGATGTACTACGATCGAAACTAAATGCTTAATGTTTAGATGTAATAATAATTTTATTGTTTATTATCATTGAGTGGTTCTTAAAACTGTCAATTAGAATAGTCGATAATAATATCTTAATTAAGTAAGAGACAATTCTTGTTGTTTGAGGCAAAGCTACTATATTATGAGTTTAAAGCAATTAAATGAGAATTTATTACATGCAGAAATATTGGCATTTATCGTATATGCAATGAAAAATTTATCCACATACTTGTTTATTTCTTATTCATTTCATTTTCTTCTGCTGTCGGAAAAATCCCAATGGTTGACCATTGGGATAAGGATAAGTGGGGTAAGAACTTTGTGTATAAAGGTATAATTATTTTTTTAAATAATTTAAAAATTTTTATCCAAAAAACTCTCGAAAACGTTTTCGAGAGTTTTTTGGACCACATAGTGACCAATCACGACACAGATGGTCACTTTAGCCGGCCAATCACAACGCTCGTTATTAATTGCTTTGTTATTGGCCTCCCGGCGGAAGATTGCTGTGAATTTTCAAACACTAAATGTATAAAAGAGCAGCGTGTTCTCGGACGCGTTCGCGTTCGAGACGCATCACCCCGCCCCTCATTTTTCCTATTGGTCCCTGACCTGGAAATCTCTATTTATCGCTACTTCTGCGTGTATAAAAATAGGCGATTTTCAGGTCCCAGCCCCCTAACGAAGGCCAAGAAAATCCAATTATACCAGGCCTACGTTAGATCGGTGATGTTATACGCTGTCCCAGTTTGGAGCTCCATAGCAGAGAGCCACTGGAAGAATTTGGAAGCTACAGAAACAGCGTGCTACCGTATAATCGACGGAGCACAATGGGATGAAAGAATAACGAATGCAACCATAAAAGAAAGGCTCCAGTACACACCACTGAGGGAGGTGGCCGAGAAAAGAACAAGAAACTTCTTCCAGGCCACAAGAAGACTCCATAAGACCAGGGACATCCTCGAGAATAACAGGGTCCAGAGGATGCATAGACAAACCCATAAACTGATCGACCACCTGATCAGGGTCTAGCCGTATGGTTGCTGAAAAACAGCATAGCAGGGAAGTAGGTACGATGCCTTAAAAAAGTACCTACAGAAAAAGACGAGGAAACCACCCAGAGAAGTCCAGGATGCCGAGAGGTTGAAAAAGAAGAAGAAGAAGATGGTGCATTAGCGGTACATCAGAAGAAAGAAGGCTAAAATGAATGAAATAAATGACATGTATATTTTATTAGGCAATAAACGTTTTTATTTTTTTTTATTTTTTATTTTTTTTTTATTATAGTCAACCAAGTCAGACCCTCACGGGCTCTCCGAGAGCTTAGTGCTCTCTATTATTATTCAACTGAATATTTGGTGATTTTATTTTGACAACCTTAATATCTTTGTCATATAAGAAATATCTTTCCATACCATCGAAGACTACAACCTGATGTTTATTTTGACTTTCTCACTTATAAGTCATGTAAGAAATAGCTCGTCTTTTTACTACTAGCCCCGCTAGACCTTGTTGGCTTGGTGCCACTACCACTTCACTTTGAGTTTTATTATTGACCAAGTAACCTATCATCGTCGAAGATGTCGAACAAAAGAAGACTTCATCCTTGTCTACTTTAAAATGACACAAACATATGGTAAAATTTTAACTGTTAAATTACAAAACATGTGAAAGATACTTACATTAAAAGTAGTTAAAACTATGCGAATATATATCAGAAACCTTTTTCTTACATGAAAATTATTGTGAATTATAATATAATAACGACATGATAATAATGACACTATAGGTGGCAGGTAGCTCTCTTCTAAACTAGTTAGTGACCCTGCCTTATGCTAGTTTCTGGTTCTCTCTTCTTCCTTTTCTAAGGGGTCCAGGTCCTCATATCTTTTTCTATCTCCCCCTTTTAAAACTCACACCTTCATCCTACCCTTAACCAACTCGCACTGCCCAGCGCGGTATAGTAGGTAAGGCTAAAATCCAAGCATGCTTGACACGACAAAAACACAGCCCTGAAATCCCGGCAGTCAGCTGATTCTTGGTCAAAGTAGCGATCAAGAAAGGCAGCAAACAGAGGGTGCGAAGAATCCTCGGGTCAGATGGGGCTACAAATGTATATCGTCACATACAATGTAAAAACACTGTCATCTGAAGAAAATTTACGAAAAGAAGACTGTATAAATTTTAAATCAGGGCATCAACTTTTCTACATGGAAAACAAAGAAAGAATAGAAGGGGTTGGACTTCTTATACACAAGAGACACACTAAAAATATCCAACAGCTTAAAGGTATCATCCCAAGAATAATACTCTGTATACTGAAGCTTAACAAAAAACCAGCCTTAAAACAATTCAAGCACCTAAATCTACACACTCGGACGAGGAAGTGGAAACCTTTTATGAAGACCCAGAAAATGCAATAAAACTGGTGCCTACTACACACAACCTAGTAATGGGTGACTTTAATGCTTGGGATGTAAACTGGACGGGACCGAAATTGCAGACAGCCCTACGGATTCGGACAAAGAAATAAAAAAGGCGAAATGTTTTTGGGTTTGTTGGTACGAAATGGCCTCTTTGCAATTAATAGCTTTTTCAAAAAAAGTCTCCAAAGAAAATGAACCTGGGCAAGTCCAGATGGAGTCACCAATAACGAAATTGATTTTGTCTTAACCAACAACAAAGACATGGTCCATAATGTAACAGTTCTTAATAGCTGTTCAGTGGGAAGTGGCCATAGAATGCTAAGAGCGAAAACCGTGCTAAATCACCAAAAATAAAGATACACAATGATAACAAAAACACACCCAATATGATGGAATCCAATCGAAAACACCATGTCCTTCGAAGAGGAAATTCCAAGATGTCTAGAGACAACTAATATAGACGTTATGGATGTCGAAACCTTAAATGACAACTTAATAAAAGGTATTAAGAACGCAGAGGAATAGTGAAATACAAATCCTAGGAGAGACAAGGAGGAAAAAATCAGTTAAGAGACAAAAAGACTTATAGAGATACGAAGAGAACTTAAGAACAAAAACGATACGAATGCACGCGTACTACAACAACTTAATGAAGATATTAATAAAGCAGTAAGAAAGGACGTACGCCAATATAACGCCAAAAAGATTACAACGGTTGTCGAGTAAAATAAAAGTTTAAAGATATTGAAGAGATGTCAAGCTCTAGGTAAGAAGAATATTGTTAAGCTCGCACATCAAAATGGAAAAGTGGTAACAGATAAAGATAAGATAATTAAGGTAGTTGAAGAATTTTACACAGAATTATATAGAGAAAGGTGTAAGAAAGACGGCACCATGTTGAGAAAAGTCCAGAATGTGGGTTCAGAGGATATCCCAGAAATAACAATCGAAGAAGTCTCAAAGTCATTAAATCGAATGAAAAACAATAAAGCAGCTGGTGATGACCAAACCGTTATTGAGGCAGTTAAAGCAGGAGGAAAGACAGTATTGAAAGCATTAACACAATTATATAACTTATGCCTTACAAAAGAGGTCACATTATCTCTGTGGAATAAACCTGTTATAGTATTTATGCACAAAAAGGCAGATTTAACAGAGCAAAAGAACTATAGACCTATTAGTTTAATATCTCACGTTTATAAGTTGTTTATGAAGATAATAACTAATAGGTTGACATTGATGACCGTTGGACAAAAAAAATTTTGGAATGGAGACCCCGAATATAAGCTAACAGAAATAAAAGGTCGACCCCCAACGAGATGGACAGATGACATAAAAAGAGTGACTACAAATTGGATTCAGATGGCGCAAAATCGAACTAAGTGGAAAAGCATGCGAGAGGCCTATGTTTAGCAGTGGACGTTAGAGGCTAGTTCATGATGATGATAAATGACACTAGATCGTTGTTATAAGATATAACATGAAGGCAAGTCCAACTAATGGTAAGAGCCGACTGATTAGGCCGGGGAGGAAGTAAAAATTTTGTTGTAATTGAGGGGTCCTCAAGACAGCGGATAGTGGATTTAAATAATCCATCAAGGATGTTTTATGTAAAAATTGATTTTAAAGCAACAGGTAATGATCGCGAGAAAATGGTATTAACGACTGAATTAAATTGTGAAGGTGGGTGATAAGAAATTGGCATGCAAGTAACGATTGGTATGGGTAAGCAGAGTGATGAAAACCTTTGGATTGGTTTTTCTTTAGGATAACGCCGAGAAATGGTATAGATGAATCAGTTTTCACCTCCATTGTGAACGGGATTCTAAGATGTATACCATTTAGATGGATTTGAAAAGACACCAAAGCATTATTGCCATGGGGTAAACTGGATACTAGGATGGATATCATTCAGATGAGTTTGAAAAGATACTTAAGTATTTATGCCCTGAGGCCACATGTCAAATGTATTATATCTTAGACAACATGTGCGTTTGAGCATGGATATGGATAGTACTCGAGTCTTGAAATCTTCCATAAAGATATAGGCAATTACTAAAGATAGTTGGAAGTCCATTGGGGTACCATTGATTTGTCTGTAGAATTGATTTTATAAGTGTTGAACATACAATATTTAATGAGAGGACAGGTGATCTTCCTGGATACTGTATTTAGTTTTCAGGGGCGGCTCGTGATAGTACAAGATGGTGAGGCACACTACACTTAAGGAAAATTATTATTATTATGGTTAGCTTCTCTTTGCTCCAGTCATACCCGGCTAAGGAGGCATTGCTCGCGCCAGCAAACAATGACTTGGCCTGAGAAGGACTTCTGACGATACGCGCGCGGATCAACAAAAGTCATCCTCACCTCAAAGCTCTCCTAAGCCCTCCTCCACCCTCCCTTATGTGCACTGAAGGTGCAACATAAGGGCTGACTGCTTTTTGAAAAAGTCCGCGATTGAGCTGTATTTATGAGCACCGTGTGTAATAGGGTGCTCATAAATGTAACTTAAATGATACCCAAGGTGTCGTTAAGCGACTTACTCCGGTTTATCATGAAATCTCGTATCGTGAGATAAAAGCGAACGAAAAACGAGGGAGCTCTAATCCTTGAGCCTGCACCTTGGTTAGCGGCCAAGTTGTAGCCTCAAGGATCTAGGTGGCCTCTCCCGTGGCCTTTTTTTATTTTTATAATTTTTTTGTGAATTTTTTATTATTTTATATTTTTTTTGAATCTTTATATTTTTTATTAATTTTTTTGGGATTTTTATATTTTTTTGGGGGTTAGTAGGTATTTTTTATCTGGGAGATTTGTTAGTAAGTGTTATAAATGGCGACTGCTAATCTAGTGCCATCTTCTTCACGCTCTCACATATCCCTTCAGTTGAAGCTTCGGTCTAGCATATCTCCATTGATCGTTCTCGTCGTAAGATGTTAGTCGGAAGGTCGATTTTGTGACATCATAACGTGAGGCCGTTTACGTTAAATAAACTTAAACAAAGGGTTAAATTTTGTTTTTTGGTTTTTTATTTCACGATTTTTAAAAATTATAATTATTTTAGAAAAACTTCAAAAAATATAAATTCTAAAAGGAAAACTGAGTTCTAAAATTAAAGTTTTTTATAAATTAAAGGAATTCTGCGAGACTTCTGTTCTGCAAAATGATCTATTACATCGTCTATAAAAACGTTCTCATCCTGTGATTTTATAAATGATTTTTCAATTGAGATTTTTGCCATATTACTCAATCGTGTCTGTCCAGTTGTATTTCTGATGTAATTTTTAATCCTTTTTAGCGCGGAGAAACTTCTTTCTACAGAAGCACTTGTCACTGGCAAAACAACACAAATGCATAATAATTTAAAAACTTCTGGCATACAAAGTTTTAAATCATAATCGTGAAAAAAAGTTAACATTTCATAAGGGCTTGCGCAATTTTCTATTATATCATTCCCGTACATAGCGGATAACTCACTTTTTAGTTGATTTATATCAAAAATATTATACTGCGTTGTCAAGTTTTTTAATAGATCATGAGGAAATTCTTTAGCAAAAATGGGAAATTTTGATATATTCAACAGATCAAAGAAATGTAATTTTTCAACGTCGCAAAACCTAACCTCTATTTGGGTTGCTATAATGTCAAGAATTTCAAAAAAAATTTGCCTTAATTGTTGAGTTTTATCAGTCATTTCAACTCCCTTACGACGACGTTTCGAGTGTAACGCAGCGGTATCCAGTTTTTCATAAATTGTATCAAAATAAGTACTGTTACTCCTAAATTCACATATTTTACTTAGGGTATTTTGAAGTAAATTTCTGGCCTTAACAATGTCTGTATTTTTATTTTGTAGAATGGAAAATACAGTATCAGTTTGATGAAAAATCAACGAAAATATTTCTAAAAAAAATATGTTCTGAGGATCTTCTAAAAAAGCTTTTAAACCTACTGCTTCTCTTATTGTTTTGTCATCAAAATCGCGACTATTAATAATAAAATCAAAGGTCTCAAGTAATTTATCCTTATTATTATTAACTGTGAGAACTGCGCGTGAAGTAAAATTCCAGTGAGTTGCTACATTAGAAGGTATACGATTTCCTCCAATGTGTTCTAACACTTGGGTACGCTTTGTAGATTTAGAAAAATATGAAGAAAAACCGGATAAGGTTGAGAAACAAACTTTAACTTGTTGAATTGAACTGCATGCGTTACTTAAAACTAAATTAAATACATGTGCATAGCAATGAATGAACATGGCTTGAGGCGCTATAGATTTAATTTTTGCCTGTAGACCATTCACTTCTCCCGACATTACAGAAGCTCCATCGTATGTCTGAGCCACTAATTTACTATGCAAGTTGAACTTTCGAAATTTGGTAGATAAAAATTCAAATAAATCTTGAGCAGAACGCCCGGAACTTACATCGTAAAATCTCATGAATCGTTCGACTGGTTTATCGTTTATTACGTATCGAAAAATAACGGATAGTTGTGAATGGCAGCTTATATCAGTAGTCTCATCCACCTGCCAGGAAAAGAATAATGATTTTGAAATTTCTTCCTCAATTTTTTTATTTATAACAAAAGCAATTGAATCGATTAATTCATTTTGTATGGTTTTAGATGTCCCAGAAAAAACTGATCTAGAGTCATTATCATGTTCTAAAAATGTTTTTAAATTAGTGTCAAATTTACTAACAAGAACAACTAGCTCTTTGAAATTCCAGCGATTTAAAGATTCATTAGATTCATCATGCCCCCTAAAGGGTAACTCTTGCATACAGAGGTGTAACGTAATATCTATAAGGCTTTTTAAAATTTGCCGATTTTCTTTAACCCTAGCATTGAAATTTTCAATATCTATTTTACGCGAATTGTCTAGTGCTGTGGCGATATTTTGCTTTTATTTTCTCATAAGAGTAAGCTTGCAATTCGATGTAATATGTTGAGAACTTTTATTGTGTAACAATAGACTCCGAGACAAATTTTTCAAATCAGTATAACCACTTTTGAACCAAACTTTGTCGCTAGTATTAGCTGTGGCAAATAAAATGCATGGCCAACAAAACAATTTATTTAATGTTATACTACCCGTAAGCCAGTCAAACTTTTCGTACCATGCATTTTGAAATCCCCGATTTGGTTTTCCGACGCCACCGATAGAAACAAGATGTTTACTTAAATCTGGAATAGGTCGTTTTACGACTTTAACTATATATAATTTATCTTCATATGAATGACTTGAAAAATTCTGCTGATTGGCTAAAAAATTTACGAGATCACAAGTATTACGAATATTTACATTTACCTGGGAAAGTTGTGACGAAGTGCTCGGTGCTAAATCCATTTTTCACTAAAACCGAAAATCCTGCAGACAAAAACAAGCCCACCAAAATTATTAAAAAAACTTAATTAGAATTGCACTTATTATATAACATGTAATCTTACTGTTTTTTTAATGAAAAACAACACGAGATACGTCAAACGTGATCCTGTCGCACAAAGAGGTCAACAGGAAGTAATTTAACTACTACTTACTCTTACTACAACAATTTTGCAGAAATGTTCCAAAATGTACCAATGTTGCCAATCTGGTAAATGCATAGAAAAAAAATATTTTTTGTTAAATCGGAAAACAATAGAACAATATGTATAGTACCATCTATTAAAGGAAAATACTCTACTACAACATAACAATGTTGTTACCAATTTTCAAATAAAAATCTATGTTTTATTTAAAATGTACTTTTATACCCCGAGGGAAAAAATGTAGCGAATTGGGTACCTTTGTACCCAAACGACAACGCTGCTAATTAAAAGAACTACATAAAACCAGAGCGGCATGCCTCTCGTTTTCGGTGAAATCGTGGGCAGAAAATAAATAAATCATGTTGAATTTCGCTAGATAATGTGATGTCTAATATGTCAGACAGAGCAATGTCGTGAGGCTTGCCTCGGCGGCTATAATTTTTAAAGAGAGAATGAGATGCACAGATGATATATTAGAAGCTGGCGCGGAAAATGGAGCCGTTGTTTATTTAATATTTTGTGGTTTAAGCATGTCCCTTGTCCGGCCCGTAGATTATGAAGAAATATACAAAGATAAGACATCAGGGGTGTACATATTTTAATTTTTTATCATAATGAAAATAAAGTTATTTAGAAAATTCCAAAAAGTTAAATTGTAGTTAAAGAACGTAAATAGTCGATTGATACTGGTGAGGCACTGCCTCACCTGCCTCATAGGACCAGCCGCCCCTGTTAGTTTTCAGAATGTTTAGAATTTAGTCTACAGAATATTGGCCAAGCACTTGGCCAAAAATTGTGTAAGGCAATTGTATACACTGACAATGAGACGTAGAGGAATGTCGTGTTGTTGAATTTTAAGTAGAGCATACATTCACGGTGTTCCGAAATTTTTTCACGAGTTTCACGTTTAAAATTAAGATTAATACTACCACTTTCAAAGTTAAGATTAATACTATTACAAGAATTAATATTAAACTCAACAGGCTTGAGTCTTTTTATCTCGCATTAAATGTATGTCCATTGTATGTCCAACACTTATTTCATCTTTCAAAAATCAATTCTATAGACAAATAAATGGTGCCCTTATGAGCTCCCCACTATCTCCAGTAATTTCTAATATCTTTATGAAAGACTTCGAGATCCAAGCACTATCCGCATCAATGCTGATACCCACATGTTGGCTACGATAATGTTGACGATACATTTGTCATTTGGCCCATTGCAGGGACGCTTTGGTGTCTTTTCAAATCCATCTAAATGGTATACATCTAAGTATCCCGTTTACGATATAGATGGAAACTGATTTATCTCTATCGTTTCTGGGCGGTACTATAAATAAAAACCAATCCGAAGGTTTTCATCACTCTGCTTATC
Organism: Diabrotica balteata; assembly: GCA_918026665.1. Taxonomy (NCBI): domain Eukaryota; kingdom Metazoa; phylum Arthropoda; class Insecta; order Coleoptera; family Chrysomelidae; genus Diabrotica; species Diabrotica balteata. The sequence goes on from OU898280.1 coordinate 25,850,411, forward strand.
GAAGACCCACCCATACCAATTGTTACTTGCATGCCAACTCTCATTATCCACCTTCACAAATTAATTCAATCAATAATCTTGTCTTCAGATCAATACGCTTTTACGATGATGTAAGTAGACTCGTTGCTCTCTACTTTAAATCAATCCCTTATCCAATATGGTTAACGCGAAAATCACATCAATAGAAGCATCAACGGACATTAATCTCCCACTCAATCTCAACACACGAACTCGGACCCCCATTATACAAAAACTTTTTTCTTGCATCAAATGTGTCACTGACACAATCGACAAACTTCTTTAATCAAGTTAATTAGTTGATTTCCAAACGAAAAGAAGTTCACCTCGGTCTCTCCTAGAGTCGTAAACTTTAGGGAGCCGATAAGCGGGGCTCTGTTTCTACTATCTACATAGACATAGAAGTTTTGTCTTTGTATTTCTTTAAGTTGGCGTTTTATTTATTCCTTCGATGTTAGTGTATATAAAAAAGAATAAATATCTTATTTATCATGTAAGACATTAAGAGGAAAACTATCCAGTTTATACGTCCTGAACTGAAGAGGGATAAGTGCCTAGGGTATTTCGTATACTTACACACCAATACCGTCATTTAAGCCCCCTGAGATAACATGTAAAGCATGCTGCCAATATATTTTGTCTAGTATGTATCTATCACCTACATTCCGCATGGCACTATATCCTTCATCATCATCATCATCCAGCCTCTATTTATCACGTCCACTGCTGGACATAGACCTCCCTTAAACTCCTCCATTCCTCACGATTTTGTGCTCTTTGTTGCCAATTTTTAGTGATACGCCTGATGTCGTCGGCCCAACGTGTAGGTGGTCTTCCTCTACTGCGTTTGTCTGCTCTTGGTCTCCAATTTGTAATTTTGCTCGTCCATCGTGAATCGTGCATTCTCGCTACATGGCCTGCCCAGTTCCATTTTAGTACCGCTATGCGTTCCACAACATCAGTAATGCTCGTCCTTCTTCGCAGATCTTCGTTTCTTATTCGGTCCCTCAACGTCACTCCCAGCATAGACCGTTCCATTCGTCTCTGTGTCACTCTCAGTTTCGAAGCCGTGGTCTTGGTTAAAGTCATAGTTTCCGCCCCATAGGTTATGACCGGTAATACGCATTGGTCAAACACTTTTCTTTTGAGGCTGATTGGTATGTTGGCCCTAAGTGTGTCTCGCAGTTTTCCAAAGGCTGCCCATGTTAAAGTAATTCGTCTTTGGATCTCACATGTTTGGTCCAACACTATATCCTTACCCAACCCAAATGAAGCTCGAGAATTGAGCAACGTAGTCTTCGTGAAGCTTTTGTAAACGAACAGTTTTTTATTATCTTGTTAGCTTTGTTGATACAATATGCGTCTCTTGTATAGTTGTTTTGGAGTTTTCTAATGTTTAATTATGCCTTCTGGTTCTTTCTTTGTGCTATGGTTACTCTGTTTAATATTTGCAGTTAAGGGATTGTGGTTGGATTCTATGTTTGCTCTAGGTAATGTAGACACCTTAGTAATAGCATTCCTCTACCTTCTATTAATCGTCACGTAATTTATCTGATTCCTTATATTGTCCGTTAACCGTCTAAAGGCGACCTTTATATGTAAAGCCTCCTAGCGGTAACTTATACAAAGTATTCGTTATGACTAGACCTTTGTCTTGGTAGTACTGTATCAATCTACCCCCTTTGTCGTTTCTGTGATCAAGACTATATTTTCCAATTATGTGATCTACGGCCCTCCAATTTTCGCGTTAAAAGATCCTCTTAATGTCGTAATTCTTAGACACGTTAAGGCTTCGCCAAGCTGTTGATAAAATCGCTCTAGTAATCGATCTAATGAAGTATTTGATAACAAAAATGCAGCTAAGCAGCACATGCGTACATTTATTTACGCAATATATAGATCATGGAATTGTTTTATTGACCATACAACAATCGCAATCGCTGTGACATGTTACACGTTTCCACCTCTATATCCATTTCACAGTAGGTACGAATTGTCGTAATTGTCACATTGAAATTAAAAATTTCAAATGAAGTTGGGGTCATTCGATATGCGAAGTAATTGATTTATTTATTGTTGCCTTCGAAAATAGACCCCCACCAAGTATTACAATAGTTACAAATACCATTAAACATTTTCAAAATTCGGAATGTGTAAACAGTTGTAAAAAGTGTCATGAAGGTAATGAACCACGTGTTAGACCTGTCGATGAGGAGTGTCAAAACAAGGATATTGATATTTGTGCTTTTTTGGAAGCTAGTGAACCCTGCAATAGTGTACAAATTGCTAGGAAAGTTAACGTGAATGCTCGAACTGTCCAGCGAGTTCTCAAAAAGAATAGGTATCACTGTTTTAAGATACAACCAATACAAGAACTGTTTCCGTAAGATAACTTTAGGCGGATGGAAAATCTTCATTTTCATTACATAAAAAACACAATCCATCCATTGCAAGGTATTATTCTCGGAAAAATAAGCACCTAAGTGTTGCAGTGCGAACGCAGCATCCGCAAAAGTTAAATATTTGTATTGAGATGTTAGGCGACTACATTGACCAGGATGGGTGTTCGGCTTACAACTCTAGAGCAACTATTGACACCCACAATCAAACGTTTCTTGATCAACTTATAAGTACACGTGATACAATTAAATGGCCCGCTAGATCCTGTGACTTAGCGCCTAACGATTTATTTTTTGGGAGTTTTCTTAAAGAAAACATTTATAGGCATCAGTTTGAAAGGGCCACAAACCTAGTCGAATTAAGGCCAAAAATGCTTCATTTCTCTAGAAGCAATACACCAGTCCTACTCCAAAATATGAGGAGAAGTCTGTATGACAGATTTGGTTACTGTTTAGCACAAGAAGGTGGAATATGTGAGCCCTTAATTCATTATTCTGCTTTCCTAGTTTTTATTTTTTGTTAGGTACATTTTACGAAGTTAGTAGAATAGAGTATTTATTTAACTACATAACATATACAAATATTGTTTGTAGCAAGTCAAAAAAAAACATACATAGTATTAAATGATAAAACATTAAATAATACAAACATGAAAACATATTAAACAGATAAATAATACAAACATGAAAACATATTAAACAGATAAATAATACAAACATGAAAACATATTAAACAGAAAAATATTTATGGCAAAGTTACGGTAAGCAGTTCAGTGGATGTTCTGCAATGAGTCATATATTCTTCTGAGCAGTAAAAACAATGTTTTAAAAGATATTTTTTTATAACTTTATCGAAACTATTACAGCTTAGCTCTTTTATACTTTTTGGTAAAATATTGTAATAGTTATAATTAAGACTATTTTTTTCTGAAAGACTTAATCTATAGCGATTTGTTCGTAGGTAGTGACAGTTTCGCGTATTGTGAACATGGACATCAGACTGCTTTATTAAATGGGCACGTTTTCTGTGAATTTGAGTTAAAACTTGAAATATCAACAGAGTAGGTAGCGGCATAATTTTGAATTTGATAAAGAAAGGTCGGCAGTGTTCTAGATAACTAACCCCTGCTAAAATCCTGACAGCTTTCTTTTGTATTCTAAAAATTTGAAGTGCATGTGTTGCATTGCCCCATATAATTAAACCATAGTTTAGGTGAGAGTGGAATAAGGAAAAATATGTCATTTTTAATGTTTCAAAGTTGACAACCCTTGCTAGTTGGCGAATAACAAATAATGAACTGGATAGCTGTTTCTTAAGGTGTGAGATATGAGCAGACCAGTTGAGTCGATTATCTATGGTTATTCCCAATAGTTTAACAGTCTCTTTGTTAACTAGATCATTGTGTAAATTACTTGCAGATATAACCATATTTTGCGTTTTATCAGAATTAATTTTTAGTTTGTTAGCAGCAAACCATGAGCTAGATTTAGTAGTAACTTCCTCATGAGACATTTTTAAATCATCATTATTTTTTCCTGATATAACGTATGTCGTATCATCTGCGAATTGTATGGTTTTGTACGGAGATATGAATTTAGGCAGATCGTTGACATAAATAATAAACAAAAGAGGTCCTAAGACCGAACCTTGTGGGACTCCATGTTTTACGGATAGAAAATCAGAGAGATGACCTTTAGACACTACCGCCTGGTGTCTGCCACATAGATAAGAAGTTATAAGCTTAAGAGGGATACCTCTGATTCCATAGTAATTTAATTTGTGGAGCAAAATGTCGTGTGAAACGCAGTCAAAAGCCTTTAATAAGTCACAAAGAGAAATTGCTATGCGATTGCCGCGTTCAAGCCCCTCAATCACCTCGCTCACAACATTAAATACCGCGTTCGTAGTAGAACGAGTACTTCTAAATCCATATTGTGAGTTGCTAAAGTAATTATTTGACTCAAAATAGGAATAAAATTGTTGTTTGATAACCTTTTCAATCACTTTCCCAAAAGTAGAAACAATGCTTATGGGTCTGTAATTGTCAATTTTTGAGGAATCACCTTTTTTGTAGATTGGTAGTACTTTTAAGTATTTTAGTACTTCTGGAAATACTCCGGTGGATAGAATTAAATTATTAAGATGAGTAAAAGGTGTTAAAACTATTTGGTAAGTTTCTTTTAAAATTTTGCTATTAATCTCGTGAACGTCCCTACAATTAGAATTACTAAGCGACTTTATTATTTGAGAGACCTCTTCTTCCAGAACGGGCCGAAAAAAAAATGACTTGCTCGGAGAAGGATAATTTCTATAATTGACGAGGACATCGATGTTAATGGTGGGAAGAGATGTAATTATATTCTCTGCAATTGTACTAAAAAATTGATTCATTTCGTCTAAAGGTAGATCAGGTTGTACCGAACTGGATTTAGTGTAGTTTCTTTCGAAATTTACTATTTTCCAGCAGTCTCTAGGTTTATTATTGGAATTAGTAATAAAATTACAGTAAGCTGACTTTTTAGCAATTTTAATTGCCGATTATATTCAACTTTTTGTTGTTTATATACTTTGAACCAATCGGGATCCTTAGTGGCCTCTGCAATGTGTTTGATAAGAGAAATATTAGATCTGTTAGACCTTAATTCATTATTAAACCATTGCACAGGTGCTTTTTCAGTCATTTGTCGTACTTTTTTTATTGGAAAATACTGTAATATTAAATTGTTATAAGTTTCGGTAAGAAAGACTGTCAAAGAATTAGGATCATTATTAATATTATAGAAAAAGTCCATGTTTGTAATAGCTAGCGCACGTTTAAGCTTCTGTAAACCAGAAGAAGTAATAAACCGTTGAAATATTTGATTAGTGTCAATAACTTTATGCTCTGAGTCAATAAATAAAAATTGAGCTCGATGGTCGGAAAAACAAGGTTCAAATACGCCCACTCTATATATATTTTCAGAAAAATTTGTCATAATGTTGTCAATGCAACTTCTGGACTGGGATGTGATTCTAGTATAATCGTTTATAGTTATTTTTAGACCAAAAGATGTTAATAGATTTTGAATATCAAAAAGATGGTCAGATTCAATTTTAAAATTTATATTAAAATCTCCAAGTATGATTAGTTTGTCAGCTTTACTAAGCAAGGATGTTATGACATTTTCAAAATTCACCGAAAATAAGTCAAAGTCACCCTTACGCGATCTGTATACAGTTAAAATATTGGTTTTTATTGAAGGTACATAAATTGCACAAAACTCAGAACTTTGCTCTACATTATATTCATTTAAATTAAGAGAACAATACATAAGATTTTCTTTTATATAAATTGCAACTCCGCCTTGTTTCTTTTTTACCCTACAAAAGAAATTAGCTAATGAGAATCCGGAGATGTTAATTAATTTTAAATTTTCTTCACTTAGCCAGTGCTCCGAAAAACATATGACGTCATATAATTTTTGATCCACAAGATAAGCATTGATCATATCGACTTTATTTGAAATACACTGAAAATTAACATGAAACATGTTTACCGTACCCTTTCGAATTTGTTTATTTTGATGAAAGTTTGTAGAAGCTTCTAGGTTTCTTCCTCCGTCTTCTTTTTGTGCTGAAAATTTCTGTTGAAGTTAAATCTCCTAACGGCAGCTCCATTGGGTCAAATATTAGGACTGTAGACTTCGTCAATTTTATCGAAAGGGAAAGATACCTTATATGTGGAATATTTGTCAGTTCTATGCCATTCGACGCAGTTAAAAGTAATATCGGGTACCGTCTCACCCAAAAATTTTAGAAGATCATCGGCTTTCATATCAACACCAATGCGGGACACATGTACATGGCCTTGTCTAGGAATAGTGTTTACAGTAGACGATTCGTTGTTTCCAATTATCGGTTTGTATTTGTTTTCTTTTTTTGGTTGGGTATTCCAAGATGAGTGTCCTGTTTTTAGATTGTTTTTATTTTCTTTTTGTTTATCACTCATGTATGAATGAGGTAGACTTGTGTTTTTGTTTAATGACATTTTAATGGGTTCTTGACTGATAGAACCTGAATTGGTCGGGCTTGATTTATTTATAAATTTTTCGCTTGATGACGTAGGAATGGACATGGCTGAATTTTTATTATATTTATCTTTTAATAAAGAAATTAAATCTTGTTGCTCTTCCGTACGTTTTTCTAGATGGAATGATAGTTTACTTACTGCTGCGAGTTCACTTTTTATTGTAGTAAGTTCCATGTTGGTCTTTATACACTGTTCACACACAATAACGTCTAGGTTATGTTCGACATTGAAAGCTTTGATACCTTTTTGCACTGTTTGTGTTAATTTATTAACGTATTCTGATAACTGAGGATTGGAACCAGACAGTGGTAACTTTAAATTCACTAATATGTCAATTAATTCCTGCTTTTTTAGTTTATTTAGTTCCGCTGTTAAAACTGCGACTTGACTATCGGACGCCATCTTAAGGTACTTCAAGTAGGTTCTACCCCCTTGTAGGTTCTTAATTAAGTAGTATTTTTTATGTTAAAGTTTAAACGAATTTTATTGTTTTTTTTTATGAAGAAAGGCAGCAAATATTTGATTTCACGCAAACAAATCCTATGTATCTCTTGATATGTATTTCGACCTAATAGGTCTCGTCAGAAGAGCTATTCATAGGAGTCCTCAACGTGAAAAATCAATATTTTCTGCCTTTTAAGACGCAACAATAACATGGCTTCAATACGGACGCAGTAGCGACATCTAATTACAACAATCGTAAAATAGTTTCGAAACACAATTTTTTTTTTAATTTAAAAGTACAAACGATTCTTATTTTGATTTTTTTTTCTTTTTTGTTTTATTATTATAACCTTTATATTTGTTATATATTATTTATTCAGATTGCTATTTAGATTGCTATTAAGGTTAAAAAATAACCGAAAAGTTAGTTTTAGAGAAAAATAATAAATATAATCTAGAGATGGGATTTCAAAAAATCCTAATTCCTATGGTCAACAAAAAAATGTCGTTATCTGTATACATAATTGTTGATTAAAAAATATAAATTATTTTAATACTTACAGTAAAAATTGATGTAAGTACCATGGCTCCTACGATAATTGCATTTGAATGACTTTTCAACGTAGGATCCATTGAAACTGATAGTACCAAACTAAGTTGTTGCATATATCGACTGAAGGTATAAGCTGGCAATTGAAAAAACCATACACCAAAAAGGCTGTTAATGTTTTTTGTCAAAAGAAACAAATTTGTATATAATATTTTGATATTTTTTATTCCTACAAATAGTTGCCGGTCTTTCATTGAGATAAGAAGATTATACAAATAGTTTTGTCTACTTGTAACAACAGCTGTTAACTCGGTAAAGCACGCAACAATTATTAATACTTGAAAAGAAAATACTAAAAACTGTATTAGAGTCATTGTAATTTGTGTAGACGTTGATCTTTGTAATTTTTCTGAAGATATTAGAACTACACCAATAATTCCAAAGACAAAAGCAAAAAAATGTATTTTTCTTTGTATTGAACTTTCTTGTGTGAATGTTACGAAGTTGGCAATAGTTTTAAACAAGTTCATCCACTGAGTCCTCTGAAATATTAGTTGATATAAAATTTCAAACTTAAAAATAGTGACCTGACTTAAAAAAAGCATTGCAAAAAATATATCGTTACTTGTCATATATGGATTATTCTTATACTTTCTATAAACGCTTATAAAATTATTAACCTCAATAATAAGTATTGAAAAAGTTATTACTTGTTGTAAACAATTTTGCCATGCTTGTTTTTTAAAGCTGTAAGGAAATACTCCGAAGAATCTACCTACATTGTAAAATATTTTGAAATAGTAGGTGTCACGTTGAAAACAGATTTTAAAGTTATCCGCATACATTTTTTACATTCACCTATAGTTCAGACGTGGACAAATTCTTTTAATAATAATTATGTTCGAAGTCTTGAGGAACTAATAAATAATTTTACCGACGGACCATTAAGGATTAATTTGTTTAATGTTTCATGTCAAATAATTTGTTGTCATTAATAAATAAAAATAAAATTACTTATTTCTGGATAACACACTTTATAATAAAATTAAAAAATTTCATTGATTCCTGTCCTAGCACTCGAACGAGTAAGACGTGTGCCAAGTACAATTAAAATCCAGTTTGCCTTATCGGTAGTAACTAGTGTTTAATTTAGATTTAATAGTGTAATTTCGAAAAGTGATTTCTGGACAAGCTTTGTACGTATTGCTTTTGTTATATTATTAAATCATATAAATTATATTTAATTTATACAAAGTGCATACCAGAGACTGGTTTTACCAGTCTGCTGGTTCTTGCTGGCCATCCAATTCAATGGATTTTAATACAAATTTGGATAGCAAAATTAGTTAAAGAAGAGAAATAAAACGAGGTTACTGTCTGTATTTACATGGACAGTACAAATATAAACAATACTCCTACAGTTTCTACCTTAACAATGGCCCTTCAAACTGCTACAAACAACATTCCAGCAACTACATCTCTTTCATACGTAACCGCTGCAAAATCTACACCAAAACCATCTTTCCCAAAAAAAGAACAGGCGATAGTTCTTCACGCAGAAGAAAACCTTAAACTTCTAGACTACGTTAAAGCCATTGGTGACATCATCGGACCAAAAAATATTTCCTTTGCATCCAGAATATCTAACAATAGGATCTGCATATATCTAGTGAACTCAAATCTCGTTGATCAACTGCTGAAATCCCATCCAACCGTTCAAATCGGACGCCTTACTTTAAGTATTCGTAAACTTGTCTCCCCAACAAAAAGAATATTAATTTCGAACATCTCTCCTTACATTCCCCATGAACTGGCCGAAAATGCAGTGAAAAGTCTTGGTTTCCAAATAGCCTCCCCCGTGTCCTTTCTTAAAGCGGGCATTCCAGGTGATGAATACTTCCACATACTTAGTTTTCGCCGTCAAGTATATATTTTTCCTCCCTCTGATAATTTTGAGCTTCACACCTCCTTGTTAATTCCTTTTGAAGGCAATAATAATAGAATTTTTCTGTCTACGGACAAAATGGAATGTTTCTTATGCAAACAATCAGGACATGTTGCTTCTAATTGTCCCAATACTTCATCTGACAACTTATCATCTGAAAATCCTACTGTTTCCCATGTCCTCCCAAATCCCCCCACCGAATCAACGTCACAGCAACAGAATACACAATTTCCATCTCATTCTGAATCATCTCCCTCCCAAACAAATCTATTTTATTTGTCTTCTTCCCCAGAGAATTGCGAAAATGATACAATATCTGAAAAGTCAGATAAACTATGTTTAAGTTCTCATCTTTCACAGAAAAGGCCACGCTCATCTGTATCATCTATAAGCGATAAGAACCTTCAATCTGGGGAAAACCCTGCAACAGAACAAACTATGTTTCCTCCCAAACAAACAGTTCCTAGTTCCTCTAGCACCTCCAACACAAAAAAGAAACGAAAACGTAGTTCTTCTCTCGACCCCAGTCTATCCACTGACTCCAAGCAAGCAATACACGAAGCCTTTAAACAAAACCCAGAAGCTTTTGCAGTTCCTCCTGATAATATAATTGCCTTTATCGAGAACGCTTACGGCAGCTGTGACCCTGTCTCAGAAGCATTTAAATTCACAACAGATATTAAATCACTCATTCTAACTTTGCAATCAATAAACCCTAATTTTAAAGATAGGTCAACAAAAATCAGAATTACACGCTTAATTAAAAAAATTAAAACTAAAATACATTCTGCAACAGATGATTCTGAAAGTATAAACAGTCTTGATAATTCCCAGAATGCTTGTGATAAAGAATACCTGTCTGATAGTTCACAAACCTCGCAAACATCCAAACACTCTACATATTAATTTCAACCTTCACACTGATACAATGGAATTGTGACGGATTTTATCCCCGTCGTCTACGCCTTGAACAGCTCATATCTGAGTCTTCTCCTGACTTTCTATGCCTACAAGAAACAAACTTCACTGATAAAGATTCCGGACAACTTAAAAATTTTACAGGTTACCACTATATTCGAACTACCTAACTTCGTGCCAGTGGCGGAGCATCAATTTTTGTTTCCACTGATATTTTCCATAAAGAATTTCCGCTAAACACAAAACTCGAAGCTATAGCCGTTACAGCTTGGTGTCCCTACAAAATTACAATTTGTTGCATATACATCCCTCCAAACTACTGTTTAATAAGTTCCGATCTTGAAGATTTAACTTCTTAGCTTCCTACACCTTTTATCTTAGTAGGTGACTTTAATGCCCATAATACTATGTGGGGATCCGAAAACACATTTGGAAGAGGTAAAACAATCGAAAATTTTCTAAATAACGTAAATATAAACTTACTAAATTCAGGAAGTAGTACATACTTTCACATCCAATCGGGTAGTTTCTCTTCCATAGATTTATCTTTCTGTAATCCCGGAATATTTCCTTTACTTTCATGGTACACATTAAACAGTCTCTATGATAGTAATCATTTCCCTATCCTCATCTCTGACCAGTCAAAAATGCCCTCAAGAATTATAACAAAATGGAAAATCACTCAAGCAAACTGGGATCTTTTCAGAACCACTGTTAAGGGAAAAACCGATGAATTACTTTTTAACAATGATATAGATACAGATGTAAAACTATTAAATAACTGTTTAACCGAATCTGCTGAGGAATGTATTGGTAAATGCGCGATTGATCCTTCCAAGAAACCTGTTCCGTGGTGGAATGAGTCGTGCAAAATAGCTGTCAAACAATGCAAAAAAGCATTAAATAAATTCCGGAAGACCCGTACCACCACGGATTTAATAAATTTTAAAAAACTTAGGGCCAATTCTAGGCGTATTTTAAAAGAAAGTAAGAAAGCCTCATGGAATCAATACGTTAGTTCAATCACAAAAGCTACTTCTCCCGCGCAAATGTGGTCAAAGATAAGACGTATGAAAGGTCATAATACTTCCAGCAAAATAGCCGCCATCTCCCTGCAGGATCATACAGTTACCGATGATCAACATATTGCAGATATCTTTGCCTCTCACTTTTCAGATAAGTCAAATATTCCGAATCTTCCCAATAACTCAGATACCAACATTTCCAGCCCCAAAATATTTTCTAACACCAGCTCTATGAATCTTCCTTTTAATCTCCTAGAATTAAACGAAGCCATATCTTCATTAAAAAACTCAGCAGCCGGTCCTGACGATATCCCATCAATATTTTTAAAAAGTCTCCATCCAGACACACATCTCAAACTGCTAGAGTTGTATAATAAGATCTGGTCTCAAAACCAGTTCCCAACGTTATGGCGACAAGCAACTACAATTCCTATTAAAAAGAATGACTCATCTCCAAATCTTCTAAAATCATATAGACCAATTTCTCTCACTTGTTCACTATGTAAACTGTTAGAAAAGATGGTCAATAAACGCTTACTATGATATCTAGAGAAAGAAATAATATTCTTGACCCATTCCAAACAGGTTTCAGATCAAATCGAAGTACAATGGATAACCTGGTCACATTACATACTGACATTGTTAATGCATTTTCGAATAGAAGCGAAGTCATAGCAGTAACTTTAGATATCCAAAGTGCCTTCGACACTGTACAAAGACCTCTAATTCTAAGAAAATTAACGGAATATAATTTAACTGGTAACATTTATTTATTTTTAAAAAATTTTTTAACAAGTCGATATTTTAGAGTATTAACAAATGGAAAAATATCAAAACCACACGCTTTGGACAACGGTTTGCCTCAGGACTCAGTCTTAAGTACTACCTTATTTTTACTTAGCATGAATGACTTTTCCTCATATATAGAACCACCAGTCAGGTACTCGATATATGCTGATGATATTATATTATACTGCCGAGGCAAAGTCACAGCTACCACAAGCACTTTGCTACAAAACACAACAAACAAAATAGACACCTGGTCTACGCGTGCTGGATTTGTGTTTTCAGCTCCTAAATCCAAAGTAATTTACTTTACCAAAAAGCATAGACCTAATCCACGTTCTATAACTCTAAACGGACTTCGTTTACAAACAGTTAATTATTTGACACTTCTTGTATCACCTTTGATAAAAAGCTTATCTGGAGATAGCATATTCAGAAACTTAAAGGAAACTGTACCCAAAGAATCAATTTACTTAAATCTCTTGCTAGCTTCTCTTGGGGAGCTGACGAAGAACCTCTTCTTAAAATATATAGAGCGTTAATTCGCTCTAAGCTAGATTATGGCAGTATTCTTTATATGACATCTAGTAGCTCCCTACTAAAGTCTCTAAACACGATTCAAAATACATCCCTACGACTATGCCTCGGTGTTTTCAAATCAAGCCCCGCTGAAAGTCTGTGCGTTGAATCTTCAGAGCCACCACTCCATCTAAGAAGGCAGCAGCTTCTACTTTCATACTTTGTAAGAATATCAGCAAACCCAAGTAACCCGGTAATAAATCTAATCAATCCCATAGAACCTCCCCCAGTAAACGCTCCCAATCAGTCTCTCACATTACCACAAATATTATCTCCTTTATTAGATTCCATCAACCTCTCCAATACTACTTCTATTTATACCCTCAAGACAGCTCCATGGATGCACAATCTTCCAATATTCAATACAGATTTATGCAGATTCGACAAAACAGAAACCCCAAACTTAATCCTTAGAAAATCCTTCCAAAACATCCTTAACTTAACACAATTTGATAAAATTTTATACACCGATGCGTCCAAGAATGAAGACTGTTGTGGCTCCGCTATGTCCACACTGACGACGACAATAAGCACTGTGCGATTGCCTAAAAGTTGTAGTATCTATACCGCAGAATTATATGGAATACTCCAAGCATTAAAGACTTCAATCCGTCCTACTTCAAATGAAAGCATAAAAATCGCCATTTGCACTGATTCTCTTTCCTCGATTTATTCAATAAGATGCATTTTCTCGAAAAACCCACTAGTCCAGGAAATCCACACTATCTGTAACCAACTATATTCTGCTAACATAAAAGTCATAATGATCTGGACTCCATCTCATGTTGGTATATTGGGAAACGAAAAAGCAGACCAAGCCGCTAAAGCAGCATGTTCTTCTGACATAGCCTTCCAAGAGGTCCAAATCCATACGGATCTTAAAATATTGATAAAACAAAAAATCCTCAGCTCATGGGCGGACCTGTGGAGTAAAACAAAAACTAAGCTCCATGAAGTTCATCCCAACTTATCTCGCGTCAATATCTCCTCTATGAACAGGAAAGAAAAATCAGTTATTCACCGACTACGAATAGGGCATACACGCCTCACTCATGGATACCTTATGGCATCAGAAAACCCTCCAGTATGCCACTACTGTAATAACGTCCTTTCCATCAAACACGTGGACTGCTGCCAGTATGACTCTTCCAGAAACAAGCACAGCCTAAAAGGAAATCTAAAAGACATTCTCAGTGATCCAAACCGTCTTGACAGTGTTCTTAGATTTTTAAAAGAAACAAGTTTATTTCAGCTAATATAAACAGTGCATAGTGATAAGCTTTATTGTTCTAACCTTTCTATAAAAAAAATGTTCATATTAAATTCTTGTACCTATACCTATATAAAATATGTATAATATTGTAAACTACTGTACCCGTGTCAATGACCATAAGCTGTCGAGACACGTTAATTTTAAATAAAAAAAAATAAAAAATTTCATAATATTGGGTCAAGCCGTTTGACAACTCACTCTGTGATAGTAATCTGGCTAGTAAAAAATATTAGTTGGTAATAGAAAAGTAAAAATTAAGGGTTTTATGTATGTTTAACATCTGTCAAATAACTGTCAAAGTGTTTGGACGCGTTTAAGAGTTCCTCGAGAAAATTTATATATTTAAGTAGTTATAAAGTCTTTTTTTTATTAGATTTCGATCTCTTGTGAAGTGCAGAAGTGTATTTCAAGATATAACACAGGGTGTTTAGCGTTTTTGTTTTTTTTTTGCTTTATATTTTAAGTTCTGGTATTCTGTCAACTGTACTGTAAGTAGAAATTTTGTATTAATTTTTTTGTTAAACGTCGTGCCCCGTCATGTCCGCGGGCAAAAATGGTATCTCTGGGAAGGATCCACCAGATCCTGATGTAGAGGACATTGAATTTAGAGATAGGAATGATATTAAAAACAATATTGATAGCAAAAACTTGAGTTCAACTTCGCCTAAAACAAATATTCACAAAAATCAGGCATTTAACTCAGCTAATCGATTTAGTTCTAGTGATAATGGTCTTTTTTTTATATTTGTTCAACATATTAATTTAAATTTAGGTCGTTTGCATCCAATGAAACTTGGAGAGAAACTACTTTCATTGTCCAATTATGATAAAAATATTATAGAAATTGTTAGTGTAGGTAAAAACCGTATCAAAATCCAAGTAGATTCAGGTGCTGTAGCTAATAAGTTAGTTACAGAAGATTTTTTTGAAAAAAATAATTTAATAGCATATATTCCAAATTATTTAACAGAAAAAAAAGGTCTCGTTCGTGGAGTGGATACTACTTTAAGTGAGAATGCATTGCTCAACACTATTAAGTCTAATATTCCTATTAAAAAAGTTTATAGAATGACTAGATTAGTTCAAAATAATGGTATATCTGAAAGAGTTCCTAGACAAATGGTCATAATTAGCTTTGAGGGTAAATTAATTCCCCAATATATTTACATTAATAAAGTTAGATGTCCAGTTGAAATATATGTTAGTCCGGTTATGCAATGTTTTAATTGTCTTCGATATGGTCATTCAACCACCCAATGTAAGTCACAAAAAAGATGTAAAAAATGCGGCAATGAAGGAAAAATTGGTTGCCCTGATCAATGTATTGCATTTTGCGTTTTTTGTAAAAATAATAACCACGAGTCAATTTTTAAAGAATGCCCCGAATATTTGAAACAAAAGAAAACTAAAGAAGCTATGGCTAACTTGAATATTTCGTTTAAAGAAGCTGAAAAAGCTATTGAAAATCCAAGTTATTCCAGTTTAGTTCAAAAAAACAAATTTGCACCCTTAACTACCTGTGACACCGATTTCCCTCCATTAAAAAGCTCTTCTGCTAAACCTTCGAATTCTAACACTGCTTACAAAAATAATAATACTCACAAGCATATATCCTCCCCTACAGTTAGTCCCCCCAAAAAAAGAAAAAATTGTGATACATCTCCTAATTTTCCTCCTATTCGTAGAGAATACCAGACCAGCTTCTGTTCGGGATCTATATTTCAGTTTGGAAACCCTGATCCTCCTAATGAATTCAATAAGTTTATCAGTCAGCTGAGTGCTTCACTTAAAAATTTGATCCAACAAAGTATCCAGGATTATTGTAATTCTTCCTCAAATGTAGAATCTAATCTTAAAATGTACGAAATTGAATTAGAAAATAAAATTAAAGATATTATAGGTAATATTTTTACATAACTTTAATGGCTTCCAAAAGCATTAAAATTATTCAATGGAATATTCGTTCGCTAAATGCAAACAAATATTCTTTAAATCAATTACTTTTTGAAGAACGTTTTGACATAGCTCTTTTATCAGAAACTTGGTCCAAACCATCTGATACTGTTTGCTTCAATAATTTTAATATAGTTAATAAAAGTAGAAGTAAGGGATATGGAGGAGTTGCCGTAATTTTAGCAAATAACATTATTTATGAGCCCATTTTATTCGTTAACAATTTCAATCCTAATCTCGAAGTTTGTGGTGTAAATATTAATATTGACCAAAAAATTTATTCTATTCTGAGTGTGTATCGTCCAGCAAAAGTTAGAGTAACAATGCAAGATTACGTTAGTCTTTTTTCTCAAATTAACAATGATTGTATCATTACCGGAGATTTTAATGCTCACCATGGATTATTGGGATCCAATTTATGTTCCGTCGATGGTAATATACTAGTAGAAGCATTAGATGCATTTCCTAATCTAGTTGTTGTAAATGACGGGTCGGCTACTAGAGCTACTCCTCCAGGACATATCAAATCGGTTGTAGATCTTACTATTATAAGCTCTAGTTTATGTTCAGCCTTTGACTGGACCGTTCTTTCAGATACCTATGGATCCGATCATTTTCCCATTAGACTTTCCGTGCAGGATATAAAATTTGAAAACACAATTTTCACATCTACAAATAAATGGTCCATGTCCAATGCAAATTGGGAAAAATTTAGAGATTCTGTAAAAAGCACCTTCAGATACGAATCAAATACAAACGAAACCAATGAAATGATATTTTTTTTATTAGATTCTATTACTACTGCAGCCAACAAATCTTTTAAAATTATCAAACCCTCAGTAAAATCTTTTAAAACTCCACCATGGTGGGATGATGAATGTCTCACAGTTTCGAATGCAAGGAAAAATTCTTTTAAAATATATAAATCCAATCTTACCCTTTCAAACTTTATTGAATATAAGAGGAATGAAGCTATGTGTAAACGAACTTTCCGCTTAAAAGCCAAATCTAGTTGGGCTCGATTTTGTTCCTCACTTAGTAGGCAAACTTCACCCTCAGAGCTTTGGAGAAGGGTAAACAAAATTCAAGGTAAGAAAAAGTACACCGCTAATAATGAAGACATAGTAGAAAGTCTTTTTAGAAAAATCTCTCCAGATTATGTCCATCTACCAGTATTTATGCCAAGTATCTCCACTAATGATCACTTTTTACTAACCCCCATTTCAGCTGACGAACTTAAAGCAAATATTAAGAGTTCTAAAAATACAGCTCCTGGTATTGACGGCATTAACTACAGCATGCTTTTAAACCTGCCAGTAATTGCCATACATTATCTGTGCAAAATATACAACAATATTTTACTTAAAGGAGACAACTGTGATTCTCTTAAACAATGCTTGGTTATTCCTATACCCAAAGTAAATCAGCGTACTGCCCTAAGACCTATCTCTCTTATGTCTTGTTTGCTTAAAACATTTGAACGAATTATGAAAAGCAGATTAGAATGGTGGTGTGAAAACAAAAATATTTTCCCAGTTAGTCAATACGGCTTTCGTAGAAATAAAGGGACTATGGATTGTGTGTCTCAATTAACGACTGATATTCAGTTATCCTTCTCAAATAATAATTATCTATCTGCCATATTTCTTGATATTTCAGGAGCTTATGATAACGTCAATTTAAATCTATTATTCGAAAAACTAAAGCACATAGGCATTCCACCTTTGTGTTCATATGTGTTAGTAAACCTATTTCTGAATAGACAGGTATTCATTCGATGTAATGATAGATTGATTGGCCCGAGAGTAGTGCATCAAGGTCTACCACAAGGCTCTGTCCTTAGCCCCCTGTTGTTTAATTTATACACCGTAGATCTTCACAATATAGGCATTAAATGTAATATATTACAATATGCGGACGACTTCTGCTTTTACACTGTGAATAATTTATACCAACAAAGTATTAACTCAATAAAAACTATTATGTGTGACGCAAGAGAGTATTTCTTTAAACAAGGGTTTGAGCTTACTACGAAGAAATCAGCTGTGGTATTTTTTACGCGACATCGTTTACCAGTTATATCCAGCATTATGTTTAACAGCCTAAGTATACCCGTTCACAATCACTACACTTATCTTGGTATCACATTGGACACCAAGTTAACATGGGACGAACACATTAACGAGTGCTTAATGAAATGTGAGAAAAGTCTAAATATTCTTAAAGTAGTTAATCGCTATCGATGGGGTGCCGACCCCAAGATTAACTTAATGTTTTATCGTGCATACACCAGATCCATTCTCGACTATGGATGCTTTTTATACGGATCTGCCACAAATAGTCGTCTTAAAAAACTAGACCGCCTTCAGTATAAGGCTCTGCGATTAGTTTTAGGGGCGCTCAAATCTACACCTACAGAGAATCTTCTAGCCGAATCTATGGAACCTCCCTTACATTTAAGACGATTATTTTTAGCTGAAAAATTTATTCTCAAATGCCAGTCTTACAATCAAACTGAGCTACTACAAAAAATATGTGATATTGCTGTTTCTAATCTAGTCGACAAATGGTGGCATAACAGAAATTCTCCTATTATGGCAGTGGCATATCCTAACGTTTCTCAACGTCTAAACACTCCGTGTGACTTGACATTCTTTCAATCGAATTTCAATGTTTCTTACGCCAAAGTCAATGTTTGGTTTCCCAATTTTGACAATGAGAATACAGTTGATTTTCAGCATCAGATAGCCAAGCTTAATAATCCATGCAGGATCTTCACGGATGGTTCTAAATCTAGATTGGGAGTCGGCTGTGCTGTATATATTCCGGATCACAAAGAATCCCTAATGTTCAAGTTAGATAAACAATGCTCTATATACTCTGCAGAAATGTTCGCAATTCATAAAGCTCTAGAATGGGCGATCAAGAAAAAAATTTCTAACCACCAAGTAGTAATTATATCAGATTCAATGTCTGCGTTATTAGCTTTAGAAAACTCACGTCAACATTTATATAAAAATAGTCTTGTCGTTAAAATTTTAGAAAACCAACTTAAGCTGCAGGAAGAACATACTACTGTACATTTCGTCTGGGTAAAAGGACACTTTGGTATTTCCGGTAACCTCAAAGCAGATTTTTATGCTAAAGAGGCAATCTTAAAAGGATCAGAAATAAATTGGCTAGATAGAAGCGATCTAACAGCCACTTGCAAGAAAAGTCTAAAACAAAATTGGGACATTGAATGGTTTGCTTTCTGTAATCGAAGCAATAATCTTTATACAAAAATTCATCCAGTTTTACCTACTGAGCCGTTTGCCGTAAGAAGTTACCCCAATAGAAATATTTATTCCATGTTTGTTAGATGTCTCTTTAACCATGCCACTGTCAAGACGTACCTCTATAGACTAAATCTATCCGAATCAGAACTTTGTGATTGCAATGGTTACGTTGATGATATTAATCATTGGTTGTTTGGATGCAAGCATAATGATGATGCAATTAAATATTTGATGCACACCCTGTCTCAAGAACAAATACCTTTACCACAAAACCAAACTTCTCTTTTATACTTGTCTCGACGAAACCATAAAATACAACAAAGTATTTGGAAATTTTTAAAAAGGACTAAGAGAAAAATCTAACTTGGATGAATGAGTCGGATTGAATGTGTTTAGCAATTATTGTTTTTTATAATTAATCTTATGTAATATTAAGTACCTCCCTGTAAAATACAAACATTGTTATTTAAAAAAATAAAAAATATATATGTATATAAAAAAATAAATAAATAAAAAATAAAAAAAAAACATAAAAAATAAAAAAAAAACTTATATAAATAAAATTAAAAAAAATATATATAAGTAAAAAATCATAAAAAAAAAACTGAAAAATTAAAAAAAAAATTAAAGAAAAAAAAAAATAAAATAAATAAATAATTAAAAAAAAAAAAATAAAAAAAATAAAAAAAACGATCACAAAGAAGGCCTAAACCTCCGAGGTGTTGAACCGGGTTTATGTCTTAGCGCTGTGACAATTATTAAATATTAGCATATAGTATTAGCATTTAGTATTATTTGTATATTTCTTATTTGTAAATTAATTTAAGTTGGTTAGGGTCCTGAATGAAGAGTTTAAATAGAGGTCAATTTAATGTTTCCACTTCCTTATTGTATTTTTTTTTATTTTTATATAACAATACCTACATATGTGTGTGCGTGCATAAGTTTGTATATGTGCTGCGCATGTGTATATAGTATTTAATATTGTAGCAAACAGTATTTATTATAATACCGTGGCTGAATGGATCAATAATCCAAAGCCATAAAAAAAAAAAAAAAAAAAAAAAAAAAAAAAAAAAAATGTATGTTTAATGTCTCATCTTAAAATTAAAAGGTTTGTCTAAAAAATAAAAATAAATGTTTGGGGTAAACCACCCCCCATACCTGAACTACTCATCGGTGTGAAGATTACATTGACGTATAGTAGCCTCGTATTTCCGTGAGACTGTGCAAAAATATATGTATCTGTAATAAAATCATTCAACAAAAAGGTACTCTACCAGGAGTCTGTAAAATTATTAATGACTCAGACGTATAATAATACAAAGTTTCCAGATTCCACTCGATATTAACAATCAGACGTGCCTGGTATAATCTTTTAAAATATGAACCAGATATGAACAATCAACCAATTAAGTTTTCATCGAACTTATGATAAGTCCACGTGGACTAACGGCCAATGAAAACATCGGATATCGCTGTTATGACAAATCATAATGCATTCATGACAAATCATAATGCATGACAAATCATAATCATACTTGGGGTAAGTATTTGACTGAGCTTACGGAGTCATAAAATAAGGTATCAGGTTTGGACCGTCCAGTGCCGAAGGCACGGGACGGAGAACACTTAGGTAGGCAAATTTTTATAATATTTTATTTTTAAATTGCGGATATGACCAACAGATTTTTGGGAGACAAGAATATTTTTAGTAAAATCATAACTGCTACAGCGTTCAGTTAAACTCAAATTTCAAATAGTGAACCGCAAGTTAGTTTGGTAGTGACTTGTTTCAGTGTTCTTTATACGGAAAACATTTTATATGTTACGTTTTTTTACTTTTTTTTGATACGTTTTTACGTGATTATGTTTTTATACGTTTGATAATTTTAAAATATTGCGTCCGTGGTGCGATAATAATTATGTAGCTGAAGAGACAATGGAACCCTCTAATCGATTGGAAGATTTACAAAGGCGTGTAGTAAAACGTAAGCGACATTTTTAATGCCTTTCTGATGATGCCAAACGTATGCTAAAAAATATTTATGAAGGACGGTGTGCTGAATTGTCTAAATCAGAGGCAATTACAGAAACATGTTTTTAACCAGAGTGCCCAAAGCAACCTGCTACAAAATTATAGAAGAAACATCTTCTTCTAGACACAAGAGAAAGGATTGTGGCAAATTCAGAAAAATAGAACTTCACTTAATTGAATCTGTAACTAAAACAATATACCAAATTTTTGCGGCTAATATTTTTCCAACTATTGAAAGCCTTCGAAGTGAATTAGTTCGAAAGGGCATTCCCTCGTGTTCAGCAACAACACTTCGATTATTTCTTAAAGCCAATAATTTTAAGTACAAAACTATAGACAGGAGACAGACATTAATGGAAAGTACTAGAATAATTTCTTTAAGAAACAATTATATCAGACAGATAACTGAGTATCGAAAAATGAAACGAGATATTGTTTATTTAGATGAGACCTGGTATGATACTCATGACACCGTGAAAAAAAAGTTGGACAAATAATAACAAAAAGTGGATTATAATTTTACACTGCGGTGGAGAAAATGGATGGGTCGACGATGCATTATTAATATCTGCAAAACAAATTAAAAACGCGTCTCTGGATTATCATGACGATATGGAAAGTTCAATTTTTGAATCATGGTTTGAAAAATCTCTTCTTTCGAAATTACTTAAAAGATAGTGTGATTATCATGGACAACGCATCATATCATTCAAGATTAATGAAAAAAACTCTAAATAATAGTTGGAATAAATTAAAAATCCAGGAATTTTTATTCACGGAAGATTTGTACTTTGAGACATCTTATATTAAAAAGCAATTGTTGGAGGTTGTTCATAGTAAACAGTACGAAAGGGAATATGTTGTTGACAACTGTGCTCGTAGTAACGGGCATACTGTGCTTAGACTTTCTCCTTATTATTGTACATTGAACCCAATAGAGTTAATATGGACTCAACTTAAAGGAAATATAATGAGAAGAAACGTTGGTTGCTCCAAAATTTTTTGTCTACTGTTCTCCAGTTAATTAGAAGAGAAGTTACAAAAATTACAGCAACCAATTGGAGAAATGTAATAAAACATGTGATCGAAGTGGAAAATGACTATGTTAAATATTTACCAGCATTAACCAAATTACCTATAAATTTAGATGATACGAGTGATACTAGTGATAACAGTAATTCTGAGTAGATAGTAAGTACTTATTAGGTGTTAGTTGAAACCTTTATTTCTATTTTAATTGTACATATTCTCATTTTGCTTACATATCTTTAAAAACAAGGTATAAACACACTTCTTGATAGGACAAAAATTATTAATGTTTTAGGGGAGTATGTCAACTGAAACTGTCACTGTCATTATCGCTGAATAACTACTATTAATAACAATGTTTTATATAGATATTATTATTTTACAATAAGTTCTGTTCAGTCGAGTCGATTAGTGTTATCACTCCCAAGATATATCACAGAAGTTAAAAACACCGATATTTTTTATTTAAACTTTATAGAAAATGAAACTTTTTGGTAAATAAAATAAATAAAAGTAAAAACTTTTATTTAATTTAAAGTTAGATATCTACGCTACTGTTCTACCAGTATGTACTACAATAAAATAGTGGTAACTTTAACAGCGTTGCCATTTTACTAGTATTTTGCTTGCTTTCGTTCCTGTAAATTTTCTCACGAAATTACGTGCCGACTATACTACATCTGTTTCAAACTCAGCCGGTACCTATTTTACCGTTTGGTGGCTACCCTTTGATAATACCTAGCGGTACGGTTTTCAATGTTATATCTACCACTCTGTCTACTTGTTGATTTTTTATACATTTTATTATCTGCTGCTGTCTTAACTGTTTATTATATCTTTTATGAAGTCTTCAATAATATCTTTGTTTTAGCTGTGTTCAGTTTATTTTCTGATACACACGTCATTATTGTGATATTGTATTATGAAAAGTATGCTGCCAATCTATTTTGTCTGTTATATATCTGTCACTTGCATTCCGCATGACACTATATCCTTACCTATCTAAAATGAAGCTCGGGAATTGAGCAACGTAGTATTTGTAAAGCTCTTGAAAACGAACATCCTTTTATCATCTACTCTTGTTAGCCTTTTTGTTACAATATGCTTCTCTTGTATAGTTGTTTTTGAGTTTTCCAATGTTAAATTATGCCATCTGGTTCTTTCTTTGTGCTGTGGTTAGCCTCAGTTTAATATTTGCAATTAAGGGATTGTGGTTGGATCCTATGTCTGCTCTAGGTAACGCAAACACCCTAGTAATAGCCTTCGTGTACCTTCTATTCATCGTCACGTAATCTATTTGATTTCTTATAATGCCCTGTTATCCGTCTAAAGTCTACCTTTATATGTAAAGCCTCCTGGCGGTAACATATACAAAGTATTCGTTACGACTAGACCTTTGTCTCAACAGTACTTTATCAATCTACCCCTTCTGTCGTTTCTGTGACCAGGACTATATTTTTCAACTATGTGATCGATGGCTTCTGTTGCAACTTTCGCGTTAAAATCTTGTGTTATGGTACATTCGTTCAGTAAATTCCCAACTATAAACAAACGCACGTGTTGATATTCGCCCTTTCATTCGTCAAGATGTTATTAAATATAATTTATTGCCTTAAGCCAGACATATTCTCATTTTACAAGTCCAAACTTGCCAGTCTATTTAAATTTAAATTGTATTTTTAGCGTGTTGGTTTTTAAGTTAATAGAGAGTTTTTATGCCCTTTATTTTTCGATGGACGTTAAACGTAAAACGTTATACTTGTCATGCGCCTTGAATAATAAATAAGGGATAACGTTTTTACTTAAAATAGTTTTTGAATCCTTCTTCTTCTTCCTTTATTGGGTAATATCTCAGGGGATAATTTGCTAGCATTTTTGAATCCTTTCGGAAATTAAGCTATGACAGATTATCGTTAATTGACATTTGACGAACGTAACCTATAAAACGGCAGTTATAGGTCGATATAAATGGTATAAACAAACATGACAGTCGAGTGTTTACCATTGCTTTTCAAAGTTTAGTTTGGTTTAAGACGAGTTATTTTTATCATTTAAAAAAGGAAATTAGCCTTAATGATATCTTTGTGTATTGTGGTGGTGAAGCAGTGGCCATTGGTTGAAGGGGAAGCAGTTTTCAAGTGATGAATTCTTAAATTTTAACTTCAGTGTTTGGAACTGACTTTTTATTATACATTTGTTGTTCACTTATTTTAACATTTAATGATCTTTATGTTTTACCTAAATAAAAACGAAGGCATTCACAAGGTAGTTTTTTTATTAATAATAGATTATTGAAACAAAATAAATCTTTTATTTACAAAATATAGTGACCAAAACAATCATTCATCAGACAACCAAATGGTTTAATTTCAGATAAATCTGGACAAAAATATATACTGGAATACATTGCTGATGTACTTGGATGATTTTTACTACAATTTTCCAAGATTTCTCCCTACAACAATGTTAAATACAGTTTAAAATATTGTGATGTAAATATCTGTATATTTCTTCTTTGGATTATGTCCATTCCAATTTGTGTCATAGCAGGGTTATTGATTTTTGTCATTTAGTCATAATGTTGAAATTTACTAAAAAAATTTAATAATTCTATTCAAATCAACAGCTGTCTGGTTTGTTTATACCATTTACAGTAGTTTAAATTTATTCCGCCAAGGGTCAGATACTTTGTTTTCAATCGTGAATACTCTATAACCTATTTTATTTGAATAATTTGCTATAATCTAAGAAAATAGATGACGAAGACACAGAGAAGTAATAGATTACAATTTGATAAGAGGCTTAATTCTTCACAATATTTTTGATCCTGTAATACCTGTTGCACCAAGACTACATTTTGTGTTGGAAACAATTGAAGAGAAAGATGCTGAACTAAATTTTCTATTTTTTTCATTCTATCATAGTTATCTTTGGTTCTGCTCTTAGACAAGGAAAGAGAGCTGCTCATTTGACTCTTTTTTTGTTTTTTATGATTTATATATCTGGCATTTGACAACATTACAAAGACGTAATTTCTTAATAACGTTAACCTTATCTTTACCTAAATAAGGGAATACCTTATCCTCTAATAAAGTAATCCGTTATTTTTCTGTTAATGCGCATGAGCAGAATAACGTATAACGTTTAACGTTACTGAAATAAGGGGCTTAAAAACTATCTAATATATTGTGTGTTATATGTTATAGTTATTGTTAAGTTATTTACTGGTCGTGTTATTTTTTAGAGTTTAGTTTAAGGTCGTGTAGTATTAAGTTTTATAGTGTCTAGTGAATTTTTAGTATCCAAACACAAAGTATTTGTTAATCAAAAGTTAAAAAAGCTTGCGGTACAAGAGAAGCCAATATTTTAATTTTTTGATGTTTCGAAAAGTTTTATTTCCTTTTTAGTCCATTTATTCACGGTTTTTGCTGTAAATATTAAAGAGAAGAACCGCTTGAATTGACATGAAATTTGGAATATACATAGATAAATTATCCTGCAGGTAAATGTTTATGTGCTTTTTCACTTCAAGTAAATTTTAAAATAATAAAATTTTCAGGAAAAGGAAAAAGACTAATAATCTGTCACATTAGCAGTGAAGATAAGTTTCTTCCTGAAGGGCTGTGGGTGTTTAAATCATAAAAAAGTGGGTATTACCATGAAAAGATAGTCGAAAAATATTTTGAAAATTGATTCAAAAATATACTGCCCCAATTAGGAGACAACTCTATCATCGTGTTGATTGAACGCGTCTTATCATTTCAGAAAATTGAAAAAAATTCAAACTACTGCTTCTGGAAAAAGATTACATTAAAAGGTGGCTGAAATCAAAAAATATAGCGTTTAAGAACTCCATGTTAAAAGTGCATCTGCTGGTTATCGTTAAGGAACATAAGGGACAATATAATAAATATACCATCGATAAAATGGCAAAAAGCCAAAACAAAGTAGTGTTAAAGCTGCCCGCCATATTGCTACCCGCTTACCATTGTAAGCTCAATCCGATTGAGCCCATCTCGGCAAAAGTAAAAAATTATGTAGCAGCCAAAAACACTACTTCAAATTTGCAGATATAAAAAATATTTTTTATGATGCAATAAATAATATTAGTTCAACTCGTGGCAGAAATGTGTGCAATACGTTCAACAAAAAATCGAGTCCAAAATGTGAAAGTTGGACAATATAATACACAACCATATCGAACCTAAAATAATAAATCCAGATGAAGACAGCAGCACATATAGTTCCTCCCATGGTATGTTTTTATGCTTTGATAATCTTATGACAATGCTACTTTATTCAAAATGTTCACTTTGTTATGTATCTCTCAGTTAATAAATATTTTATTTTAGTACATTTTTCTTTAATGGATCATTAAAGTTTGCTGACAATGATTAAATTTCAAGAATTTCTTACACTAATAGTTTCAAAAGTTAATATTTTTAAAAATGATATAATACACCTCAGTACGACCCTATTTGGCTTTCACGCCAGTCACATAAATATTTTGCAAAACAAAATTATTTTTAGGCAGTTTTAACCAACATCTCTAAAATATATAAGAATTACGCAAAAGTTCAAAAAAAATTAATTTGGGCGTTAATGGGCTAACACCACTCATATTGTTATTATATTCGGCGATTGGAAGAGGTTTTAGTTTTTTTGTTTTCGTTTGTTCTTACATTCTACCATTAAATTGCTGAACTCAGTGGGTATATACATTGCTTCTCGTTTATCGTCCCATTTGCCAACAACAACGCCGTTTTTATTTTTTCCTACTGAATCGCCTTTTTTAATTTGGCTTTACTGCTACTGGATTTCCTTATCTTCTTCCCAGAAGAGTTCCTGTACAATATGTTTTTTTCTTTATAAGTGTTTCGGTAAGGTCCATACTCATGTAAAAATTGTCCATAAACAACGAGTGACTTGCATTTAGATGTTTGTGCATCAATTCCATGACAACTTTTTTTGAATGGTCTGTTCCGGCGGTATTATCAAATTTACTAGCATAACCTTTTATGTTTTGAAATAATCCATTAGGTTCAGAAGTACATACATTTTTATAAAAAATTTATGACGCTTATTTTTAATATATATTCTAAAACAGAGACGACCACATCATAAAACTACTGATTCATCAAGGGAGAGATTTTTGTCAGGCTAATGTATGTCATTCATTTTTTGATTAAATGAATTTAATAATGGACGAATTTTGTACATCTTGTCCTCTATAACTTCTCCTACCTCTGGATTTTGGCAAAGCGCAGACACCGCAAGGATTAACAAAAAACGGTCTCTACTCATATTTTCTGGGAATTACTTTACATTAAAAAGACTATTAGTTTTCCAATAATCTTGAGTTCTGTTAGTTTTCCATGTTCCCATGTATAATAATAGCCCAAAAATTTTATGTAATTCTTCTGTAATGAGTGGTTACAAATTTGTTACTCTAGATCTTTCTGTAACACCCCATAGGATTAACTGTTCAACATACAGATTCGTTTCTATCACTATCAGCTCAAAATAAGTTTCATCCGCCAGAAGACGAAAGTAGTCAAAAGGTGTCTTATTTTGTGGTGACTCTACCAACAAGTTGCAACATCTAATAAACTTAAATTGTTTCATTTAATCATGATCATTCTGCCATTCATGTGTATTTGGATTTCCTGCATTTGGATTTAAATTTTCATTCGGTTCCTCCTCGTTGTGCATGGCTTGAGCAATACCCGAAATATCGTCGTCACCTACAAAAATACAAATTTAACTTAACACTCTTTTAAACTCACTTGTTTCCAACTTACTCAACTCATCCCCATCCTCATCGTCTTCCGATGAAAAATATTCATCTTCACTATCTGGTTGTGTTAAAAAGTATTCAAGTTCTTCTTTTGTTAACTTTTTAGGGTTTTTTACGAATAGTTTTTTACGTTTTGGCTGAGAACAACCTGGCTCTGCGTTCTCCATTATTGCAATAGTCAAACACGTATCAGAATAAAAGATAACAACAAAAGTGACGTAACTTCGGTTACATGATGTTACTCCTAGATGCTGATGTAGCAAATAAACGTACAACTCTCGTGCTAATAAAATATATCATACTATAGTTGGACAATTTTCAATTAAAGGTGACTAATTGAACTAAACGGTAGCGGCAACCATTTAAAATTTCATTAGTAAATTCTTACCAGGGTCATTTTTATTGTGTATGCTTCGCCCATGTAAATATGTAAATTTGTAACCCATG
This sequence comes from Diabrotica balteata, assembly GCA_918026665.1. Lineage (NCBI taxonomy): Eukaryota > Metazoa > Arthropoda > Insecta > Coleoptera > Chrysomelidae > Diabrotica > Diabrotica balteata. Next base: position 25,878,960 of record OU898280.1, read on the forward strand.
TAAGATAAATTTGCTCCCGTAACAAAATAAATTGGTGCGATTCACGAGTGTATAGTAAGAAAGTTTACATTCTTAGAAAGAATGTTAATGAGAGAAATATGATATCTAAGTTTATTCCTTCCAGATTATATTCATGTGTGCATAGGCGTAGTTGTTCTTGGGAATATATTTATTAAATAGAATTTATTATTATCTTTAAAATAGTTTTGAGGTAAGTAAAGCACCTTTTTTGCGTAGAAAAGTCTAAGGAAACAATTTTTAAAATATTTTTTTTTAAATATGTAAAAATTAAAAAACATGTGACACAATAACCCCCACTTACCCTCCAAAACTACTCTGTATTAATATAGGATGTGGTAGGTGGTGACATGAAATTAATTATCCTAATGTCTTATAATCACTCCCAAAATATGAACTCCGTATTCAAAACCGTTCGGAAGATATTTGAAAAAATAAGAATTTCAATTCACCCCTTTAAAGGGTCGTATCTCCCTTATTATTCAGTTTTATAAAAAAGTGTTCATAAAGAAGTACCCTTATTTTTGAACGTACTATGAGCTCTAGAAATTAATGTACATAATTCTGGACCACCTTGTACAAAGTTTTCTGTTTTTTGAAGTTCTGTATTAAATACTCTCTAATAAGAATAAAATTTTACTTTATTTTGTTAGACAACTATAAGATACCTATTAAAAGAGATATGATAATTTAATAATTAAATTGGTCTTAATTTAATTTTTACGTAATTACTTATGCGTTTAAATAAATAATTAAAATTTTTTTGGTACGCCTCTGCAAAATTGATAATTTGAATACGATTTCGCTGAAAAGTTATCGTTAAGAGCTTCGTTAAGTACGATGTTGCCAAGTAATCACATTCAGTTAAAAATTGTTTTAGTATATAAACAGAAGTCATGTTTAAAGCACCGTTAGCACCGACGAATGAACGGCATGGACGTGGATCCGCGCCTTATGCAATTAACCCGTTAAGGCTTCGCCAAACTGTTGAGAAAATCGCTCTAATGAAGTATTTAATAACAAAAAGGCCGCTAAGCAGCACATGAGTATATTTGTCTACGTAATATATACATACTTGTTGATTAACAAATATAAATTATTTTAATACTTACAGTGAAAACGGATGTAAGTACCATGGCCCCAATTATAATTGCATTTGAATGGCTTTGTAATGTAGGATCCATTGAAACTGATAGTACCATAGTAAGTTGTTGCATATATCGACTAAAGGTATAAGCTGGCAATTGGAAAAACCATATACCAAAAAGGCTGTTAATGTTCTTTGTCAAAAGAAATAAATTTGTAAATAATATTTTGATACTTTTTATCTTAACAAACAGTTTTCGGTTTTTCATTGAGTTAAGACGTTTATACAAATAGTTTTGTCTACGTGTAACAACAGCTGTTAACTCGGTAAAGCACGCAACAATAATTAATAATTGAAAAGAAAATACTAACAACTGTATTTGAGTCATTGTCATTTCTGTAGACGTTGATCTTTGTAATTTTTCTGAAGATATTAGAACTACACCAATAATTCCAAAGACAAAAGCAAAAAAATGTATTTTTCTTTGCATTAAACTTTCTTGTGTGGTTGTTTCGAAGTTGTCAATAGTTTTTAACAAGTGCATCCACTGAGTCCTCTTAAATATTAGTTGATATAAAATTTCAAACTTAAAAATAGTGTACTGACTTAAAGAAAGCAATGTAAGAAATATGTCATAACCTGACATTTGTGGAGTGTTCATAAATATCCTATATCTTCTTACAAAATGAATAACGTCGGTAATAAGTAGTGAGAAAGTTAGTATTTGTTGCAAAGTATTTTGCCATGTTTGTTTTTTAAAGCTATAAGGAAATACTCCGAAGAATCTACCTGCTTTGTAAAATATTTTGAAATAGTAGCTGTCAGGTTGAAAACAGATTTTTAAATTATCCATATACATTTTTTTTAAATTATATATATAGTCTTATACGTGTACGTGGAGATATACCTATATGAATTAATTATTGTCGATGAATTCAAGCAATAATAAATAATTTTACCGACGGACCATTAAGGATTAATTTATTTAATGTTTTATGTCAAATAACCAAATAACTCGTTGTTATTAATAAATAAAAAAAATTAAAATAGGTAAAAGAAATAATGGATAAAACTTACAATGAATTTAATTTAATTATCCGGTTTCGCTTTCTACAATATGCAAAGCATCTTCAGGTCTCGATACAAAGTTAAATAAATGCTGAAATAATAAACCCATATTAGGGTGTTGTCTAACAAAGATAAACAAAGATAGATGATATAAATTACAGTAATTATGCCAATATTATATGTCTGTGGTTAGACCACACAGACCGCAAGGTAATACCCACAAATTGGTATAAAATAGTCTATTAAGTTGTAATAAATTAGTAAATGAACAAATAAATAAAACATTACTTATATGCCGATACTCTTTTAATTGATGGTTGGAAGAACATGGTTCAAACTATCCTGTATTGTTGAATGGATAACTTAAGTCTACTATTGTAATTGTTTGACAATAAACGGGAATTTCTGGAGGAGATAGATTTTATCCAATGAAGTAGGGATAGGTGTAAAATGATTGTTTGTTAGATGAAAGTGATGTTCTAAACCATTGAATTATTTAAAAGTTATTTATATTTATTCAAGAGATATATTTATGAAATGTGTGTTTATTGATATTTTATTTTATGAAGGTGACAGTTGTATGACAATGAATGAGATTAGATGAGACAGGAAAACTAGCAAATGCATGCCACGAAATGAAACATTTAGGGTTGCATATATTGGGTTTGAGTGAAGTTAGATGGCCAGGTTCAGGTAAAGTTAAAACCATGAACAAAACTTTCTATTACTCGGGTAATAACGATCCGGTTCATCGTAACGGGGTTGGAGTAATTTTAGAAGACAAATATAACAATGCAGTCACAAACTTTGTGCCATTTTCGGACCGATGTCTTCTTATTCAACTATCCGGAAAGCCAGTAAATATTAACATCATTCAAACTTATGCCCCTACGGCCGATAAACCCATAGAAGAGCTAGAAGCGTGGTATGCTGACGTAGAAAAACTTATAAAGATGACCAAAAAACGAGACCTAACATTTATGTCAGGTGACTTTAATTCTTCTTCTCTTAAGTTCTTCTTCTTCTTCTACGGCACTACAGCCAAAAATGAGCCTTGGCCTCCTTTATTTTTTGCCTCCACCCTTGTCTGTCTGTGGCTGCTCTTCTCCATACACGGACTCCTAAAAGTGCTTGTGCGTCGCTGCTTACTGTGTCTTCCCAGCGCTTTCTTGGCTTTCCAACTGGTCTCTTTCCCTGCATTCTGGCGTTCAGTGCTCGTTTTGGTAGCCTATCCTCTCCCATTCGTATCACATGTCCGGCCCATTGCAATCTTTGTATTCTAATGAAGTCTGACAGGGGTGTTTCCTTATACAGTTGATAGAGCTCGTTCTTATATCGAATTCTGAAGATTCCGTTTTCCCTCACAGGTCCTAGTATTCTCCTCAGTACTTTTCTTTCGAATATGTCGAGTTTGTTTTTGGATGTTTCTTTCAGGACCCATGCTTCGCTGCCATAACATGCTATTGGCCGAATTAAAGTTTTATAGATTCTCATCTTTGTATTTCGGTGGACACTTTTAGACCGAAATATATGGGAGAGGGCAAAATAAGCTTTGTTTGCCGACGTTATCCTATTTCGTTATACTTTTCACACCATGCTGAACACGAATGACAAACTGCTAGAATCAACGGAAGATAAACTGAAAGAATGGGAAAACTATATTAAAATTCTTTTTCACGACATACGAGAAGAACCAAGATTGGAAAATAACAACGAAGGGCCAACAATTCTGAAATCTGAAATCATGAATGCAATTAATCATCTCAAAACAAATAAAAGCCCAGGTCCAGACGGAATATACCCAGAAACGCTCAAATTAATCAGCGAAGAAAATATCGAATTATTTGTCCTTTTATTTAATCGCATTTATGATACAGGTAAAATACCCCAAGATTGGCTGGAGTCAATATTCATGCCACTACCAAAAAAGCCAAACCCACAACACTGCAATGAGTTCCGTCTGATAAGCCTTATGAGTCATGCAGTAAAAGTCCTACTAATAATCGTACATAATCGTATCTATAGAAAGTGCGAAACAATCATCGGAGACGATCAGTTTGGATTCAGAGCCGGCATGGGAACGAGAGAAGCCCTGTTCAGTTTACTAGTTCTCGCCCAAAAATGTTACGACCAACAGACCAACAGACCAACAGGCATTTGATAGAGTAAGACACGACCTAGTATTAGAACGTTTGCAAGAAGTCGGTTTAGATGGAAAAGACATCAAATTCTTAAAAAACTTGTACTGGAACCAAAACGCCAGAGTTAGGATCGAAGGTTCCACATCCGTAGAAGTAGAAATTAGGAGAGGAGTTAGACAAGGATGTGTTCTGTCGCCTCTGCTATTTAATCTTTACTCCGAGTTTCTATTTAAAGAAGCATTGGAGGATTCCAAGGATGGAGTCGAGGTGAATGGCGTAAATATAAACAGTATCAGATACGCTGATGATACAGTGTTAATTGCGGATTCCGACTCAGGTCTACAACGACTCATCGACAAGACCAACTCGACCTGTGAGCAATTTGGTGTGAAAATAAACATTAAAAACATAATAAACATTAAACCTTGTACAATAAATGGGCACATCTTAGAACAGGTCAATAGATTTAAGTACCTGGGATGTTGGATCGATAGCAGCCTAAATCCTGATCAAGAAATAAGATCGAGAATAGAACAGGCCAGAAAATCATGGGAAAAAATAAAAAAATGGGCAAGGAAAGAGAACTTTTTAACACAGTAAAAGTTAGAAAAACATCATACCTAGGCCACATACTGAGAAATAATAAGTACCAATATGCATAACTTATAGTAAAAGCAAAAATCGAGGGAAAGAGAGGCCTAGGAAGGAAAAGACTATCGTGGCTCAGAAACATCCGACAATGGACAGGTCTAAATTTTGAAAAGCTAATAAGAACAGCTGAAGATAGAGAAGAGTTTAAAATTGTAGTAGCCAACCTCCATTGAGGAGAGGGCACTTTAAGAAGAAGAAGAAGATGTACAAATTGTGTGGGTGTGCAATTCTTTCAACTTGTAATTATCAAATTACTTCGATAAAGTTCTATTGGCATATATTGCAAATGATTGCAATGTCTAGTATATAAAATTATTAAAGTTAAAACATTTAAGGACAATTTAAAACACACAGAAAACACTTAAAAGGGGCGAAACAAACATTAAATTTAAAAACTGGATAACTTACCTTACAGTATTTAGAAACAGAAGAAGAACTGTCACACTTTAACCTACATTTGTCAAATTTACCTCTAAAATCTAATAGATAACATACAAACTCATTGTCTCCAAGTCTGAGATGTAGCGCATTCAAGTCCTCCTCTCTTTTTAAATTTAATGTTTGTTTCGTCCTTTTAATTGTTTTCTGTGTGTTTTAAATTGTCCTTAAGTTTTTAACTTTAATAATTTTATATACTTGACTTTGCAATCATTTGCTATATATGCCAATAGAACTTTATCTAAGTAATTTGATAATTAAAAGTTGAAAGAATTGCACACCCACACAATTTGTACATCTAATCTCTTTCATTGCCATACAACTGTCACCTTCATAAAATAAAATCTCAATAAATAACACACATTTCATAAATATATCTCTTGGATAAATATAAATAACTTTTAAATAATTCAATGGTATTGAACATCACTTTCATCTAACAATCACATTACACCTATCCCTACTTCATTGGATAAAATCTATCTCCTCAAACAATTACAATAGCAGACTTAGGTTCTCAATTCAACAATACAGGATAGTTCGAACCATGTTCTTCCAACCATCAATTAATAGAGTACCGGCATGTAATTAATGTTTTATTTATTTGTTCATTTACTAATTTATTACAATTTAATAGACTATTTTATACCAATTTGTGGGTCTTACTTTGTCTGCTAAAACTTTTTATTCATTTTGAAAAACTACAGACATGTAATATTGGCATAATTACTGTAATTTATATAATCAATCTTTGTTTATCTTTGTTAGACAACACCCTAATATGGGTTTATTATTTCAGCATTCATTTAACTTTGTATCGAGACCTAAAGATGCTTTGCATATCGTAGAAAGCGAAACCGGTCGTCTGGAAAGTTAAATTAAATTGATTGTGAGTAAGTCTTATTCATTATTTCTTTTACCTATTTGAAATGGACTCACACAAGCAACACATTCATGATTTAAAAAAAATTACTTATTTCTGTAATCTGTACACCGTAGAAAAACATGTTTCTAAATAAAAAATGTAGCTGAGATAATTTTAAGTAAGAATGTTAAGTAGTATTTTTTGTGTAGAATCAACCGTTCTCTTAGAAACAACGCTTGAAGTGTCCGTCGATTTTACATGTCAGTCCGGGGGAATTCTGCTCACCTAAGTGAGAGCGCCCACCAAAGTGGCGTGGCAGTGGCAAGCAGCAAGTAGCACGCGTCTGGCATAATGTAACCAATGAAAACGAATGATTCAGTTTACACCAAAATGGCAGTGACGTCATTCATTCTAATCATTCGTTTGGATTGGTTACATTATGCTAGACGCGTGCTACTTGCTGCTTGCCACTGCCACGCAACTTTGGTGGGCGCTCTCACTTAGGTAAAATACTTACAAAAAGTTTCCTATGTGCAAACAAACTTCCACAATTTAACTAATGAAACTTGTATCTATTGGGAACGTTATTCCCATAAAAAATAGGATTAAAGTTTAACGGATTTTGAAGAAAAAAATTTACTTTAAACAACTGTCAGTTCGCGGTATTCCCCCAAGTACGGGGTAATTCTGCGCAGAATTAAATAAGTCTTTATTCGAAAAAAACATTATTGTAATATAGCAAATATTGTAAACAAAACAGATTTCTTAAAGACAAAATTAAAAAAAAAAAAACATTAAAGAGATAATTTTACTTTCTGACTGTCTTTCTTTCGACCTTGGCACACATATCGCATGTATAATAATTAACTGCCGAGTCCCAACCACTACATTCTGAATGAGCCCAATTCTAACACATTACACAACGGTACCAAATTTCTTTGTCTCGTCCGAATTCACCGCACAACAAACACTCCTCATTTTCTAATGTTACATCTACATCATCTAATTCATCATCATCACAAAGCTTACTCTCATCATAACTTTCAGACTCAGAATCATCAAAATGTAAGTTTCTAACTCCAGCTTTCTTGCGTATAGGTCGTTTCTTTGTTTTAGTAGCCAGTTTTCCTACAGCTCCTGTCGTATTTTTCTTGGTTTCATTTTTTTTGGCCTCTTTAGCTTTTTTCTTAATATTTCTCTTTTCTCTACTGGTAGACCAACATACTGGCCTACCGATAGGAACAAAATTCCAGACCTGATAGATTTCTTTATTTACAAAAATATCTCAGCTAACTATCTGGATATCAATGACGGCTGGGACATGAACTCTGATCACTCACCGATAATTCTAACTATGAGTAATACAGTGATTAAAAAAGAGTTCAATCCAATATTGACTAATAAGAAAACTGACTGGGAGAGCTTCAAAATAAACCTTGAACACAAAATTAATCTTGCTGTTCCAATAAGAAACACGATTCAACTTGATGACGAATTAGAAGTTTTTATAAAAAATATCCAACAGTCAGCTAGGGAAAATACTCCCACAATCACTTCTAGAAAAAGGGAACAATTATCCAAAAGAAATCAGAGAACTCGTAGTAGAAAAAAGGAAGTTAAGAAAAAAATGGCAGCAATACAGAGTTCCACGAGACAAAACTAGTCTAAATAATGCTACACAAAAACTAAAAAGGGAGATACAGAATATAAAAAAATAAAGTCTGCTCTACAATCTTCTTGGATGTAGCACAGGCGTTTGATAAAGTCTGGCATGACGGTTTAAACTATAAACTAAGAACGTTCATGCCTAAACAGTATTCAGAAATCTTGGAATCATGCATTGCGAATAGATATTTCAAAGTAAAACAAGAAGAAGTGTACACCGACTTAAGGGAGATCAAAGCTGGCGTGCCACAAGGAAGTGTCTTAGGTCCGGTCCTGTACCTATTGTATACGTGTGACATTCCAGAGCTAGAACAAAATACTATTGACACCTTCGCGGATGATACAGCCATACTAGCGATAGGAGACACTAGTGAAGAAGCGACTGATAAATTGCAACTATCAGTAAATAAAATACATAACTGGACCAGAAAATGGCGAATAAAATTAAATGAGACTAAATCTGCACACATTAACTTTACAAATAAAAAAATAGAAAATTTTCCAGTTAGAATAAATGATACCCGAATTCCTTATACAACATCAGCAAAATACTTGGGCATCACCCTAGACGCGAAGCTGCGCTGGAAAGTCCATGTCAAAAAGAAAAGAGGGGAGCTTGATATTAGATATAAGAAATTGTATTGGCTGATTGGAAAAAATTCAACATTGTCAATTCATAATAAATTATCCATCTACAAGCAAGTACTGAGGCCAGTATGGGTATATGGGTGCCAACTCTGGGGCTGTACCAAAGCTAGTAATCTACTTATTATCCAGAGATTTCAAAATAAAGTACTGGGAAACATTGTTGATGCTCCTTGGTATATCCGTAACAGCAACCTCCACCAGGACCTGGGTATGGAAACTGTGATCGAAATAATCAAGAGAACAGCAGCAAGTCACGAGCAGAGGCTGCATAGTCATGTGAATGTCGAGGCAATCCAGCTTCTTGACAACACTGAACTAAAGAGAAGACTCATAAGGACAAAACCATTTGAGCTAGTGTAAATGTGTAACAGTTTAGTGTAAAAAGCAGAGTATAGTGCTGTGAAGTTATTGCATGCTAGTTGTAGTGCATTATTTAATAGATAAAATAAGAGTAAGCCATAGGGTAAGCCCTTAGATTTAAGTATTTGCTGTTATTATGTTAGGTCAGAAAATAACTGATAATTGGTCATTTGTGACCAGATAGCAGTATACAAACACCGCGCAGGTGTTAATAAAAAAAAAAATTTCTCTTTTCTTGTTTTATTTCTAATTGCGTTTTTAGTGGCGTGGAAGTGAAAATTTTTGAGTGTTGTTTTACACGTGATTTGGAACTTTTCTTTATAAATTTGGAAGGAAGAGGAGCTAGCTTTTTAATGGGTATACTAGACTGAGTTTTAATATTTCCTGACGTTCCAGGCTGGGGTGCAGCCTGGAACTTTGCGAATTACCGATAATTAATATTTATTTATCTGCACCAAATAATAAATAGTTATGTTAAATTCTAAAAACTAAAATATATTTTATAAATATATACTACGAAAAATTTGATGGATTTAGTATACACTTCCAATATTTAGAATAATTCTTCTTTTTTCAAAGAAAGAAGTCTGCAATAGTAGTATACTTGAGCTATTAATACTGAGAAGTAGGAATTGTTGTGTTGTAGGTTTCCGACAATGAATCTGTCAAAATATGTCCGAGCTAAGCGAATGGAGTATAAATCGATTTTTTTGCGTTTTCACCCCACTGCGAGGGAAGTTTCAGGGAGGCCGGGGGTAAAAGTGGTAAACTTTTTTGAATCTTTTTTGGGGTCCCAAAGCTAATATTGTCGGCAAATTTCAGCTTGTTCGTATAATTTGTAGAGGTTCAGTGACATTTTCGCCTCTGACTGGAGTATTAGCTTTTATGTTTTTAAGTATAAATGAATATTTCCTTGAAATATAAGGGATAATGATGCGCAATACATAGCCTCTCCCATTCAAATGTCAACCTCACCTGCTCGTGAGATGATCTAGATCATGATCATACGGGTATATTCTACTACCGGTATATTCTACTAGATAACAAACGAGGCTCTGGCGTCCGAGTAATTGTCGTTATAAGCAATCCCCCACTTACTAATCAACAGCTTCGTGTGGAAGAGTCGGTAAGTGGAAGGGCACCTTCTTGTCATAGAAATGGAGAATCATGTCTAAAAGCGGACGGACCAGACATGGTCAACGGCGTGGAGATGCATAAGGCAACGGGAAAATAATGCATTAAAGGCTCATACAGCATCCCTAGTTTAATCATCATGACTAACAATACAACCAAACACTCTACTAATCGTGAAACTCAGAAAACAAGATCCAGCAGAGGAGGAAACTCACAAGACTGCAAGGTCTCCCCGGTCGCCAACATACTAAAACCTTGCAAAGTAGCGACTTGGAATGTTAGAAGGCTACATCAAGCTGGAAAAATACATAATGCCATTAAAGAAATGGAAAGGCTGAATATAGATATTTTAGGAATCAGCGATGTCCAATGGCCTAAATCAGGAAAGACAAAAATCAACAATAAAACAATATATTATTCAGGAAGTCAAGAGCGGCAACAAATCCAAAATAAACATTCTAAAAGTGTATGCTCCAACTGCAGACAAACCAGAGAGCGATATTAAAACTTTCTACGAAGGCCTAGACAACATTTTAAAATCCATTAAAACGCAAGATGTAACAATTATAATGGGAGACTGTAACGCAAAAGTTGTGGAAGAAAAAGTAGAAGAATGTACAGGAGGATATGGTCTGGTCAACAGAAACGAAAGCGGTGACAGGCTTATCGAATTTTGCCAAAACAATAATTTTGTTATAGCTAATACATTGTTCAAAATGCCAAAGAAAAGACTATATACCTGGAAGTCACCAGCATATTAAGAAGAGAGAATTGTAAGAAACCAAATAGACTAGGTATTAGTTAGACAAAGATACAGGAACGCAATCTAAGGGCTCGGGTGTAAAAAATGGTATGTGACATTTTTAAATGTTAAAGGAGACACTCTTGAAAGTTTCAAAAATCCTATGTAAGAAATATATACTCTAATTACGACTAATTTGTGACTGAAAGTGCAGTAATACAATTCGAAAGTATAGTAACAAATTTGTGTGCACTGGATTTTTTTCAAAGATATTACAAGAATTTTTGAAAAAAACATGCAGTAGATACCGTTATTTACACTTTTTTAATTAAGACACTGCAGTAGATACCATTGTTTGCATTATTTTATTTATAAGCAAGTTACACAAACAATAAAAGCTTTCTGAAGAAAATATATCCTTAACTAAAATATAATTCAGAACTTAAAATCCAAGCATTGGATTTAACACGTAAGCACACTGAGTATTTTGAGCTTCATATTTCCTTTGTAGTTTATTGAATAACTGTTCTTTAAATCTAACCGGTCTGCCTCTTTTTTTAATTGAGAATCTAGTAAAATGGCCACTATATGAGTTATATCATATCAATTTCGGAGTTTCGGATACTCATCTGATAATTGACGGATAGTTTTGGCTGTTGGAAATAATTCCTCATATCAGAAATTTTTAAAAAGTCTTCCTGTTTCATAAGATATACTAGGAATGGTGTTTTTATCAGTGGAGCAAGTAAAACTGCTTCCCATTCCTTTGGAGAATATACATATTGGTAGTTAGCTCTAATATATTTTTTGACTAGGCAAAATCTCGATCTGAAGGAAGCACTGTATGCCTAACTTAAGGAAACACATGCATAATCTCTTTGAAGCGGCCTTCTGCTACTAGACGAATCCAAACTGAGGCAAGTGACCAATTCTTATTTTGTCCACTGCAGTTGTCAGAAATGGCAATAAGTTTGGAACCTTTTATATCATGGGATGAAAAATGTTTAATAATACAGCTTCCAATCTTGTCAGCTCCTCTGCCAGCTGTTGCCTCATCCCACATGTAGAAATACCCCTGGGAGGGATACAAACTATGGATGCTGACATTGTAACAAAATAACTTCTTCTTGTAAAAGGTTGACCCTGTCGATAATTTAGGAGTTGGCAGAGCCTGCTGAAGATCGAATGTTATAGCATAAATTCCATCAGATGTTGGGCTTCCAGAGTCGCTTCTTTTATGGCGTCTTGGGCAGCTTTGACTTTTCGGTGATGCAATTCTTGTTTAAATTTTAGTTCTTGTATAGCGCCTTCATCAGTTTTTGAAGTGGCATTTTTAAGAGCGACGTTTATGCTGTCAAAAACACCGCAGGTATCTGTTTGTGGGTTTTTAAACTTAATATTAAATTCTTCGGTAGATATACGTCTAAATTTGTCTGAAGATACACATTTGCTGACTTTTATGCATTCTTGCTTATAAACATCATAACACCTCTCTTCAGTATATTCTAATGTCATGAAATATGTGCTAGGATTATCTTGACGAGAGTAGTAGCTCTCGTACTTAGGTAATGGTTCAATGAAACACCTGACAAAATCAATTTGTTGATCAGTATATTTTCTTTAATGATTTTTATGTGAACTCCTACCATCCATTTTTGGAGTTAATAAACCAGTTTTCATAGATTTTACAACATTCTCAACTCTTCCTCTATTGTTTTGTAACCCATGTATGCTTAAGAATGCCTTCTTACAAATTTGTAATTTACCAGTCATAGAGGACCTTATGTAATATATCACAGTGTGACTTCGCCTTGAAGATGTATTTTTAGTAGTACCACGAGCTTTAAGTTTTAGCTCTATGCAGCCAAATATATATGCATTTTGGATATTAAAGTTGCCCAGTTTCCAAAATGTCTCAAAAACGTTTTTCACTTCATCTTCAGATAAAAGTGTAAAACATTTATTTCTGCAACAGCAGTCTGGTCCTATAAACTTTTCTTTTTGTGCCATTCCCTTACCACGATAGCTGAGATATATTTCGCCACTATTTCTCTTATTCTTTTCCTTGGTTTGTTTTTTATTTCAACGTTTACGTTTTCGTCCTTTCTTTTCAGTGTTTGTAACTTCAGTTGTTTGTCGTGTCAAATGTTCATCATTTATATCCTGGTCTGACGATGTTGATGGAATTTTACATGCTATCTTAGATTTCTGCAAGAAAAAAGAAAATATAAATATATGTGTACATAAAACTAGCATGCAAATAACCAAATATCTACATGCGTGTAAAAAATGGTATCTAAATTCACTTACCATTGTTGCAATGGTAAGTGAATTTAGATACCATTTTGCAATGCAATGTAGTTTATTCGATAATGTCAAATTTCTTACCTTTATTGGCCCATTTTCATCGTTAGGCATAAATTCCTGGTCCTTATCTGAATCATAAAACTCGCTGTCACTATTTGTTAGTAAAGTTTCATTTAAAACATCTTTATTTTTGGTAACAAAACATTGATCCAGCTGATGGTTAGACGCCATGTTTTACACATACCATTATTTTCGCAAATTCGATGTCACTTAGCTGCCATTTGCAACTTATTTACAGCGCCATCTTTTAAACCAGTAACTTGTGTTTAATGTGAATGTTGATGTGCATGTTTGTTACGTTGATTTTGAAAAAGCATAGGACACAGAAAGACATGAAAAATTAGTCCAAATTCTAAAGACAAAAAATATAGACCATAGGTACTTACGAATAATAACAAACGTGTAGTGGAATCAAATAGCACAAATCGTAATAGATTACGAACTCAGTCCAGAAATTGAAATCAGGAGAGGAGTTAGGCAGGGATATAATGTCCTTATTACTATTTAATGTATTTAAAGCCATTTTTAAAGAAGCATTAATATCTCAAAGTGAAGGAATAATAATTAACGGAAGATATATTAACAACATGAGATATGCAGATGACACCGTGATTATGGCAAGCTCTGTTGAACAACTCCAATTACTGCTAAACAAAACAAACAGTTTCTGAGAAAAATATGGACTAAAAATGAATATAAAAAAGACCAAATACATTGTAATAACAAAGAAAACAAATATACCAACAAACATACATTTAGGAAATGTACCGAACTTTTATTCTTTATGAAATGATATGTGTTCGATGGAGAATTAAGTAACGAAAAACTGAAGGAAATGCACAAATTTATTTAGATGCTTACAGTTTAGGGTATGAAACTATACTAACTTAAGAAATACACACTATATCTACAAAAAAAACCTCTCATAGTTCTTGATAATAACGTAAACACTTAGAGATTCTCGGCATGGGCACAGTATAGTGCTTTAAAAAGAAGCACTATACTGTGGCATGGGTGTTTATCATCTTCGAAAAGGTCTTGAATATTGAGATAAAACACACACATATGCAGTGGCGTGCTCGCCATAACACCTCCCTCCTGAAGACCGAAGCTGGGGTGTCCAAGAAGGGCTTCTTTTACAGATTCGAAGTTTTGGCGCCCCTCTATATATACTCCGCACAGGGCAGGTAGGGTCATATGGAACAAAAAAACCAACCGGCAATAACTCATTCTACTTTTGTTGTTATGAGAAGGCCGTAGATGAAGTGTACCACAAGGTAAAGTCTGTCTCAATGTATATCGTTTTGAATTGTATCATCATTATTGTCTTATCTCCATCTAGGTATTTTATGACAGGGCATCAGAGGCGGACTCCAAGTAAAACTAATAATATAGCAATTTCTTTTCGAGGCATCAATTTTATGGTAAAGAAAATTACATTTATTTAATAGTATTTTAAAACTTCTAATACTTATATTATTTATATTCGAAACATAACAATACAAGATTTAAACTAAATTAATATTGATTAATATTCTGTGTTGTTATTCTAAGTTCAATTCTGTTTCACTGTCGGAGTCATCATTTAGATTAATCACAATGGGCTGTATATTAAAACTTTGCGTAGACAAATAAGAATGTTCTACTTTTACAATATGCTGTACTGAATTTTTCCAGCTCTCAATCGATATAATATTTATAACAGTTTTAATCAACTCTAGGACAGTCGCATAAGTTTTAAAATACTATTAAATAAATGTAATTTTCTTTACAATAAAATATATGCCTCGAAAAGAAATTGCTATATTATTAGTTTTACTTGGAGTCCGCCTCTGATGCCCTGTCATAAAATACCTAGATGGAGATAAGACAATAAATCAGGTAAAATTCAAAACGATATACATTGAGACAGACTTTAATCGAATTATATGTTGCACTTATTATTGATTAAAATCCCTTTTTAATATGGATAATGAAAGGTCATATCTACTACTTGCTGTGAGAATGTAGCTTTACACCGGAACGGGTCGGAACGTTGAAGCGTCTCAGATCAAGTGGATTTACACTGAAACGAGTAGAGAACGGGTGGAGAACGTTGTATCTTCTGGATCAACTGGGTTTACACTCTAACTGGTCGAAATTCTAAACTGTATGTAGTCGGTATGGTAGCCGAGATGTTGTTGCTTCTTCTGTGGAAATGCTTCTTCGTTTCCAGGGTCGAGTGGCTTTTCACTGAAGTTGGTTGAGAAGATTTTACGAAGCTGCTAGTTGCGCCTTTCCAGAACTTCCGAATTACTTTGTGGTTTTACACAACAAGTGGCCTTACACTTGGAATTCTTCAAAGTTGCTTACGGGTTCCTTCAGTTTTCCTTCCTCATGGCCTTACACTCGGAACTCAAATACTAAGTTACTGATTCTCCAATTTTAAAAATTAATGATCAAAATCAATTAAAAAAGGGCTTTACTTTTTTTAATTGGAAATTCTACTGACTGCGCTACTTTTATTCTTTATAAAATCATATGTGTTCGATGGAGAATTAAGTAACGAAAAACTCTAAAGGAAATGCACAAATTTATTTAGATGCTTACAGTTTAGGGTATAAAACTATACTAACTTAAGAAATACACACTATATCTACAAAAAAACCTCTCATAGTTCTAGATAATAACGTAAACACTTAGAGGTTCTCGGCATGTGTGTTTATCATCTTCGAAAGGGTCTTGAATATTGAGATAAAACACACACACATGCAGTGGCGTGCTCGCCATAACACCGATAGAAAGGGTTGATAAATACAAATACCTAAGAACCTGGATTCCAGACAATAATGATCAAACAACCGAAATAAGAGCTAGGAGAGAAATAGCAAGAAATGCGTTTGTAAAAATAAAAACAATTCTCTGCAACAAAGATCTTAGATTAGAACTGAGAGTAAGAGCACTGAGATGCTACGTGTTTTCGATACTGCAATATGGACTTGAAAGCTGGACATTGAAGTAAGTACACATAAATAAGTTACAGTCCTTTGAAATGTGGTATTACAGGAGGATGCTTAGAATAGCATGGAGACAGAAAAAAACTAACACGGAAGTATTGCGAGAAATAGGCAAAGAATGCGAAATAATAAACACAATAAAAATAAGAAAGTTATAATATCTGGAACACGTAATGAGGGGACAGCGATATGAACTGCTAAGGCTGATAATACAGCGAAAGATAAGAGGAGGAAGGAGTATAGGAAGAAGGAAAGTGTCATGGCTGAAGAATTTAAGGGACTGGTTTAAATGAGTTCTATAGAACTCTTCAGAGCAGCAGTAGATTAAGTAAAGATAGTGATGATGATATCCAACCTCCGATTGGGAGACGGCACTTAAAGAAGAAGAAGAATATTCCCCTGCAAAATTACCTCAAAACTAAGTAAAATTTAAGGCAATGTTTTACAAAAACAACCTTTTTTGTTACCTAGAAAAAAACAAGTCGAAGTTTACTTGACTCCGACTTGGTCACACCCGCCATACACATATTTACCGAATCACAAGAGACAACCCCCCATACCGCTCCGTTTGTTCAACTATTTGACCGAAAAAATCGATATTTTTTTTGACTTGTAATACCTGCGAAAAGTTGACCCTACCTATAGTATACTAGCTGTTAAAATTTCAGTAGAAAATAAAAATATCTTCAGGGCTCTACCGCGCATCAAAAAAAGAAAAAAATCAAGAAAAATCGATTTTATTTATTTTTTACTTATTGATGTTAATTATTTTCTATTATTTTAGTTAAACATAATGTTATTAGAGCTCTATCTGTCACTCAAGTAAATATTTTGAGCAATATTTTTGGAAATTAAACAGATCAAAAATCTCATCAAATAATGTTCAATATTCGTCTTACAGTTAATTTTTATTAAATAAAGCTACGCCACTAGTAAAGGCTTTCCGTGAAATAATCTTTTCCTGTAAAACGTTTTTTGACCTGTTGCTAGATCGGTTCGACAAAGTAAGTAAGACGAAGTTAGCTTAATCTTTAGTCCCACTGTGATAGCCGTAGACATAAGATCGTTATTGTAATAATTAATCGGTACGTAATGAGTTTGCCAGTAAAAGACACTATGGCCACTACTAATTGTCCTATATTTGGTGCACCTGCGAATCTACTTTGTAAGGTTTTGCCAACTATAGAAGATGTTATGAAGCGATATCTAAATGATCTAAATGATCGAAAATGATTCAATTGTCACGCTACCTAAGGAACGAGTTAAAAGCCGTCATTGATCCTGTTATCAAAAGAAATTCATATTTTTGTCATCCGGAGAACCTTCTCCTAGCAATGCTTTTTGATGATCGTCCTTCCATAAGACAACTTGCCTTACGCAGAATGTTGAAGACGCGCACAAAAATACCTACTGTAGACACAAATGTAAGATAATTTTTAATTCCTGATTTAAATTTCAATGCTAGTGAATATTATGAACTTATTGATTGGCAAAATTGTTCTGTTACAATTCCTCCCCTTTCATCTACTACAACTGATGAGGATATTAGAAAATGTATTAATGGTGAAGAAATTTTTCCAACTAATTTTTTGTAATTTTCTTGTCATACTCAAGCAGTAGAAAGATGTGTGAAGGTTGTAACAGAAGCTTCCAATTCTGTCCTCGACTATGACTCCAGAGATGGATTTGTTCGAGCAAGGATTCATTCAAGTGCCATATTACCTCGATTTAACACTAAGGCGCAATACAGTGCATACATTTTTTAGGAATTTAAAGACAAGTAGCAGTTTAATTTCCATTTAATAGTCTAGATAATAATATTTGGTTGAACTTTTTTTTTAAAGAGAACCTGTTTATTGTTAAACGGTTAAATAAACGGTTTGTTTTCTATATTAGAGATTTTTATTGTTTTCTATTTTAAAAGTTTTTATAAAATAAGGGATTTGTATTTTCTTGTCTTTTTAAATGTAGAAGACTTTTTGAAACTATAAAAGTTGGTAAAAAGCCTAATAGTCATTAATATATTTAGCTTCCGCGCTATTACATTAGAAAAAAAATTTTATTATGTTTCACCCTGTACAACCCTGAAGATGAAATAGTAGAAAAAAATAATAAAAACATGGTACTCCTCTATGCAGTAAGCAACTTATCCGCGCTATTACATCAAACAAAATTTTATTATTTTTTTTTGTTTCACCCTGTAGAACCCTGAAGATGAAATGGTAAAAAAAATATTAAAAAAAACTTGGTACTCCTCTATGCAGTAAGCAACTTTTCCGCGCTATTACATTTCGAATAAAAAATAAAAAAAAATTCTTCATGTTTCACTCCACCCTAGTGTCCAACCTCCGTTTGACCAGTTCAAACTAACAGTATAGTAAAACATATTTTAATCAAATGTCAAATTTTCCGGGAAATGGGAAGTAAACTCAACCTTCCCAGCGACATAGGCGAGCTTCTTAGAACAATAATCATCTAAACACCGTTATAAAGATTTTAACGGCTGTAGGCATAAAAGATATTTAAATTAAAATCTAGTTTGTATCACAAATTACATATATCAATCTTATTTCTTGTTAGTACGTTATTAATATTATAACCTTTCTTTGTTCTAATATGTATTTTCTATTGTTG
This sequence comes from Diabrotica balteata, assembly GCA_918026665.1. Classification (NCBI taxonomy): domain Eukaryota; kingdom Metazoa; phylum Arthropoda; class Insecta; order Coleoptera; family Chrysomelidae; genus Diabrotica; species Diabrotica balteata. Next base: position 25,897,774 of record OU898280.1, read on the forward strand.
TCGTCTATAACTTCTTCGGTCGACTAAATAAATAAATAAATAAAGAATTAAAAAAATTTTAATTATTATATTACTTACCGTAAAAGTAGATAGAATAACTATGGTCCCTATTAAAACTACCTTTAAATGACCCTTCAAAAGAGGATCGGTGGAAAGTGATACTACCAAAGTAAGCTGTTGCATATATCGAGAGAAAGTATAGAGTGACAGTTGAAAAAACCATATACCAAAAACATCATTCATATCTTTCGTCAAAAGGAACAAATTTATAAATAGTATTTTGATATTTTTTATCTTAACAAATACTTTAGGGTCTTTCATTGAGAAGATACGTTTAAGCGTTTTATACAAATAGTTTTGTTTACGTGTAACAAAGGCTGTGAACTCAGTCAAGCATGCAGTAATAATTATCGACTGAAAAGAAAATACTAACAATTGTGTTAGATTCATCGTCATTAGTACAGACCTTGATCTTCGCAATTTTTCTGTGGTTACTAGGACTATAACGATAATACCAAAGACAAATGCAAACAAATGTATTTTCCTCCGCACTGAACTTTCATGTGTTGTTTTTTTAAAGTAGTCAATAATTTTAAACATGTGCATCCATTGGTGTCTCTTAAATATTAGTTGATACAAAATTTCAAACTTAAAAATAATGTACTGACTTAAAAAAAATAATGAAAGATATACGTCATGCCTTTTTCTAGAATGATTGATATGCTCCGTACATCTGATTACCAAATTATTAAGTTCGGTAACAAGCATTAAAAAAATGATTAGTTGTTGCAAAATATTTTGCCATGTGTGTTGTTTGAAGTTGTATGGAAATACTCCAAAGAATATACCTACTCTGTAAATTAATTTTAAACAGTAGGTTTCACAACGAAAATGGATTTTCAAAGTATTCGTACACATTTTGTTAAAGCAACCTATAGTTGTTTGTGGTCAAAGATTGATATATCTATAGATTAATTAGTATTAGTGAATTGATGAGGTAATAAATTATTTTATTTTGGTCCCATTAAGTATTAATTCATTAAATGATACAGGGTAAACATCGGCGGGGATTTAACCAGGGATCTTTTCGGGGCTGTAGCACCGGGCGGATGAAGGTTCATGGGCGGTACGCGTGTTACAGTCCAATGACCGCTACCATCCAGAGAGTTATACCACATGGATTCAACACGGGGCTACCGCTTGAACATTCTGGACTGAATTGTGACGTATTGGACAGCAAGATCAGCAATTATAAAATTATAAAACACCATGTAAAAATCAAAATGTTACTAAAATCTTTGTAAGTCGAAAATTAAAGTTTTAATTGTGAGTTCAGTTTTTAAAAAAGTGTTTTTTTCCATGGACGTATAAACATAGATGGACACAGCAATAAGATACTTTTAACACACATAATGTTTTGAAGCTTCGATAGAATGTGATGCTTCCGCAATGAGCATAAGCGTGCTTGAATTTTTACTGGCGGGTAATTATTCTGATTTTAAAAATTGGAAGTAGTAATAATGTATAAAAACACTTTCAAAGAATTAAAAAAACGACAGTTTAAATATTAACAAATCACGTCTTTATAGAAAAATTAAAATACAATTTTATTTGCTTTAAAATTAATAAAATTAAATATAGTTGAATTTAAGTTAATTTTTTAATAGTATCAAAATAATGCTAGAATAAAAAATCTTTATGTTTTCTCCTTAATTTGCTACCCAAAAAGTTCGATCGTCAATATTATTTGGAAACCTACATAGAAAAATAAGTGAGTTTTATTCATTTCACTAATTTATTTGTATCCAAGAGAAATATTAAATTAAAAAGGTGCTAAGCAGATCTCTTTTAATCAGATGATGTCTACTTACAATTTATAAATGTCTACTAATTTCATGAACCCATATCTTATTCAATACATTAATGAACATGAATAAACCCAATGGTACGCCTATTAAAATGTAAACAAACACGCTTCCTCATTTGACTCGCAAATCAGAAATTTTAAAACAAAACGTGACAACAGTTGAAGGTGCTGAGAATGTGACCTATTCAAATAATTTTGACTTCACAATTTTATGTAAATAACTGAGTCCATCTGTGTTTATACGTCCATGGTTTTTTCCAAGAACATTCATAATTGGCGCACTCAGTAGGATAGTGACAAAGTCTTTATAGATCCTCGTCACATTTAAGTGTTTGTCCACTGTTATAAGAACCAGCCCCAGAAAAACTGTCTGCAGAGTTCACCAGAGGGAGTTAGAAGACTTCAGGAGCAAAGGATTTTTATTATTACTTAGAACTGAAAAGATTAAATTTTGAAAGAATTTTTATTAAATCAGACTCCTCTGAGTCCTTAGATTGAATCAGAGCTAGATTAGAAGATAAATTAAACGAAGATTTAAATAGATTAACAGAAAGAATAAAATAATTTAAAAATATCTTCTCTAAAATAAGTCCTTAGATTGAATTTAGAGTCAGATTCAGAAACTTATTTAAAGACAAATTTGAATAGCTTAATAAATACTATATATTAATAAACATAGAGATTAATAGATAAAAAATAAATAGATTCAGATTGATATATTTATATATTGACTATTGACTATATATATATTGAAATTTTTGAAAATATGGCAGTTCCACAATTTGACGTTAAAAATGTATGCATTCTTCCAAACTTTGACAGAAATCAAAATGAATTACATGAATTTTTAAAGTTTCTACAATACTTCTAAATCATTATTATGACAGACTTATTACAGCTAATATACAAAACAAATGTTTGCTTCATGGTATTATCAGTAAATTAACAGGTATAGCCAAAGAAGTTACATCTGTATATGGATGCGAAAGTTGGGATGCAATAAAAAATGCATTAATTTAAAATTTTGGAGACCAGAGAGGCGAAAATTCGCTTACAAGGGACCTATTAAATTTAAGGCAAGGCTCAACAGAATCTATTATGCATTTTTATTAAAAGATCATGGGACTTTTAAGCTGTATTATAACCAAAGTTATATAAATTCAAGGACAACCATACCAGAGGAACCGCTAATGCTTCCCAAAATTAGGACCATAGATATTCAAACAGCGATTAAATTCAAAACATTAAGGATAGATCACATCCCCTTAGACAAACTGCATGAACTCTCTTAGAAATAGGAACATCTAGAGACAATTAACCTGAAATTATGGAACCATAGCTATAACCATTTTTGGATTATTAATTTATATATATATATATATATATATATATATATATATATATATATATATATATGATTTCAGTTGTTTTCCGGGTTTGACTCCGCGTTAAGTAATTTTGGTTTTTATGAAAACCATTGTTTTGACGACGTTTCGGCAAGGTCACACTTGCCATTGTCAAGTCAGATTAGTTCTGCTTCGTCTTGATGTTTCAGGAGAACTCTCGGATCTAACAGAGAGCTGGATCCGACATTACGAAAACCTATTAACAGAAAACAGAGAGGAATATAGAGAAATGTCTCCAACTGAAATACACATACAGGGAGAAACGATAAACATCGATGAGAGGACTGTCATAAAAACGATACAACTACTAAAAAATGGTCGAGCTGCAGGTCCGGAGGGAATTCCAGCAGAACTAATCAAATGCGGCACTAACAAACTGTTTGAACGATTAACCTGGTGTATAAACCAATATCTTAACGGTGCACCAGTCCCGCATGAGTGGAAAGTATCCTTCTTATCATCTATACATGGAAGTAAACATGGCAAGTAAACTGGACTGCTCAAACTATCGAGGTATATCAGTAATCAGTACCTTAAGTCGCCTATATGGAAGGATACTTCGAGACATTATCGAACAAGAATATACGGAACAAGAAGAAGAGGAACAATTTGGCTTTAGAGCGGGAAGGAGCTGCACCGATAATGTGTTTGTTTTGAAACAAATAATAGAAAAAAGATCAAGTACCAACCAAGAAACCCACCTTATGTTTATAGACCTTCAGAAGGCCTATGATACTGTACGCGCTAAAAAGCTATGGAAAGTTTTGCAGGAAATAAACATTAACCACACAGTAATTAACGCCCTTAAACAGCTTTATGAAGGATCAACGTCGGGAATAAAAATTGGAAATAGACTTTCAAAAAAATTTCCTGTACCTAAACAAGGGACTCCGGCAGAGATTTTGCATATCCCCCACATTGTTTAAAATCTACGTGGCGAAAGCACCGTATCATTGGAAGAGAAAGTGCAGAGGAATGGGCATTGACCTGGGAGAAACTTGCCTATATACCCTACAGTTTGCAGACGATCAAGTCCTTATAGCCAACGATAAAGAAGACCTGACATATATGGCCAGAAAACTACAGGAAGAATACAAAAAGTGGGGTTTAGAACTCAATACACAAAGAACAAAAGATCTCCCAATAGGCGCAGAACTATCCAACATTCAGATGGGCACAACCTAAATTGCATTCTGCACTGAATATACCTACCTAGGAATTGATTTCGACACCACAGACACAGACAATAGGGAAATTAGAAAACGAATAACCCAGCCCCGTAGAACAATTGGATGCCTTAACGGAGTTCCTTGGAGCTCAGAAATTGATAAAAGACGAAAATACAATATATATATATATATATATATATATATATATATATATATATATATATATATATATTTATATATATATATATATATATATATATATATATATATATATATATATATGAATCTCTCATAAAATCCAGCTTAACCTATGGTACAGAGACATGGAGACTAACAGAAAGCAATAAAAGAAAACTCGAAACAACAGAAATTGGTGTATTTAGACGATCACTTCGAATATCTAGGGCAGACAGAATTAGAAACGATGAAATAAGGAATCGGATGGGGGTAGATACATCATTGGCAACAGACAAAGGAAACAACTTATATGGTATGGCCATGTTCAAAGAATGCCAGAAACAAGACTACCAAAAATCGCCATGAAATGGATAAAACCAAATCGTAAGAATCGAGGAAGACCAAAAAGAACATGGAAGGAGGGAATAACAAAGGCAATGAGCTCCCGAGACTTAACCGAAGAACAATGGAATGATAGAAATTCGTGGAAATTAGGCATCGGCCAACGACTCATGACGTTTTGAAATCAATATATATATATATATATATATATATATATATATATATATATATATATATATATATATATATCTGAAATTTTACATCTTCTTGAAATTTGCATAAACCAGGACTACTTTGAACTTAATAATCAAATATATATAAATAACAGTGCAGGACTTATAATAGGCAATCCTCTAAACCCAGTACTATCAGATATTTTTATGGATCATCTAGAGACAAATCCCAGTTTAATAGTAATTAAAGATTTCAATACATCCCATATTCAAACAGTTTTATATTGGTGGAGATACGTAAACGATGTACTGCTATGTTTCACAGGAACTAACAGGCAACTCAACCAATTTTTGTCGTTTTTTCGACTTAAACAAACATGACTTCTCGATATTTCATAAACCTGCCCATACTGATACGACTATATACAATTCATTATCCTATCCCACACAATATAAACTGGTAGCCTATCATAGTATGTTACATAGAAAAACAGAAATTCCGATGTCAAAATACAACTTTGAGACAGAATTAAATATCATTAAGCAAATAGCAGTAAACAATGAATACAACGAACAAACAATTAATAAAATTTTAAATTAAAAACAACACAAGAAAGCCCTGAAACTAGTATTTCCACCACCAGAGAAAAAAAAAGAGTACCTTCTGCTCGATTATATATATATATGCGTACCTCGGAGGTAAAGGACACTATGTCCATTTTTATCGAAATTTAGATTATTGCACTTTTGAATATGACTTTTCTGGCTCTACACATAGGTAAACCATACTATGTCCAGAGACAATTTTACAGCAAGTTACCGACTTTTTAATAAACACCAAGTCCACTTCCAGTCAGAGGTAAACAACACCATGTGAACTTGGTGTTGTTTACCTCTAGTAAATGTGTGCATCGTCATTTACCATCCGGACATAGTGTTATGTACCCTTGTACCTGGCGGAATTATCATGATCTAAAATCATTGCAACCTTTTTATTTAGATCGCAATTGTGTTAGGTTGATAAAAGTTGTACAATAAGTTCGTTGTTTAATAATTGTAAAATGGATCCGAACTCTCGTTGAAAAATAATATTACAATAACTGTCATGTAATATTCCAAATAAAACAACACTTACAGGTAAGCTATTGTTTTTAACACTAATTTTGTATTTTTCTAACCTCAAATATTTAGTATTGTATATTATTTTGTATAGGGCTCAGAATTTCAAACTGTACATACATTTTTTCCATTTACCGTTAAAATAGAAGTATCAGTTAGTATGTTCTTGTTACTAGTAAAGAATTTCGTCTGTTTTTTTTAAATGACCATAATATGGTATGATTGTTGTCAGTTATTTATGTAACATGCATTGCCATTTATATTATTGTGTTGTAGGCATAGACAGGAATTTACCAAGCAATTATCAATATATACTCGTATGAACAAAATACTACAAGAAATTTGGATAAAATTTATTTACCGTTAGGCGTAACCGGTACCCCAAAGATTATTGTTGTTGTTGATACCAACAGATTAGGGTAAACAGATGTTGCCAGATCTATATTTTTTTAATGGAAGTAACGGAAATTGTTCAGTAAATTCCGGTCTTTGGTTATAAGAATTATTTTTGTGTTGGCCAATTATAGGCCTATAAAATTAGTCTATAATTATTATTACAAGGCTGGATTTGTTTCAGAACCACCTGGTCATTACTGTAACTTCCATAAGGAAGTGAACGAAGATGATAATTTGTTTGGAGATGATAATTCGGATATTGATATGACCTATGAGCCTCTAAACGCAGAATCAGACGACAATGATATGAGACGTATAAGTAAACCAGCGAAAACATAGATAAAAGAGAAAGCTATTATTACTCCTACGACTAGTGTGGCAATAACAAAAAATCTTCTTAATGACGATTTAGTCCTAAGCAGTGATGAAGGCAATTCCAATGAACATAATGAAGTTATTTTAGAAGAAGAGAAAAGTGTTAAAAGAAAGGTATAAAATGTAACTAAGTGCAAACAAAAAGACAAAAAACGTGTAGTAAATGAATAAAATTGGGTCTGTAATGTTCGCAAATCAAAAATAGCTGGTGGGAAAGAGTATCTCAGTAAAAAAGGCAAAAACATGCCTGCAAAAATGTTAAAGCTTCCTTGCATGTGTCGCATGAAATGCTCTAAAAAATTGTCAGAATACGAAAGACAAAAAATTTTCAACTCATACTGGACTGAGACAAACGTTTCAGATGTTAAAAAGCAATTTATCTTCTCATGTGTCGACATCCAACCTACTCTTCGATTAACAAAAAAAGACCTAAATTCTACCAAATCTAAAAATAATACACTACACTACCTTTTTACAGTGAACAATCAGCGATTGAGGGTGTGCAAGGTTATTTTTTCAAACACACTTTGTATATCTAATTTAGTAGTAGTTAATATGTTGAAAAAAATTGAGCCAGGAGGTTCAATAAAAGCTGATCAAAGAGGTAGACACACGCTAATCAATAAAACTCCTACCGAAACCATAAATAGAATACATCAACATATTAAATCATTCCCAAAGTGCGAGATTTATTATTCCAGAGAAAGGAGTAAGAGAGATTATCTTGGCACAGAACTTACGATAGAAAAGTTGTATCAACTGTACTTTGATGAATGCAATGAAATACATGTAGATCCAAAGCTCAGAGTAAAAAAGTAATTCGACGCAGGTATTTTTAATAAAGATTTCCAAGTTTGCAAACTAATACAATTGCTTTCACAATGGTATTAGTTTCTACAAAAGGAAGCTTTTATAGAAGCAGTGATTCTTCTGTACAATGTATGATGTGGGACGAATCGAAAGGGTTCCGAGGTGCAAATGAAATTGCCTCGTGAATTTTGAAATGGACTGACATTATACAATTCCATGATACAATTCCAGGTAGTCAAGTAAAGGACATCACTCTTTGGACCGATAACTGCTATGAACAAAATAAAAATATAAGTGTTATAATGTGCTATTTTTGGATACTGCGTATATACCCTCAAATAAAGACGATCACTCAAAAGTTTTTACTGAAAGGGCACACACATATGGAAGCAGACAGTGTTTATGCTTTAATCGAGAGAAACAAAAAGAAACTCTCCAATTTGGCCATTTTAACGCCATGGAACTGGCAACAGCTAGTTAGCCAAACATCAGGTAAATACACAGTGCACAATATGGAACTTGCAGATTTTAAAAACTTCAAAACGCTGTTCGATAAGAAATTGTCACTTAATCATCCTTTTGTAAGTACAAAAAAAATGTTAATGAAGATCCTGTTCTACTGTCAACATGTGTTGACTCCTACAAGTCAAACAAGAACACATTGGGAAGCTCTTTTATAAGACCGATTTCAATAATCAAAATATGTATGAAGTGCACTTCATGAGGTATCGAAGACAGCAATTAACGTTTCCAGCTCAATTAAATCAAGTCTCAGTAAACCCATTACCAATCAGAAAACAAAAGTTTAATGACTTCATTACCTTACTGCCTTTTTCCGTCAGTTTGTCATGCACTTTATCAAAATTTAACACATAGCGATGTAGCCACAAACGATTACCCACAAGAAGATGAAGATGATATGGAGCCTCTTTAACAATTTTGAAACTTGTCGTCTATAATTTTACTTTATTTAACCTTTCTTAATTTAATTATTATAACATTATAATATTTACCTCTAATAAAATAATAGTATAGGCTGTTTAGTGTATTTCTATTGTTTATTTCGTAGAGACCTTAACATGCAATGTCACATTATTTAAAAAAGTTATTGGAGGTAAACAACACTATGTCCAACTACACATTTAAAAAATATATATAAAATGAACGGTAAACTTCAGGTACATAACACTTCATGGAAGGAAAAACGATTATACACATCACAATAATAATATATTAATCTTGGTTAAATATAAGAAACATTTAAGTATTTACTGATTAAAAATTTAAAAAATGTTAAAACTGCTCTCCTGAAAACGTAAGAAAATGGACATAGTGTCCTTTACCTCCGAGGTACGGATATATATATATATATATATATATATATATATATATATATATATATATATATATATATATAGATATAGGCAAAATATCAACAAAAATAGAAAAAAGAAAGGAATAGCACCATCTTTCAGAACAAACAACAACTTGGGCAAATATATTAAAAACAAAAGCCAAATAAAAAGCACTTACACTGTGGTGTATACAAACATAAATATGGAGACTGCCCAAAAACTTACATCCGTCAAACTGGTAGAAATTTTAATAAACGAATCGCAGAACATAAAAGGACTTTCAATAATACAAAAACAGATTATACACACGCACTTTACCTTCTAGATCATAATTATTCTTTTAATGACGAATGAAAAATTCTTCACATTCAAAATAAAGGCCTTAAGCTATCTTTGTTAGAATCTATGGAAGTCAACAAATTAAAAATACAGATATAATTCTGAATGACCAACTTGAGACAAACAGTTCTCCCCTTCTCAAAATATTTCATTAAAGACTATAAAGTGTAAATGCATGCTAAAAATAGATCACTTGAGAAAGGCAACCAGCCGAAACAGCTTTATAATAAATTTTGTGGAAGTTTTGAAAACAAAGTTTTCAGTGTTTTATTGTTTCACAAATTAGTTATTAATCTGATTATAAAAAAAATGTTACAAGATAAATAATTAAAAAATTTGAAATATTTATATTACTTACCGTAAAAATAGCAGAAATAACCATGGCCCCTATTATAACTGAAATTGAGTTGCTTTTCAAATCAGGATCAATTGAAAAGGATAACAGTATAGTAAACTGTTGCATATATCGGGAGAAGGTATAAACTGGCAGATGAAAAAACCATATACCAAAAAGACTGTTTATATCGTTTGCCACAAGATACAAATTTGTAAATAATATTTTGATATTCTTTATCTCAACAAATACGTTCCGATCGTTCATTGCTAAAAGACGTTTAAGCGTATTGCACAAAAAGTTTTGTCTACATGTAAGAATAAGTGTTAACTCAGTAAAGCATGCAATAATAAGTATCAACTGGATAGAAAATAAAAAGAAATGTACTGAAGTTATCTTCAAAGATAACGAGCTTGTACGTATCTTGTCTATGCAAATTAGAGTTATACCAATAAGATTTAAGACAAAACAAAAAAAATATATTTTTCTGCACATTGAACTTTCTTGTATGGTTATTTCAAAGTTGTCAATAGTTTTAAACATATGCATCCACTGGTTCCTCTTAAATATTAGTTGATATAGAACTTCAAACATAAAAATAGAATACTGACTTGCAGTCCACAAAGAAAAAAATGTGTCATCTGCTGTTATATATGGACTATCTCTAAATATCTTATATACAACTACTAAATTATTGACTTGGTTAAAAAGTATCAAAACAATTATTATCTGTTGCAATATATTTTGCCATGTTTGTTTCTTAATACTATAAGGAAATACTCCCAAGAATATACCTATTTTGTAAAAATTTTTGAAATAAAAAGTGTCACAATTAAAATATGTTTTCACGTTATTCCTATCCATGATGAGAAAGCAAACTATAGTTCTGTTTTAATAAGGAGGCATTCATGGCAAATAATTAGTTTCAATGTATTCACGAGCTAATAAGTAATTGTATCGGCACGTCATTAAGGATTAATTTATTAAATGATATATCTGAAATAATTAGCTAATAATCATTTATATACTAGTAACTTTGCCCGTCGCGTGCGACAAGGGATCCAATCAATTGACATCTACAGTCAGTCGTTAAATTTTTGAAATATTAAAACTTTTTGCATATAATCTAAGTAAAGATAAAATATGATCTGGTCACTTCTGACCTCATCATGTTTTTTACTATATCCTATATATATATATATATATATATATATATATATATATATATATATATTATATATATATATATATATATATATATAAGTGCACTCGTAAATGAATGGGATGTTTTCGGTCAATTTGGAGATAAAAAAGACAAGAGTTGTGCTACTTTATCTATTTAATGAAGACGTTTCGCCCACTGTTTAATGAGCATCATCAGTTCATATTAAATAGTGTTATTAGCGATACATCTAATATGAGAAACAATTAAGTAAATGAACTAAAATGGTATTAATGTAAAGAAACATCAAAAAAGGCAAACATCAAAAATTAATCTAAAAAATACATCAGCAAAAAACACAGAAAAATAAAACATCTATAGTATATATATATATATATATATATATATATATATATATATATAGAACCTAGAGCTAAGATTAATATTATTACTAAAACTAATATTAAACTCACCAGTCTTCCGGGTTGAACCGCGTCGTAATCCATTTTGCCAAGCTTTCGGCATCCTCTCTGATGCCTTCCTCGGGCTTCCGAGGTCTCAGTCTCCCGAGCCCCCAGACACTACTACACTGTTCACTATTCACGGCACGATCACTACATCACAGACTGAGACCTCGGAAGCCCTGAGGAAGGCATCAGAGAGGATGCCGAAAGCTTGGCAAAATGGATTAAGACGCGGTTCAACCCGGAAGACTGGTGAGTTTAATATTAGTTTTAGTAATAATATTAATCTTAGCTCTAGGTTTTATTGTACTAACCGCGGAATCTCTCCGAACATATATATATATATATATATATATATATATATATATATATATATATATATATATATATATATATATATACATATATATATATATACATATATATATACATATATATATATATATATATATATATATATAAGTATATGTAAATGATATTATTTTTAAATCGTGCACATTTTATAAACGAAGGAAATAAGATACTGAAAAATGTAGAAATATACGTATGCGAAGTACCAGAAATCATAGAGGATGAACAAGAAATACTAAGAATAATAGAAGAATATCATAATCACCCGATGTTTGGAGGTCACGTGGAAAATAATAGACCTGTAAAGAAACTAAAAGAACGATTTCCTACGATTGTTGTATTATATAATATATACAATTATTGTATTTATATACAAGAGAAGAAAAGATGTTAAATAAAATAACTACGCACATAGGCGAAAAAATGATGAACATATTATTTTGAAAAGTATATGTCAATATTATTAAATATTTGGCGAAATTAATTTCGAGATCGAACCGAAAAACAGAAGAAACAGTGATAGTAATATGGAAGCAAGAGGTTGCGAAGGAATTTACAGGACTAAAAGATAAACCGATTAAGATTGTGTTACCTATAGGAATCATAAATGTAAATAATCCAGAAATATAAATTAGAAGTTTTATTCCGAAGATACATAACCAAGAAAAATTTGATATATTGTACATGGAAGAAACATTTAATAAGCCCAAGACATATCTAATAAGCCCCGTTATAAAATTCCCCGATTTATCGAAAAAAAAACAAATTTATTTTAAGGATTTATGCTTCAGGAATAGCATTAGGAGACTTGTTGAGATTTTGGCTCACAAATGTGAGTGCAGAAGATTATGAAGAAAATGATAATAATAAAAAATGAGAATAAGAAGAGATGAAAAATAAGAATAAGCCAATTCTTAATGAAATACGAAAAGATTTAAAAAATAAATAATTCTTTTAAGGAAAGTATAAAAGCTTGTATAGTACAAGATAAACATAATACACTCAATACATAATATAGTACAAGATAAGCAGATCAAGAAGTGTTATAATTAATAACTTCCACATGTTACAGGAAGGATATGGAAGACTAAATAGAATATAGTAAAGAAATATTAGAAAATATTATTTCTGGATCGAATTACGAAGAAATGTTGAGAAATATGTGAAATGTAAAGAGATGCGACGACCGCCAAAGGCATAAGCAATAAATCATAAACAAGGAACCCATGAACATGTACATGGATGAAAATGGAAACAGATATACTGACGTACAATGCGAATTAAGCAACTACGTAGAAGAATACGTAATAGAGAATAAAATAAGCCGAAACAGTAGCCAAATCATTGGTAGAAAAATGTATCTTGAGGTATGAAGTACCCAGAAAAATAATAGCAGACCAAGGCACGGAGTTAGTAGATGTTGCGGCACTTGGGCCTGGGAAAATTTTACCGACCGTGGGAAAAAGCGGCATCCTTTGATGTTTGCACCTGCTCAGGTGTTCGGGTGACATCACGCTTACTGACAAGTCGAATCATTTTTCTTTTCCTTTCTTTCGTCTTCTTCTTTTCTTTAGCTAATCTGTTTTTCATCTCATGTCACCTTCTATTCACTAATTGAACGTCCACTGCTTGACAGGAGAACCCAATATTTTATACAATGCTACATATAAGCTTGCATTCTTTCGTCTAGTACTCGACGCATATTTTTCGCCCACTACTCTACATAAGTCTACGATTCTTTCCTCCAGTGCTGTACATAGGTCAACAATTATTTCCTCAAATGCTCTATATAGGTCTACGATTCTTTTGTTCACGGCTAGACACAGGTCTTATCGCTAATCATTTTCATAGGACACCAATGCCCAAATTATAATAACAAATATTTTTCTTTTCGTCCGTTGTCTCCTTTTTATATTTAGATGCTGATGTATACAAGGTAAGGTCAGAAAATACAATTTATGTTACAGTGATAGGGGGATATGATCACAGACGGTTCTTCGATAGCCATCAGGCAACAATTCCCCGATTCATGTTAAAACATACAGAGAACACTTTACGTACTCAACTCAATAAGTGACAGCCCGTTTTGTAAGCGAGTCTGACAGACACCCTAAGTTTACAGTACTACTCCCACAGTGTGGTACCTGGCGTGTTTCTGTTTGGGAAATGTCGACCATCCGTTTTATACTAAGTATGAAGGAAACCATCAAATATTCAACGTTAAAATGTGATATAATGTATCAATACGATCAATTATTAAAGAGTAGTGACCAAACTCTTGCGAGTTGCACACTATGTTTTATCTACAATCATAAGTTATTTATTTTAAAAAAACCTATGTTTATATAATATACAAAAGAAACTTAAAAGGACAGTTTGAACAAAATTCAGTCTTATCAGCAGTCGGTAGGGAGAAGATGCTGCTGACAGGGAAAATAATATTAAAATAGTAGGTAAGCGAAGGAATGAAATTGAGTGAATATATGAAAAGCATATAATGAAAGCAACGTAACCAAAACAGCAGCCACCGCTAGTCGGTATGGTTACACGACCGCCGGGAAAGGTTTTGTTAGTATGGGACAAACAGTTAGTATGAAAGCAAATGATTGTCTTTTCTATTACACACTTATAAATAAACATTTTTACTGACTCTATTAGAAGATACTGACACTGAAAACTAAACTCCTGCTGGGGAACAGTATATTAAAAACATATTTAAAAATTAACTCAGGAAGGAAGACCATTAACTTAACAACTTAACTTAACCAATAACCTAAATCGATTATTTTATTTTTTAGGTGGCAACACGAACACTAGATCTAAATTTAATAAAATCTCTTCACAATTCGACAGTGGTTTATATTAGATATATTTGTGAATAATATGTTTCAGTGGACGTTTTTTTTTACGACCTAATGCTAGACACCTTTTTTATTTTTACTTTTATCAGAAAAAGGCGGCAACACGAACACTAGATCTTAAGTTAATAAGATCGGTTCATAATTCGCCAATGGTCCATATCAGATATATTTGTGAGTAATATGTTTCTGTAGACGTTTTTTACTAAGATGCTAGACAGCTTTTTGTTTCATTTTTATCAGAAAAAGGTGGCATCACGAACACTAGATCCTAATTTAATAAGATCGGTTCATAATTCGCCAATGGTCCATATCAGATATGTTTGTGAGTAATATGTTTCTGTACACGTTTTTTACGACCTGATGCTAGACAGCTTTTTGTTTCATTTTTATCAGAAAAAGGTGGCAACACGAACACTAGATCCTAATTTAATAAGATCGGTTCATAATTCGCCAAGGGTCCATATCAGATATGTTTGTGAGTAATATGTTTCTGTACACGTTTTTTACGACCTGATGCTGGACAGCTTTTTGTTTCATTTTTATTAGAAAAAGGTGGCAACACGAACACTAGATCCTAATTTAATAAGATCGGTTCATAATTCGCCAATGATCCATATCAAATATGTTTGTGAGTAATATGTTTCTGTAAACGTCTTTTACGATCTGATGCTAGACAACTTTTTGTTACATTTTTATCAGAAAAAGTTGGTAACACGAACACTAGATCTTAAGTTAATATGATCGGTTCATAACTCGTCAGTTATGAAACGATATAGGATATACGGCAATCAGATATTTTTTCTTAATAATATGTTTCAGTAGACGTCTTTTAGGATCTGATGCTAGACAACTTTTTTTAAATTTTTATCAAAACAAGGTGGCAGCACGAACACTAGATCCTAATTTAATAAGACCAGTTCATAATTCGCCAGTGGTCCATATCAGATATTTTTCTTAATAATATGTTTCAGTAGACGTCTTTTAGGATCTGATGCTAGACAATTTTTTTTTTACATTTTTATCAAAAAAAGGTGGCAACACGAACACTAGATCCTAATTTAATAACATCGGTTCATTATTCGTTAGTGGTCCATATCTGATAGCTTTGTGAATAATATGTTTCAGCAGAGGTTTTTTTTTACCATCCGATGCTAGACCAATTTTTGTTAAATTTTTATCAAAAAAAAGGTGGCATCTCGAACACTGGATCCTAACTTAATAAGGTCGGTTCATAATTCGCCAGTCGTCCATATTGGATATCTTTTGGTGGTCTTACCATCTTTTAAAACTTAATGAACAAATTGTATGATGGTTAACCCTAATATGATATACAACGTTTCAAGATCTTTAAATTAATCAGTAACTCATAATAGGTCTTATTATAAAATTTTAAATGGCAAATACAGTATGTGATAGGAAAAATAGACAACCAAATACACGTTGGATAATAGAAAATGGAAAACTAATTTATTGAAAAATTCTTTAAAGAAAAATTTATTACTAATACATGTACATCTAACTAAATAATAATACACTGTATATTAAAAACTACAATAACCAAAAATATTAACACTATAAATAAATTTATACATATTTTAAATTTTTAATTTCTTGTAACCAAAAGGAACGGAACTGAAATCTTCTAAAAATTTTCTTTTAGTAGAGTGTAGTCGATAATTTTTATGGATTTCCTGTGTAATGACTTGATGTTCTGTTGTTCGTCTAATTTGTTTACTTATGATTTTAATGCCTTCGGACTTTTCAAGTACCATCTTTTTAATAGTATCAAAATTAATTAATTGCGAGTTTGAATAATTAAGGGAAATTCCCTTAACTTTGCAACAAACTTTTTCATCACCATTAGGAAGTATGTATTTATAAGCATAATTTTTGGGGCCTCCAGAAACGAACTCTGAAATATGACCACCACTTAGCTCATCAGTTAAATCACCAATACAGTCACCGGTAGGAAGATCAGGCAGACCGTCTCTGGAAATGTACACAATTGAGTCGGTATCATAATATAAAGTACGCTCGCCCACCATGTCTAAATAGGAATACAGTTTGAGGCGGGCTAGAGCCGTAACGTATGAGGCCAGAACGACGTTTACAGTGGAAGACATTGAAAATGCTTCTTCTACATACTCCCACGTAACAACCAGTGTTTCCTCGTTAACGGGAACCACAGTATTTACATAGATCGAGGGATTAATCATCATAGCAAAGAATTCCTTAGGATTGTTTACAATAGAAGTTTTGGGAAGATTTTCTCGCTGTGCAAATTTACCCCAGAACGAATTAAGCATTAATTTAGCCAACGATCTAAGGCCAGGATTCGCCGTTATTTCGGTAAACTCTAACCGAACGTCTTCTATCTGGAGAAACTGTTCGATGTATCGGTTTTTTTCTTCGTCTGTTACACAACCACGGGGCCATCCTGAAGCTTGCTGCTTGATTTTGATGAATTTATTCATCATGTCGGAAAAGAGACCATTTTGATGTTTTGACAATTCACGGGTTTCGTACGACCAGATTTCGTAGGTCTCAACTATTTTGTAACCCTTTTCCAAAGCTTTTACAACTTCTTCAATTACCCATGTTCCTGTAAGTGACTTCTGTTCGTCAGAATGCTGACATTCTCCTTGCATAAAGTCCTCGCCGCATTTACGACAAAGAACAAACATGCATTTATTGTTCATTTTTGTCGGTAGAACAGGATGATAAAGGTTTGTGGGAGGAAGCACTTTACACTTTATTAAACCAGATATTCGTGATAAGTCTATATGCCGACATTCATCTCCTACAAAAATTTTAGGATGACCTAGAGGAAATTTTCCTCGCTTACATACCCAAGGGTATAGGGAACAAACATCAACGTATTTAATCTTTTCATTTTCTTGTGCCTTATAATACTCCACGGTGTTACCAGTACGACCACCATACAAAGCATCCCTAGAATTTATAGGAAGAGTTGTCATTAAGGGGTGATCTTCAGTAAATGATTTTATTTCAGGCGTCATAGTTCTTCTAAAGGCACACTCCCACATTTCAACGACTTCATATCCCAGAGATTTTAGATACTGATTTTTGGCAGCAGTTCTGTCATAACGATTTTCCATGCAGTGTGAAGGATCGTCATGAAGAGGAGCCAATCTGTTTTCGGGATAACATTGAAGACAACCATGATAGTAACAACCCTGAAATTCAAACACGATATTTTCGTAAAGACCATCCACTTTACAAGTATTAATAACAGCCTCAAATCCTCGTGCAGCATGCTGTATTTTAATATTACGCTGTTTCTCTTCCCAAAGTAGCCACTGCAGAGCTATTTTTGACTGATTATCTTTAAAACGATAACCACCTTTAGGAATTAGACCTATTGTGTCAGATTGTAGGAAATTTCGCCTAAATACTTTACTACAAGTCGAGGCTACCGTCGTAGCTTCCATAAAAGGACAGACATTTGACGTATTTAATAATTGTTTTCTAAATGTAAGACAAGCCTCTGTTAATATCATGACATCGGAAATACAATAGTCAACGATCTCTTTTTGAAAATCAAAAACATAACCCTCAGCAACTTTATCAGTATGCCAATTTATCAACTTATCACGCGCATCCTCCTTCAAATTATCGAAATCATAGAATTTTAGAGAAGGCATAGGTCCGAGATAAGATTGATTTTCCCCTTTATTAAACAAATGTGGGAAATATCCCTTTTTTAACTCTGTTAAACCAAAAGCTTTTGGTAGAGCTGACAAGGCCATAGGAAAATAATTAAGACTGTCGAGAAAACGAACATTCCCAACACTCATCGAAACTAACTTCGTACCCCGCATGATAAGATCAGGGGTTAAATCGGTCTTTGTAAGGATGTAATTTAACACGAACTGATTATCAAAACCCCCTCCGTTATGTGCCAAAACGACAACATTCTTAAATTTTTTCCTAATTTGAAAAACATATTCAATGAAAATAGAAATAACATTTTCATTTAAAACATTTAGACGAAAACCGCATGTTTGACAAAAATGTAATTTTTCTTCCTGAAGACAATTATAACATCGCTGACTAAATACACAGAGATTTGGTTCTTGAAGAAGTGAACCATCTAGCAATATTTTTTCCTGACGAGTCTCAAGATCATAAAAAATGAACAAAAAATCTTTTGAGGGAGGTTTACCAGAATCAGGCTGCATGTAACAAAGATGATCTGAAGGGTAATTTTTACCACAAGTTTTACAGAAAATCTCCCCACAAATATGAGTTTTAGTGTAGATTTTGTAACATTGCTTACACCTTTTAATTTTGTCACATATGTCGTTAATGTGAACGTTGAAACATACCTCACCATAAAAGTCCCGGCCGCATTTATCGCAGGGAACCTTAACAGCTTCTTTGGAACAAGCTGGTGAACGACGACATGCAAAACACGTACCAACGCAGCTGTGTCCGTCTTTATGGTCGTAGGGTTGATGACATTCATCACAGAAATACGTACTGATAAACGCACTGGTTAGCGACCTAATTACATTAAAATGACCTTTATGAAACAGGAGGTTTAATTTTGGTCCGTAAGTGTGCCCCTCATAAATGACATCACGTCCCTTAGTTCCATATCTATAGACCACAATCTTATAGTCTTTTAGATATGCCTGAAACTGTTGCAACTCAGGAATTCCAGCTCCCTCACTAGGAATAACAACACCAGACCTATCTATTAACTGCAATGCTCTTACCCGTTGTATTTTCCCTCTATCGCAACGTATTTTTTTAAGTTCAGGGTCTTTGTCAGCGTAAGCTTTAGCTACAACCAAAGCGTATGCAAGGCATAGGTTATCTTTGTTTTTAATAACAACAATTCCTCGCCGTTTAGAACACTCCTCTTTAAATGAATTGTACTTACGACCTCTACCTTTTCCAGCAGGCATTTTTACGGTAGTAATACCAAGACAAAACGTTTCGGTGTTTAAACCGGTGCTGTTGCTTTGATATATGGAACTTATATTGTTCCATATATCGTCAACTGTCACCTCTGAGGCTGGTTTAAACCTCATCCATCCCTGACCTCTAACGAAATCCTTGGAGCAAAAAGTAAAGCCGACCTGATCATGTGGCAAAATATTTACAGTACCCTTTCGAACAATATCCTCGATGGCCTCTTTAACCCAACTTACAGGTTCCTCACCTGGCGGTACATCCCTAATTTTAAATTCCAGAGTTCGTCCCTGGACACCAAATTTACGGATTTTCTTGGTCTGATCTTTGACAATTAAAAACCTTTCCATGGTAACAACAAACTTGAAATTATTGTAAAATAAAAAAAGTCAAAATTTTTTCAAAAAAAAATTATTATACTCACCAAAGTACGTCTGAACACTGAAAATATCTGGAACAGACTAAATGAAATACTTGAACGCAGGGTATAAGGTAGACTTCTAGCTGGACGGAAAACTGAACGATAATTCCAAAGGCCCCAAAAAGGTTTAGATTTGTGTAAAAATGTGTAAGAATCAATCTAAAAGAGTAGATTTTTTTTACATTTATAAATTTGGTTACACCTTTGAATGTGGATAACAGTGCTACATAAAACTAAACATATGGAAGTCGTGGGAGAAGTGTTGTATTATTAAAAAAAATTATACCTCACTTGATCGTTTATTGTGGCGACCACAATGCCTAAAACGTGTGATTGAAGAACGACGTGAGGTTGTCAGGATGTACTGCAGAAGTTAAAAAAATGTGTGAAGTATGCAATATAGTTAAGGTATATGAGGTTAAAAGCGCCTTTAAAAGATTGAAAAGATATTAAATACTATGGATTCAAAACCTGTTGTTATAAATGTCACCAAAAATTATGAGCCGAGAAAAGAGGTCATTTATAACATGCTGCTACAAGCTTTGAAAACGGTTCAAAGTACGCGG
This sequence comes from Diabrotica balteata, assembly GCA_918026665.1. Lineage (NCBI taxonomy): Eukaryota > Metazoa > Arthropoda > Insecta > Coleoptera > Chrysomelidae > Diabrotica > Diabrotica balteata. Next base: position 25,918,402 of record OU898280.1, read on the forward strand.
TAAACTTTTCTGAATTATGTTATTTTAAATAATTCGTTAACTGTTTATAATAAAAATGCCAAAAAGTAACCTTTTGTAAAATATATGTAAGCATCAAAAAATAACCCCGCACTAACCACATTAGGTCAAAATTAGGATACCGTTTACCACTTAATCCAGGTCTATTATGAAGCATTGAAGAAATAACAGTATCAGTACGAAAGAAATTCGGGGCAGTGTAAAATGTATGGTAAAATTACGAAACGGACTTGTATTTATAAACAATTTAAAAAAAAATTAGGAGAATGCTTATGTGAGCAGGAAAAGAGCTTTCCCAAAAAGTTTATTTATAGCGATTGTCAGAATTAATTCGGAAGTTTTATTTGATATATTTTCTACTTAGATTTTATTTGTTAGGGACAATTGTTTATACAAGCAACACATCTCGAGAGTATTTATAAATAGACACTTTGGATAACCCTTTAAAAAAATTTACTTACACAAGAATTTTCACATTTATGGTTTTGCGGTAGGTAGTGTATATTTCAATAGACAGATAAGGAGCAAAAAACTTGTATTAATGTGTATAACAAAGTTGTAGAAGGCACAGTTACGAAGTTGTCAAACTTTCCGAAATAAAAGAAAAATTAATAAAAGTATTGTATTCCTTGAATATATATTGAAAAAGATTCTTAGCTAAAATGTTAAGACTTTGACTAATATTTTTCTTTTTTTAAATTTGTTTATCCATATATATCAATAAAAAAACTGTATATATTTAAAAACTATACCGATTTACCTTAATGGACTCCCTAACAAATGCTAGGTTACCACATATACAATAAATATATTTTTAAAACTTAGAAAACAAGCAAATTTTTATGTATGATATCATACAGCTACATTAAAATACATTTTACAGATTTTACAAGAAATTAATCAACGGTTTTGAATTTTTTTTAAAATTAATACTTATTGTATGTTACCAGCTTTCATCAATTTGACACATTTTGTAAGGAAATCACTATAAAGAAAAGAATAAATGGCCTATTAATCAAATATATGCACTTTGTAGTACCTGTGGCAAGATTTTCTCATCTGTGAGGTAAAGTAATTAAGTAGCATAAACACCTAATTCAATTAAGAATATTTATATAAATAACGTTTTTCTTTAATACAGTTAAACTAAATTTATTTGACTGTCTCTGAGTAACTTATTATTTTGTGACATGCACGACCCTAAAAACCTTATTATTCGCTTTCGGAGACAACTTGCTGCAGAAAAAAGAAATTCAGACAGTTTTTTTCTTTGATCGTATTTATTGATTTTCTCAATTGAACGGTAACGTAAAAAAACTATAAAAATATACCTCTTTCTTTCTAACCATCTGTATATGTACAATTATTTAAAATGTTCTTCAATAATAAAAAAAAAACATCCTACTCAAGAAAATTAAAGCATTATTTATAATTCTGTTTTAACAAAAGGAAAAATTTTTAATAATAAAAAAGTTTCGTTTATTTTAATTCATTCGGTAGTAACAAATATAGATTACCGAGTAACGAATAAACTATAACATCTAAATATAAAAATTTCAAGACAAATTCCAATTAATTCCTATATAATTTTATAATTTTCATTTCCAAGATCCATTTATAGCGGGGTTAAAACTAATTAAATATGTACAATTTAATATTATCTTGCATTTAATGGTTAGTTAGGTGTTAGGAATAAGAATACCTATGACTTTTGGGCACCGCACTACGTATGACCGATTTAGAAGTTTGGTTACAAAAGAATTTACACTATGTTTATTGTCATTGGTATATATATATATATATATATATATATATATATATATATATATATATATATGTGTGTGTGTGTGTGTGTGTGTGTGTGTGTGTGTGTGTGTGTGTTGTGTGTGTGTGTATCCTAACCTATTTTTCAAAAAATTGCCGAGTTAAAATTTGGCCAAATTACCGGAATAAAAGAAAAATGTTGAAAGTAGATATATAATTTTATGAAGATATACTGAAAAGATTCAAATCTTACTTAAAAGTGTAAGATGATATTTTTCTTTTGTTTTATAGTTTATTAATATTTATTAACCTTTACATACCAATAAAGCAAACGGCATAATGAAAAAAACTATAACAAAGATTTACCTTAACGCACTCACTAACAATTATTACCAAGCAGCACAAATCGAATAAAGATATTTTAGGTAAACAAAAAAAATAAGAACAGTTATCACCGTCAACGCGTTAATTATTTCTTCAAAACCAATTATTATTCGAAATAAAATATAATTTCGCTTACCTTTAATAAAAATCCACTAAATCACTAGTTTACTACTTTATTACCAAACACTAATTAGAACTCATACCTAAATTGTCGACTATTGTTTTATATATAGATTAAGAATACAACTTGTTATGACAAGAAAACTGGGGCGAATGTATTAAAACACATCTGCTCTTCAAAAAATGCGAGATGCAAAAGTAGTGTGTATGGGTATGGGCAAAATGAGTGTCTAGACCGGCCTCGGTTCATTGACCTCCTCCTCATTTTGCTCATACTAATACACACTACTTTGCATCTCGCATTTTTTGAGAGCAGATGTGTTTTAATACATTCGCCCCAGTTTTCTTGTCATAACAAGTTGTATTCTTAATCTATATATAAAACAATAGTCGACAATTTAGGTATGAGTTCTAATTAGTGTTTGGTAATAAAGTAGTAAACTAGTGATTTAGTGGATTTTTATTAAAGGTAAGCGAAATTATATTTTATTTCGAATAATAATTGGTTTTGAAGAAATAATTAACGCGTTGACGGTGATAACTGTTCTTATTTTTTTTGTTTACCTAAAATATCTTTATTCGATTTGTGCTGCTTGGTAATAATTGTTAGTGAGTGCGTTAAGGTAAATCTTTGTTATAGTTTTTTTCATTATGCCGTTTGCTTTATTGGTATGTAAAGGTTAATAAATATTAATAAACTATAAAACAAAAGAAAAATATCATCTTACACTTTTAAGTAAGATTTGAATCTTTTCAGTATATCTTCATAAAATTATATATCTACTTTCAACATTTTTCTTTTATTCCGGTAATTTGGCCAAATTTTAACTCGGCAATTTTTTGAAAAATAGGTTAGGATACACACACACACACACACACACACACACACACACACACACACACACACACACACACATATATATATATATATATATATATATATATATATATATATATATATATATATATACCAATGACAATAAACATAGTGTAAATTCTTTTGTAACCAAACTTCTAAATCGGTCATACGTAGTGCGGTGCCCAAAAGTCATAGGTATTCTTATTCCTAACACCTAACTAACCATTAAATGCAAGATAATATTAAATTGTACATATTTAATTAGTTTTAACCCCGCTATAAATGGATCTTGGAAATGAAAATTATAAAATTATATAGGAATTAATTGGAATTTGTCTTGAAATTTTTATATTTAGATGTTATAGTTTATTCGTTACTCGGTAATCTATATTTGTTACTACCGAATGAATTAAAATAAACGAAACTTTTTTATTATTAAAAATTTTTCCTTTTGTTAAAACAGAATTATAAATAATGCTTTAATTTTCTTGAGTAGGATGTTTTTTTTTTATTATTGAAGAACATTTTAAATAATTGTACATATACAGATGGTTAGAAAGAAAGAGGTATATTTTTATAGTTTTTTTACGTTACCGTTCAATTGAGAAAATCAATAAATACGATCAAAGAAAAAAACTGTCTGAATTTCTTTTTTCTGCAGCAAGTTGTCTCCGAAAGCGAATAATAAGGTTTTTAGGGTCGTGCATGTCACAAAATAATAAGTTACTCAGAGACAGTCAAATAAATTTAGTTTAACTGTATTAAAGAAAAACGTTATTTATATAAATATTCTTAATTGAATTAGGTGTTTATGCTACTTAATTACTTTACCTCACAGATGAGAAAATCTTGCCACAGGTACTACAAAGTGCATATATTTGATTAATAGGCCATTTATTCTTTTCTTTATAGTGATTTCCTTACAAAATGTGTCAAATTGATGAAAGCTGGTAACATACAATAAGTATTAATTTTAAAAAAAATTCAAAACCGTTGATTAATTTCTTGTAAAATCTGTAAAATGTATTTTAATGTAGCTGTATGATATCATACATAAAAATTTGCTTGTTTTCTAAGTTTTAAAAATATATTTATTGTATATGTGGTAACCTAGCATTTGTTAGGGAGTCCATTAAGGTAAATCGGTATAGTTTTTAAATATATACAGTTTTTTTATTGATATATATGGATAAACAAATTTAAAAAAAGAAAAATATTAGTCAAAGTCTTAACATTTTAGCTAAGAATCTTTTTCAATATATATTCAAGGAATACAATACTTTTATTAATTTTTCTTTTATTTCGGAAAGTTTGACAACTTCGTAACTGTGCCTTCTACAACTTTGTTATACACATTAATACAAGTTTTTTGCTCCTTATCTGTCTATTGAAATATACACTACCTACCGCAAAACCATAAATGTGAAAATTCTTGTGTAAGTAAATTTTTTTAAAGGGTTATCCAAAGTGTCTATTTATAAATACTCTCGAGATGTGTTGCTTGTATAAACAATTGTCCCTAACAAATAAAATCTAAGTAGAAAATATATCAAATAAAACTTCCGAATTAATTCTGACAATCGCTATAAATAAACTTTTTGGGAAAGCTCTTTTCCTGCTCACATAAGCATTCTCCTAATTTTTTTTTAAATTGTTTATAAATACAAGTCCGTTTCGTAATTTTACCATACATTTTACACTGCCCCGAATTTCTTTCGTACTGATACTGTTATTTCTTCAATGCTTCATAATAGACCTGGATTAAGTGGTAAACGGTATCCTAATTTTGACCTAATGTGGTTAGTGCGGGGTTATTTTTTGATGCTTACATATATTTTACAAAAGGTTACTTTTTGGCATTTTTATTATAAACAGTTAACGAATTATTTAAAATAACATAATTCAGAAAAGTTTACCGCGTACTTTGAACCGTTTTCAAAGCTTGTAGCAGCATGTTATAAATGACCTCTTTTCTCGGCTCATAATTTTTGGTGACATTTATAACAACAGGTTTTGAATCCATAGTATTTAATATCTTTTCAATCTTTTAAAGGCGCTTTTAACCTCATATACCTTAACTATATTGCATACTTCACACATTTTTTTAACTTCTGCAGTACATCCTGACAACCTCACGTCGTTCTTCAATCACACGTTTTAGGCATTGTGGTCGCCACAATAAACGATCAAGTGAGGTATAATTTTTTTTAATAATACAACACTTCTCCCACGACTTCCATATGTTTAGTTTTATGTAGCACTGTTATCCACATTCAAAGGTGTAACCAAATTTATAAATGTAAAAAAAATCTACTCTTTTAGATTGATTCTTACACATTTTTACACAAATCTAAACCTTTTTGGGGCCTTTGGAATTATCGTTCAGTTTTCCGTCCAGCTAGAAGTCTACCTTATACCCTGCGTTCAAGTATTTCATTTAGTCTGTTCCAGATATTTTCAGTGTTCAGACGTACTTTGGTGAGTATAATAATTTTTTTTTGAAAAAATTTTGACTTTTTTTATTTTACAATAATTTCAAGTTTGTTGTTACCATGGAAAGGTTTTTAATTGTCAAAGATCAGACCAAGAAAATCCGTAAATTTGGTGTCCAGGGACGAACTCTGGAATTTAAAATTAGGGATGTACCGCCAGGTGAGGAACCTGTAAGTTGGGTTAAAGAGGCCATCGAGGATATTGTTCGAAAGGGTACTGTAAATATTTTGCCACATGATCAGGTCGGCTTTACTTTTTGCTCCAAGGATTTCGTTAGAGGTCAGGGATGGATGAGGTTTAAACCAGCCTCAGAGGTGACAGTTGACGATATATGGAACAATATAAGTTCCATATATCAAAGCAACAGCACCGGTTTAAACACCGAAACGTTTTGTCTTGGTATTACTACCGTAAAAATGCCTGCTGGAAAAGGTAGAGGTCGTAAGTACAATTCATTTAAAGAGGAGTGTTCTAAACGGCGAGGAATTGTTGTTATTAAAAACAAAGATAACCTATGCCTTGCATACGCTTTGGTTGTAGCTAAAGCTTACGCTGACAAAGACCCTGAACTTAAAAAAATACGTTGCGATAGAGGGAAAATACAACGGGTAAGAGCATTGCAGTTAATAGATAGGTCTGGTGTTGTTATTCCTAGTGAGGGAGCTGGAATTCCTGAGTTGCAACAGTTTCAGGCATATCTAAAAGACTATAAGATTGTGGTCTATAGATATGGAACTAAGGGACGTGATGTCATTTATGAGGGGCACACTTACGGACCAAAATTAAACCTCCTGTTTCATAAAGGTCATTTTAATGTAATTAGGTCGCTAACCAGTGCGTTTATCAGTACGTATTTCTGTGATGAATGTCATCAACCCTACGACCATAAAGACGGACACAGCTGCGTTGGTACGTGTTTTGCATGTCGTCGTTCACCAGCTTGTTCCAAAGAAGCTGTTAAGGTTCCCTGCGATAAATGCGGCCGGGACTTTTATGGTGAGGTATGTTTCAACGTTCACATTAACGACATATGTGACAAAATTAAAAGGTGTAAGCAATGTTACAAAATCTACACTAAAACTCATATTTGTGGGGAGATTTTCTGTAAAACTTGTGGTAAAAATTACCCTTCAGATCATCTTTGTTACATGCAGCCTGATTCTGGTAAACCTCCCTCAAAAGATTTTTTGTTCATTTTTTATGATCTTGAGACTCGTCAGGAAAAAATATTGCTAGATGGTTCACTTCTTCAAGAACCAAATCTCTGTGTATTTAGTCAGCGATGTTATAATTGTCTTCAGGAAGAAAAATTACATTTTTGTCAAACATGCGGTTTTCGTCTAAATGTTTTAAATGAAAATGTTATTTCTATTTTCATTGAATATGTTTTTCAAATTAGGAAAAAATTTAAGAATGTTGTCGTTTTGGCACATAACGGAGGGGGTTTTGATAATCAGTTCGTGTTAAATTACATCCTTACAAAGACCGATTTAACCCCTGATCTTATCATGCGGGGTACGAAGTTAGTTTCGATGAGTGTTGGGAATGTTCGTTTTCTCGACAGTCTTAATTATTTTCCTATGGCCTTGTCAGCTCTACCAAAAGCTTTTGGTTTAACAGAGTTAAAAAAGGGATATTTCCCACATTTGTTTAATAAAGGGGAAAATCAATCTTATCTCGGACCTATGCCTTCTCTAAAATTCTATGATTTCGATAATTTGAAGGAGGATGCGCGTGATAAGTTGATAAATTGGCATACTGATAAAGTTGCTGAGGGTTATGTTTTTGATTTTCAAAAAGAGATCGTTGACTATTGTATTTCCGATGTCATGATATTAACAGAGGCTTGTCTTACATTTAGAAAACAATTATTAAATACGTCAAATGTCTGTCCTTTTATGGAAGCTACGACGGTAGCCTCGACTTGTAGTAAAGTATTTAGGCGAAATTTCCTACAATCTGACACAATAGGTCTAATTCCTAAAGGTGGTTATCGTTTTAAAGATAATCAGTCAAAAATAGCTCTGCAGTGGCTACTTTGGGAAGAGAAACAGCGTAATATTAAAATACAGCATGCTGCACGAGGATTTGAGGCTGTTATTAATACTTGTAAAGTGGATGGTCTTTACGAAAATATCGTGTTTGAATTTCAGGGTTGTTACTATCATGGTTGTCTTCAATGTTATCCCGAAAACAGATTGGCTCCTCTTCATGACGATCCTTCACACTGCATGGAAAATCGTTATGACAGAACTGCTGCCAAAAATCAGTATCTAAAATCTCTGGGATATGAAGTCGTTGAAATGTGGGAGTGTGCCTTTAGAAGAACTATGACGCCTGAAATAAAATCATTTACTGAAGATCACCCCTTAATGACAACTCTTCCTATAAATTCTAGGGATGCTTTGTATGGTGGTCGTACTGGTAACACCGTGGAGTATTATAAGGCACAAGAAAATGAAAAGATTAAATACGTTGATGTTTGTTCCCTATACCCTTGGGTATGTAAGCGAGGAAAATTTCCTCTAGGTCATCCTAAAATTTTTGTAGGAGATGAATGTCGGCATATAGACTTATCACGAATATCTGGTTTAATAAAGTGTAAAGTGCTTCCTCCCACAAACCTTTATCATCCTGTTCTACCGACAAAAATGAACAATAAATGCATGTTTGTTCTTTGTCGTAAATGCGGCGAGGACTTTATGCAAGGAGAATGTCAGCATTCTGACGAACAGAAGTCACTTACAGGAACATGGGTAATTGAAGAAGTTGTAAAAGCTTTGGAAAAGGGTTACAAAATAGTTGAGACCTACGAAATCTGGTCGTACGAAACCCGTGAATTGTCAAAACATCAAAATGGTCTCTTTTCCGACATGATGAATAAATTCATCAAAATCAAGCAGCAAGCTTCAGGATGGCCCCGTGGTTGTGTAACAGACGAAGAAAAAAACCGATACATCGAACAGTTTCTCCAGATAGAAGACGTTCGGTTAGAGTTTACCGAAATAACGGCGAATCCTGGCCTTAGATCGTTGGCTAAATTAATGCTTAATTCGTTCTGGGGTAAATTTGCACAGCGAGAAAATCTTCCCAAAACTTCTATTGTAAACAATCCTAAGGAATTCTTTGCTATGATGATTAATCCCTCGATCTATGTAAATACTGTGGTTCCCGTTAACGAGGAAACACTGGTTGTTACGTGGGAGTATGTAGAAGAAGCATTTTCAATGTCTTCCACTGTAAACGTCGTTCTGGCCTCATACGTTACGGCTCTAGCCCGCCTCAAACTGTATTCCTATTTAGACATGGTGGGCGAGCGTACTTTATATTATGATACCGACTCAATTGTGTACATTTCCAGAGACGGTCTGCCTGATCTTCCTACCGGTGACTGTATTGGTGATTTAACTGATGAGCTAAGTGGTGGTCATATTTCAGAGTTCGTTTCTGGAGGCCCCAAAAATTATGCTTATAAATACATACTTCCTAATGGTGATGAAAAAGTTTGTTGCAAAGTTAAGGGAATTTCCCTTAATTATTCAAACTCGCAATTAATTAATTTTGATACTATTAAAAAGATGGTACTTGAAAAGTCCGAAGGCATTAAAATCATAAGTAAACAAATTAGACGAACAACAGAACATCAAGTCATTACACAGGAAATCCATAAAAATTATCGACTACACTCTACTAAAAGAAAATTTTTAGAAGATTTCAGTTCCGTTCCTTTTGGTTACAAGAAATTAAAAATTTAAAATATGTATAAATTTATTTATAGTGTTAATATTTTTGGTTATTGTAGTTTTTAATATACAGTGTATTATTATTTAGTTAGATGTACATGTATTAGTAATAAATTTTTCTTTAAAGAATTTTTCAATAAATTAGTTTTCCATTTTCTATTATCCAACGTGTATTTGGTTGTCTATTTTTCCTATCACATACTGTATTTGCCATTTAAAATTTTATAATAAGACCTATTATGAGTTACTGATTAATTTAAAGATCTTGAAACGTTGTATATCATATTAGGGTTAACCATCATACAATTTGTTCATTAAGTTTTAAAAGATGGTAAGACCACCAAAAGATATCCAATATGGACGACTGGCGAATTATGAACCGACCTTATTAAGTTAGGATCCAGTGTTCGAGATGCCACCTTTTTTTTGATAAAAATTTAACAAAAATTGGTCTAGCATCGGATGGTAAAAAAAACCTCTGCTGAAACATATTATTCACAAAGCTATCAGATATGGACCACTAACGAATAATGAACCGATGTTATTAAATTAGGATCTAGTGTTCGTGTTGCCACCTTTTTTTGATAAAAATGTAAAAAAAAAATTGTCTAGCATCAGATCCTAAAAGACGTCTACTGAAACATATTATTAAGAAAAATATCTGATATGGACCACTGCGAATTATGAACTGGTCTTATTAAATTAGGATCTAGTGTTCGTGCTGCCACCTTGTTTTGATAAAAATTTAAAAAAAGTTGTCTAGCATCAGATCCTAAAAGACGTCTACTGAAACATATTATTAAGAAAAAATATCTGATTGCCGTATATCCTATATCGTTTCATAACTGACGAGTTATGAACCGATCATATTAACTTAAGATCTAGTGTTCGTGTTACCAACTTTTTCTGATAAAAATGTAACAAAAAGTTGTCTAGCATCAGATCGTAAAAGACGTTTACAGAAACATATTACTCACAAACATATTTGATATGGATCATTGGCGAATTATGAACCGATCTTATTAAATTAGGATCTAGTGTTCGTGTTGCCACCTTTTTCTAATAAAAATGAAACAAAAAGCTGTCCAGCATCAGGTCGTAAAAAACGTGTACAGAAACATATTACTCACAAACATATCTGATATGGACCCTTGGCGAATTATGAACCGATCTTATTAAATTAGGATCTAGTGTTCGTGTTGCCACCTTTTTCTGATAAAAATGAAACAAAAAGCTGTCTAGCATCAGGTCGTAAAAAACGTGTACAGAAACATATTACTCACAAACATATCTGATATGGACCATTGGCGAATTATGAACCGATCTTATTAAATTAGGATCTAGTGTTCGTGATGCCACCTTTTTCTGATAAAAATGAAACAAAAAGCTGTCTAGCATCTTAGTAAAAAACGTCTACAGAAACATATTACTCACAAATATATCTGATATGGACCATTGGCGAATTATGAACCGATCTTATTAACTTAAGATCTAGTGTTCGTGTTGCCGCCTTTTTCTGATAAAAGTAAAAATAAAAAAGGTGTCTAGCATTAGGTCGTAAAAAAAACGTCCACTGAAACATATTATTCACAAATATATCTAATATAAACCACTGTCGAATTGTGAAGAGATTTTATTAAATTTAGATCTAGTGTTCGTGTTGCCACCTAAAAAATAAAATAATCGATTTAGGTTATTGGTTAAGTTAAGTTGTTAAGTTAATGGTCTTCCTTCCTGAGTTAATTTTTAAATATGTTTTTAATATACTGTTCCCCAGCAGGAGTTTAGTTTTCAGTGTCAGTATCTTCTAATAGAGTCAGTAAAAATGTTTATTTATAAGTGTGTAATAGAAAAGACAATCATTTGCTTTCATACTAACTGTTTGTCCCATACTAACAAAACCTTTCCCGGCGGTCGTGTAACCATACCGACTAGCGGTGGCTGCTGTTTTGGTTACGTTGCTTTCATTATATGCTTTTCATATATTCACTCAATTTCATTCCTTCGCTTACCTACTATTTTAATATTATTTTCCCTGTCAGCAGCATCTTCTCCCTACCGACTGCTGATAAGACTGAATTTTGTTCAAACTGTCCTTTTAAGTTTCTTTTGTATATTATATAAACATAGGTTTTTTTAAAATAAATAACTTATGATTGTAGATAAAACATAGTGTGCAACTCGCAAGAGTTTGGTCACTACTCTTTAATAATTGATCGTATTGATACATTATATCACATTTTAACGTTGAATATTTGATGGTTTCCTTCATACTTAGTATAAAACGGATGGTCGACATTTCCCAAACAGAAACACGCCAGGTACCACACTGTGGGAGTAGTACTGTAAACTTAGGGTGTCTGTCAGACTCGCTTACAAAACGGGCTGTCACTTATTGAGTTGAGTACGTAAAGTGTTCTCTGTATGTTTTAACATGAATCGGGGAATTGTTGCCTGATGGCTATCGAAGAACCGTCTGTGATCATATCCCCCTATCACTGTAACATAAATTGTATTTTCTGACCTTACCTTGTATACATCAGCATCTAAATATAAAAAGGAGACAACGGACGAAAAGAAAAATATTTGTTATTATAATTTGGGCATTGGTGTCCTATGAAAATGATTAGCGATAAGACCTGTGTCTAGCCGTGAACAAAAGAATCGTAGACCTATATAGAGCATTTGAGGAAATAATTGTTGACCTATGTACAGCACTGGAGGAAAGAATCGTAGACTTATGTAGAGTAGTGGGCGAAAAATATGCGTCGAGTACTAGACGAAAGAATGCAAGCTTATATGTAGCATTGTATAAAATATTGGGTTCTCCTGTCAAGCAGTGGACGTTCAATTAGTGAATAGAAGGTGACATGAGATGAAAAACAGATTAGCTAAAGAAAAGAAGAAGACGAAAGAAAGGAAAAGAAAAATGATTCGACTTGTCAGTAAGCGTGATGTCACCCGAACACCTGAGCAGGTGCAAACATCAAAGGATGCCGCTTTTTCCCACGGTCGGTAAAATTTTCCCAGGCCCAAGTGCCGCAACATCTACTGGAGTTTATAGCTAGAATAATTAAGAAAGAAATACTTTGCTACAATTAGAGTCAATGAATATACTCGTAATATATACATGTACTTTTGAATGCAAATAATATATAAAAATATATTTAAATGAATATATTGTGTAAATATAGTTTCGTACAAGTAAAGTAAATAATAGTAAATAATAGTAATAATAGTAAATAAAGTTTTATAAATAATAGTAAATAAACAATATATATTTTAAATGTGTATAACAAAAAGAAAAATGTCAAACAAAATAAATAGGGATAAATGAATAAATAGATAAAATGACAACTTTATTGTGATATGTCAAAGTGATTAATAGTGTATATGAAAAGTGAAAACAGAACTATTACTTGATACCAAGAATTAATACAAGAATTATTATAAGATTTTATTATTATAAATTTTTATTTATTATGTAAAATATGTAGGTAAATATTATTGTAAATATTATGTGTACATAATAGAGGGTAAGATATAATATGTAATCAACCCCATAATAGGGAGTAATATGTAATCAACCACATAATAGGGGGTAATATATAAGGTCTATAAGGTATATAATCTAAATGATTTAACGTAAGAGAAAAACGTAGGTAAAATATTAATATAAGACATAATGAAGGATATTAGATAGCATATTACAAGGGAACAATTAGGGTTACCTTATAATATGCTGATGTTAAGTTAGGTTACTAAATTAAGGAAATCAAAAAAATTTTTTACTAAATATAAAAAAACATAATTACCAAAATTTGTATGAATATGTATACGGTAGCATAGGTAATCAGTACTTATTTGAGATTAAAAAATTTCTCTTCTTCCGAAGGGAAAGAGAGAGAATAATGAGACAGTTGTAAAAGAGAAATTTTTTTCCGTAAGGGGGATGGTGTAGTATTATTCCTAAAATATTATAATTCATTCATTCATTCAAAATATTATAATTTCAAAAGAAACGTGTGTGACATAGTTTCTAATTTGTTTATATAAAATATGTTTTTAATAAATCGAATCGAGGTTTGTTAATAAAACAAACTTGACCCAGTAATGAACAAGTGCTGATATAGGCAAGGACATATTATAAAAGAGACAACGATTATTATCTCAGACAGCAGAACTAATTTAACGTCAGATGGCAAGTTAATGTATCACACATTGTCACAACGTCAACTAAGTACTATTATATTTAAGATAATTAACATCAAAAGAGTGTACAGTAGTGTTTGAATAAAGTCATTAATACATTATTTAGTCAACTTCATTACATCAATACTAAGTCAACAATACATTATTTACTAAGTAAAGTACATTTCAGAGGTACTTTTCAGTGCGTCATTAATTATGACGTCATAGAATGAATTAGGTGTGTCGAGAATTATTTCATATAATTATTGAAGAATCTGACAGTTGCCAGGATCGTACTTAGCCACAGGGGGTAATCCCGTATATTAATAAAAATAAAAAGTAAACAATATTGTTTATTCAATTTATAAATATGGAAAAATTTGCAATTGACGACAAAATGATTCATTTATTGAATTTTTGTATCTTCTTCTCAAGGGGCTGTCTGCGCGTCGAAAGTTGGCAATCAATCAGCGATTTTTAATTTTGAGACAGCGGCTCTAAATAAGTCGTTATTACATGAGTTACGTTTCCTTCCTATGGATCTTTTTCTCCTAATTTTTGCTTGCAATGACCTGGAGTGTTTATCTCCTCTCATCACATGACCCATATATCCCACTGTTCTCCTCTTAATTGTTAGTACTTCTCTTTCCTTATGCATAGGTACGTCACATTACCTCAACGTTGGTTATTCCATCTACCCATGAGATCTTTAGTACTCTTCGGTACATCCACATCTCGAATGCCTTCAGTCTCCTCACGTGAATTTTCTTCAGTGTCCACGCTTCCATCCCGTATTATAATACGGATAGGACGTAGAATCTCAGCAGTCGTATTTTTAACTTAAGGTTTAAGTTTCCACAGCAGAGAAGTCTTTGTATTCTTGTAAATTCGCTTCTGGCCTGTTTGATTCTGATTCGTATTTCTTGAGAGCTTTCATTGTTTTCATTAATAGTTGTATCTAGGAATTTAAATTTTTTTACTATTTCAATAGGCTGATTCTATACATCTATCTCACGAATGTTCTGAGTGGTCTTTGTTATTATCATATATTTCTTGCTCTGTTGAGTGATGGTCCATATTCTTTTTCGCTTACTGCGGTCGCCTAATTAAGAAGTATCTGTAGGTCTTCATGTGATTCGGCTAAAAGAACTGTATCATCAGCGTATCTCAGGTTATTTATGATCATGTCATTAATTCTAATGTCTACGTTTCGTTAATCGAAAAAAGACTGTTTTCAAAAATTTATTAGGTAACTTATAAATTATTTACATAAATAAAATAAAATTCTATTTTGTACGTTTGTATATACAAAATTAGACTTTTAGCAGATAAAATTATAGAAAAATACTGCCAGTGGGGATGTTTCCATAAAGATGTTTCCTTAGACAACTCCATGGTCAAATATTTTGGTCATAACTTAGCTAAACAGTTAATTAGAAAGAAGCCAGTCAGATGTGAATATAAGAATTGGATGATAACTGGTTCCACTCGATATGATTATGGTTTTCACGTTTGTTGACGCAAAAAAAAACAAATGGTACTATTAAAATAGACCACTTGAAGCTAAAATAGTAATTGATATTTTGAAACAGTTGTTTCAAAATATAACAAAACTGTAACAAAAAAATGTAAAGGCAATAGGAACTGTAAAATGTACAGTAATGGAGAAAGCTAATGAAGAGTAAGCTAATGAAGAAAAATGCATATGATTATAGATTTGACAAAACTAATGAAATTTTGTGTGTGAAATGGTATGACAATAGTGTTCTATGTTATCCAATTATGATACCATTGAACTACTAGGTTAAGTAAATACAAAGGTCGCAATATGGTGAAAAAATTATGTGTATTGGATGGTGTTTTGAAAAATACCATACAAATACCTAATTTCCCCATTAGGCTGAAATAAACAGTAAAGAAAACAATTTTATTTTCAGGGAAATTTTCAACTTACTTTACGAATAGCAGAAATTGGTAATAATGTTTGTCCAGCTTCCTTTTCCAATTGAAAATATTTAAACAATTTTAATATTAGAACTTAGTACAAATACAAATAAAACCTCAATCACAATACTATGTAAAACAAAATACAAAATAAAATTATACAAAACAAATACCAAAGAATATAAATATATTATATAGCGTCTATATTCTTTGCAAATACTGACCTGAACGACAGCCGTCACTTGCTGTTGAAACACTCCGAAAGAATGGCCAGCATGGACGAAATTTTATTGCCAATTGCCAGTAATAGGCGTATTTGATTGGCTAGAGAAAGCGCGCATCTAAATATCAACGAATCAAACGTAGGTTAGGACAGAACCTCTTATGTATGTAAACTTTTTCTAACGCTGCAATATAGTTCTGTTTAATCACCGAACTACCGCTTTCTCCGTCACATCCAACTTAATGCATTAGAAAGAAATCTAAAAACTGTGACGCACTAAAAAGTACCTCTGGGATGTTCTATACAACATTATTTACCATACGGTTGATGCTAAATATTGGGGGCCCAGGAAGCACCAGAAGAAAGGTTCTTAATGGAGTTTTTCAGTCGGTGGTAACCTAAGCTGCCGCTGTGTGGTGTAGTGTACTAAACACTGCGAAATACGCTAAGTTTATGAAGACTTCGCAAAGACGAATACTCCTCAGAGTATCTAGCACATATAAAACAGCGCATATATAATATATATATATATATATATATATATATATATATATATATATATATATATATATATATATATCATTGGAGCGGTGATACCGATCATTTTTGTTGTGTAAAAGAAAGAAAGATAGTAGAGTGGCAGTGAGAATGGGCAAATGATAGTAAAAAGGCAAGGTGGATGAAGGAGCGTATTCCCGATCTGAGACCGTAGTGCGAATGTAAGTTCAGGAGACTAGACTACTTCCTGACGCAGTTTCTGACTAAGCATGGTAGTTTTGGCACCTTCACAAATAGAATAGGCAAACCTGCCTCGGCAGACTGTTCTGTTTTTGGGGTACCGGACACTCCCGCTCATATTTTTAACCGCCAGAGATGAGCAAATAGGATGGGAGATTTCGAGAGGCGAATAGGTTTTGGGATGGATGAAAGAAACATTGTAAACATAATGTTGAGAGGATAGAAAGAATGGGGAGACGTACACTGTCTGATTTCTGGGGTGATAAAGAAAAAGGAGCAGGAGGACAGAGGAGGAAATTAAGCCAGGGATCTAAAAATTTATAGTTAATATTATTTCTTAGTTTATGGCCTAACATCTAAACATTTTCTGATTTACGGTAATAGGTATGGTTATTTATAAATTTTTAGTTTTTTATTTTAATTGTTTATTGAGAGGCAAGACCACCTCTCTGGAACGGTGGTTAAGGTTTTAATCCGACACTACCCTGGGGTCTTTTGGCCTAGTATCCTACTCGGCCGAAAGATGTCAGGGTGTCTTGTTCCGTGACGTAGATGTCCAAAAAAGATTTCCCCCACTGTTGCCTGTCAGAATTCAATGGATACCTTCTTAGGCTCTTACTGGAATCTGGCAATACGGCAATTAAAAAAAATAAAAAAAGAAATAAAAAACTTACCGTGAAAACAGCTACAGTTAGTACAACTACTAATATAACTTCAACTAAAATAGTCATTAAAATAGCATCATACCTAAGCACTAGGAATAGATTAATATTTTGCATATATCGAAAGAAAGTAAGATATAACAGGTTGATATACCACAAACCAAAAAGATTGTTAATATCTTTGGCTACAAGAAACAGATTTTCGAACATTTTTTTGATCTTCGTTATTTCCCTAAATATCTCCCGATTTATCAAAACGAGCCATTGAAGTTGAATGTACAAATATTTTTGTCTACTTATTATAACAATTGTTAACTCCGTAAAGCAGGCAATAACAATTATCATTTGGAAAGAAAATATTATATTGTGCACTTCGCTCATAGTTAGTTGAACATGCCTAGATATAAAAATCTTGCCTATTGCAATAAAAATTGCTACTATAATTGTAATTACAAAAAAGAAATAGTTGATTTTTCTATCCATTGATTTTTCTTGTAGAACTGATGTATAATTGTCAATATTGTCGATTATATTTTTCCAGATGGTTCTTTTAAATGTAAGTTGGTATAATATCGAACATATAAAAATAACACTATGGCAAGACTCAAATACTAATAGAAATATATCATTCTTTGTCAAATAAGGATTTTCCGTAAAAATCTCGTATACACTAGTTACATTCAATAATCCGGTAACAAAAATTAAAAGTAATATTATTTGCTGGAAAACGTTTTGCCACCTGTGTTTATCAACACTGTAAGGAAATACTCCTAAATATGTCCCTATAGTATAAAACCTTTTAAAATAATAGGTATCACCTGGTATACTGCTTCTACAAAAATTATCTGTATACATCGTAGTAGAAACAGCAGAGAAATAAATATTTAACATTTTCCAGTTTAATTTCTGTTTATTTATATTTTTCCGTACCTCATTAGGTATCTCATTATAATAAGTACTTATTACAAATAAGTATATTCAAGAAAAAGAAAAATGATGGTGTGCATTTTAATATATTAAATACAAAAGAAGACAAATGCGTTTGCTAGTATAGTTTATTTCACGAAAAATGGTTGAGTGCTTAATGATTGCAATAAAATCCGACCGCAAGTACCCTAGCTTAGTCAACATTAGTTGAGTAGGTAAGTATTCAGGTAAAATTGAAGCTACTGTGGAGTGTCGTTATTTTGTTTGTATCATTAATTCCTGATAATATAAAAACGATTAAAAAATCGTATATAATTATAAAAACGATTAGAATACATTTTATTTCATAAAGTTGTAAAGTTGTAAATATTTTAACAGTGAGTTTCACTATCAATGGTTGATCTTTCTTTTTCTTCTCGTGCTACTCCTAGCGGAGATTGGAAATCATCATGGCCACTGCGACTTTGTTAGCAGCGCGCCTAAAAAGTTCAATCGAACTACACCCGAACCATTCACGTAGATTACGAAGCCACGATATTTTTCTTTTTCCCACACTTCTTTTGCCCTTAATTTTGCCCTGCATGATGTTTCTTAAAAGTTCGTACTTTTCACCTCTCACAATGTGCCCCAAGTATTCCATCTTTCTAGTTTTTATCTCATTTAGAATTTCGCATCTTTTGTCTAAAGTTTGGAGTACTTGCGTGTTAGTGACGCGGTCCATCCATGATATTCTGAGAATGCGCTTATAGCACCACATCTCGAAAGCTTCGATGTTTCTTATGGTCAACTGTTTTAGTGTCCAAGCCTCAACTCCATATAAAAGGGTAGAAAAGATACAACACCGCAGCATTCGTATTCGTAACTTTATATTGATATCACGATTGCAAAAGAGTTTGCGCATTCTATTAAAGACTGATCTAGCAATTTCTATTCTACATCTAATCTCTTTTGTTTGATCAGTATCGTCTGTGATCCAAGCACCTAGATATTTATAACAGGGCACACGCTCAATCGTTGTATTATCTACTACAAGATTAGCTCTGATGTTCTTTGATTTCGTGATTACCATAAATTTAGTTTTTTTTCAAATTAATTTTCAAGCCGTAACTGTTACAGTATATATTGAGACTTTGAACGAGATGTTGTAGTTCTACTAGCGTTCCCGTTAGGAGAACTGGATCGTCAGCATACCTTATATTGTTGATCGTCTCACCATTTATTATCAGACCAAGATCTTCTTCCTCGAGTGCTTGTTCACAGATAGCTTCACTATACATCTTAAATAAAAGTGGCGATAAGATACATCCCTGCCGGACTCCTCGACAGATTTGAATTTCTTCTGTTAGTCTGCCCTCAACCTTGACATTTGCTGTTTGATTCCAATATAGATTGCATATAATTCGAATATCTCGGCTGTCTATATTTTTCTTTAGTAGAACTTGTCTTAGTGGTTCATGTTGTACTTTGTCAAAGGCCTTTTCGAAATCAATAAAGCAGGCGTAAATTTCTTGGTTCATGTCTAAGCATCTCTGTGAGAGAACTTTCATTGCAAACAGAGCCTCCCTTGTACCCAGCCCTTTTCTGAATCCCATCTGAGTGCTACTGATGTCTACGTCTAATTTCCTATAGATCCTATTATGGATTATTTTTAAGAACAGTTTTAGAGCATGACTCATCAAAGCTATCGTACGATATTCGTTGTATTCCTTTGTATTTGCCTTTTTTGGCAGTAGTATAAAGGTCGAACCGAGCCATTCCCTAGGTATTATTCCAGTTCTATATATTGTGTTAAATAGATCTAGGAGTATTTTAATAGATTCATCGTCCATAAGTTTGAGCAGTTCTACGGGAATTTCATCAGGACCGGGGGCCTTACCACTTTTTGCCTGTTTGATTGCATATTATATTTCTTCTCTGATTAAATCAGGCCCTGTATCATCTGTATATTCGTTTGAGATTTCTTGTCTATCTTTGTCATCAAACAGTTGTGATATGTATTCTGTCCATCGGTTCATTTTTTGTTGTAAATCTGTTATAATTATACCATCTGTATCTTTGACCTGTTATATCTGTGTTGTTCTTCTCCTTCCTGTTATTTCTTTAATCTTTTTGTGTACATTAAAAAAGTCATATTTTCGCTCCAATTGTTCCAACTCCTGGCATTGCTCACTTAGCCATCTTTCTCTAGCTTCCCTTATTTTCTTTTTTATCAGTTTATCTGTTTCTTTGTATCTTATCAGATTATTTGTTTTGTGTACCCTTCTTTCACGCATCAACTGTAGTATTTCTTCATTCATCCATTCTTTATGTTTCCTTTCTTTCGGTGTTAAATTTTCTCTCCCTACCAACATTACGGCATGTTTAATATTCTCCCATTTTTGGTCTATGTTATCAGTATTTCTATTCAGTTTCTCTATATTTTGTAAATTTTCTTTGATGTTCACTATTGTTTTCTCTTTTATATGTTGTTCATTCAGTCTTCTCACGTCAATTTGTTTCTGTATGTGTTTTTTAATGATCTTTAGTTTTATTCTTAATGTGACTACTACAGGATTGTGATCCGATCCTATATCTGCTCCGGGGTAGGTTTTAGCTGAGAGTATAGAGTTGCGGAATCTTTGACTAACAAGGAAAAAGTCAATTTGGTTTCTGACTACTCTACCTTTGGTGTCACTCGGAGATTTCCATGTGTACAGTCGTCTGTTAGGTAACTTGAAAAGAGTGTTAGCAACTACTAACTCCTCCGCTTGACAAAGTTGTACCATACGGTCTCCTCGCTCGTTTCGTTCTCCTAATCCATAGTCACCCACATAACCGTCCACACATCCATGTTCAATTTTGGCATTAAAATCGCCCATTACTACTGTAGTATGATGTTTCTTCATTGATTTTAGAATTTGTTCCATATCGTAATAGAAATTTTCAATTTCATCATCATCTTTATCAGCCGTAGGAGCATATACTTGTATAATATTTATAATTTGTTTATTTGACTGAAGTTGTAGTGTCATTATTCTATCAGAGAAGGGAGTAAAGCTTGTTACACAGTTACTGATTGATCTTTAAATGACCACAATAAATTTGTTGATCGTTATACAATATACATTTTGTTTCATTTAGTTGAAAGTGTTACCAGTGTTATACCTATTTATACGTATAAAACAGCATTATGTGGCGTCCGTGGAAAAAACATTGATGGTGCTTCTTCCAGTGTTCCAGCAAAGAAAAAGCATGTATCTGCTGACGCTAGAGAAATCGTAAAAACAATATATAGTTCTTTACTTACAAGATGACTTACTGCTAATACTGCTGCCAGTGAAATATCTGATTTAACGAAAATACCTCTAACCAAAGTGAAAAGAATTACATCAGATCCCATTATTAAGTCAAGAAGAAAGCGTAAGGATGCCGGTTCTACCAAATGTATTGACGAAAGTGATAAGGACTTAATAAGACGAAAAATATACACAATGTACGAAGAGCAACGGATACCTACATTAGATGCTTTAGAACAACGGCTTACTAATGATGATACACAAATAAACTGTAGCAGCATTAGTCTTTGGAGGATTTTGTCTAAAATGGGCTTCAGATATCGTACAATTGACAAAAGGCAAGTGCTTATGGAGTCCCATCGTTTACAAAAGTGGCGTACTGAATAAAATATAACTTCCATAAGAAAGTACCGTACAGAAGATCGGTCAATAATTTATCTGGACGAGACATGGTTTGACACTCATGAAACATCATCAAAACGATGGTCCAATTCATCCAACAGGTGCCAAACAAAAGCTCCATCAAACAAAGGGAAAAGAATAACAATTTTACATGCAGGATCAGAAAATGGTTTTGTCCCAAATGCCTCATGGCATTAAAGACTCCTGCGTAGACTAGCATGAGGATACAATGGCAGAGCTTTTTGAGCAATGGTTTAAAAATTGTCTTATACCTAACCTTCTTCAAAATATTGTGATAGTAATGGACAATGCAAGTTACCACAGTCGTCGATTACATAAGTCTCCAAGTGCAAATAACACGAAAATTGAAATTCAAAACTACCTGTTAGAAAACAATATATATTTTGAAGAAATTTATTTAAAAAATGAACTGTTAGAAGTGTTAAAATCATTTTTTATTAAAAAAAGTATATGTTTGTAACGCATTGGCCGAGGACATGGGACATACAGTGTTACAGCTTCCGCCCTACTATTTTTATTTAATCCCATAGAGCATATCTGGCACCAACTAAAGTCAAATGTTAGGTCTCAAAATGTTTCTCCGACTTTAAGTGGTAGTTTAGTCGAATTAATAAGGAAATGTGTTGATGATATCTCCCCAGAAAGTTGGAAAAATTCAGTACGCCATGTAATGAACGTAGAAAATTCATATGTTACTTTGAATCACATAATTAAACCAATTGTTATTAAACTTGAAAAGGATAGCGACAGCGAAACAGAATTAGGTATTTAGGAATTCATAAGTATATTTTGGGTATTTTTTTTGTAAATATTAACTTGTATATATTTTTCTATATTTTTTTTTTCAATTCATCTATTTTGTGTACATTATGTATTCGTTTGTATGTATATACTGTAAATAGAACTATTATTACTGTACATTTTTAACGATATCCGATTAGGAAGAGCAAAAACTTTTAAACACGCCAGTTTTTGCTGACAGTCCTAAGCCTGTAAAAAGTTGTAGGAAAGTACCTTTCTGAATTTAGATCCATATACTACAATTATTCACGTAGAACAAAAAAACTACTTTCTTCATGTTAAAAATTGTTCAATTATCAAGTATATTCACTTGAACAACCTGAAAATACCATGTGAAATAATTTAATAAATTTTTATAATCGTGTATTACACAGCTACCAATGAAATATATTAAATAACAAACTTTCTGAAGTGCAACCCGGTGTACTTCGGTAGTTTATTGAGGGACTCTTGTATACACAATAGGATCAACTCAGGTAACCATTAAGCACTCAACCATTTTTCGTGGAACAAACTTTACATATATAATTAACTCGGCGTCAGTGCGGTAGACTAAAATGTAAAAACCTGTGTGGTGGGGTATCAGATACCTCAAATTTAAAAAGAATTGAAATAAAATAACACATTTTTAGAAAATTTATATTGTGATTTATATTTCAACATATAACAAACTTAAATCAAAAGGAACTAGTATTTAGAAACAAATTGCAAACTAAATACTTGAATATTCCAAAAAGTTTTATTTTACAGCATAAAAAATTCACACTCATTTTTTCTCGATTATAAAAAAAACAGATAAGTGAACTAGTAAGAATAAATGAATGTTTGGAATACATATAGAATATCTCGGGCAAACATTACATTTTTTGGCTACTTTCATTCGTTTACCTGATTGCACTTCATCATTTGTTACAGTTCCTTCGCGATGGACTTGTAAATTTCGCGGAAGCCTTAAGTTCGTAGACCGAATTTGTTTGCATTCTGTTAGTAACTGTATTGCTAATAATTTCAAAAATTCCCTTCGTTTTGACTAAAAATCGCCAGTATGTTATTGATAAATTACTCTAGCATTTATACCTGCACAGCTGAGTATCGTATAAAAAATTTTAATGGGCCACATTTTGCTATTACGTGAAACATCGTATGAAGCCGACAATTCATCTATCACATTTACCCCACATTTTGTAGCTTTATAAAAAGAAATTATTTCTGGTTTCTTACTTTCGCCAGTATTATCGTTAATATCAAGAGTGTGCTGTAAATTTTGAGGAATATACTGGCTTGTCCCTAGATGTTATAAAACTTTCAGGAATTTGCCTTTGGTTTTTTCTTACAATTCCAATAGACGTCAGTTGATGATCTTTTAAAAGCTTCAGCATCAGCTCATAACTTGTGAACAAATTATCGAATGTTACATTTTATTTGATTCCAGATATCGGAGTTACAAGTCGGAGTACTACGTGGCTAGGTTTATTGCTCAATTGGTAAGGTCTCTCTGGCTGCAATCCCACGTATAGTTCTAAATTCAAAACATAATATGATTTTACATCAACGAGAGCGAATATCTTTGATCCGTCTCGTGCAGGCTTTTCGGCATATACTGGCAAAAGCCACAGCTGCCTTTAAATGCCTCCAGCTTTTCATCAATAGTAAGGTATTCGCTTGGCATATAGACGTCTTGGCTATTGTGCACAAATTTTTCGAAAATTGATCTAATTGCAGTCATTTTATCGAGTTTTTCTTTCTTCTCGATTTTCTATGTTGTCAAAACATAGACAATACTGTAAAAAATAAATCGTTTTGACGACATCGTCTCTCTATGTAAGCTTATTCCGGTTCTATCGGTAGACCAGAGATCTCCTAAATCAAGCCGAGCAGACTTGAACACCCCAGCTAAGTACAATAGGCCAAAGAATGCTCTTATTTCAGTTGCATTGGTTTCGCTAACAGCATACTGGTGGTTTTCGTTGTAGCAAGTGGAGTTCCTTCTTATTTTTATATTAGTCCAAGTTACGACATCATCCATCGTACTAGGTGTAAAAAGTAAATTGAAACATTCCACGGAAGTTTTCGCCATTTTTGCATTTCGTTTACACCTGGTAAATGCGTCGAAATGATATTTACTGACCTTGTTCTTACATTTATAGGAAAGCATGTTGAAGACCATTTAGTGCCGTCCTTATCTACGTAATGTTTTTTTGACTCTTCTGCCCTTGCCCAAAAGTTCATTTTCGATTTCTATATTAGCCCATCGACTGTTCTAAATCAATACCATCTTCCTCGCTGTCAGAGTTGTGGCTACTGTTGTCTTCATTATCGGATTAGTTCTCGCTTGCAGATCCAATTACTACATCATGGTCTTGAGAATCGTCCCATAAAGCTTGAAGCCTCGCCGGCTCCCGTTCATATCGATAAGCCATAATCTAGAACAAAAACATAAATAAGTTATGTATAAAATTTCACATTTTCATTAAAAATAAATAATCTCAACGGAAATTATTTAAAAATATGCTCAAGAATGCCCAACTCAAACAATACTACCATAAATATATTAACTTACCTGTGTGGTGGTGTAAATGATACCCCAACGACGTTTGGATCAAAACAGCGATGCGTGCGTTCACATCTAAAGTAAATCAAAAACTGCGAGACCTCCTTGAAGGTTCTAAAGAAAGGTACTGAAATGCCTGTCGAGCTTATTTACCGATAAAAATATTGGCGCTAATTTTAAACTCACTGGAGTATGTCGTACCCATCGAGCAAAAAGACAAAAGAGGGAATGTAAAGGTAGTGGGGGCAAAAATATCGTTAGACACGAAATACCATCTTGAGAGGCCACATTAAACAAGGAAAGAGAATCTTTTCTTGTTTAATAAATCAAATTTAGTTGGGTTATGTTATTGTTTGTCCCTCATTGTTTGTCCCAACTGTCACATGAAAGCTTATTTATATTGAAGTTTTTTAACAATGTGTGTATCATTTTAGAGTGTTATCGTTAATATTTATTTAAAGTTTCTCGTCTAAGACACATTCTGAAAACTATTTTCTAGCTACTGTTAATAAGTGTCGGACAATTTAAATTTGGCGCATTCGCATTTCCGGATATGTCCGCCATCAGAGGCCACTTTTTTGGTCTCCTTTTCATAACGATTAGATTCCTCTTTTGTCTTTTTGCTCGATGGTCATACCCCACCCATCGAGCAATAAGACAAAAGAGGGAATGTAAAGGTAGTGGGGGTAAACATATTGATAGACAGGAAGTGCTATTTTGAGAGGCCACTTTAAACAAGGAAAGAGAATCTCTTTCCTTGTTTAAGAAATCAAATGTAGTTGGGTTATGTTATTGTTGATGTTATTGTTTGTCAAAACTGTCACATGAAAGCTTATTTATATTTTCTATTGAAGTTTTTTAACATTTTAGACTATTATCGTTATTAATTAATTAAAACTTTATTGTGTTCTAGTGTTAAAAAAAGTATTTTAATAAATAATTTTAATAAATAAATAGATAAATATATAATATAAAATATTATGTAATATAAAATAAATAAATAGATATATTAGAACCCCTACACGACTGTATGATTATTGTCAAGTGTCGTGAAATTTAAATTTGGCGCATTTGCATTTCCGGATATGTCCGCCATCAGAGGCCACTTTTTTGGTCTCCTTTTCATAACGATTAGATTCCCTCTTTTGTCTTATTGCTCGATGACCCCACCACACTGGCGCCGGGTTAACAACGAAGTTTTGCAGCCGGTGTATAGTAATGGTACATTGTATTCTGGGCTTAACACGTTACGTGCTAATCACGCCTATGAGCGTCAAGATATCTCTTCAGTCATATGCTGATGGCGCACATGTGAGTTTTTAAGATACCTATGTTTTGTATTGTCTAGCATAAATACCCTTTTGTACAAAAGTTTACTTTTTGGAAGAGTTTGTAGAGGAAACTATCTGTTAACCCACTTATCAAGTAGTTCTCAAAAAAATATATTTTCTACCTTTCCTTCTACTACCAATAGTTCCCTAGTTCTCGTTCTTATGGCTAAAGTAATTTAGGTATTCTCGGTTTACTTTTTTATTAGCCTTTCGTTTATATGAAGCTGTTCAGAAGGGACAGGTTGGTCCTGCCAGACCGGTCACAGCATTTTTATATACATAATGAGAAATACTCTGTCTATGTCTTATTATTTCTTTTTATCCTTTTATGATGTTTTTATTACCTTCTTCAATTTCAATTGTGTTTCGGTACCTAATTTATTCTCGGGTGTTGTATTAAATCAAATTATTTCGATTTGCTTCGTAAATTGGGGTTAAAAAGTTATATTGTTTCTGGTAAAATTATTCAACGAAAAGCAGTAGAAATTCTAAGTGAACTAAGCATTGATATGAACTAAGCATTGATATATATTTCTATCCACAAAAAATTTGAGGTTATGTGAAAAAAGTGTAAATACAAAAGATTTTTTTTTATTAACACCTGTGCGGTGTTTGTATACTATCTGGTCACAAATGACCAATTATCAGTTATTTTCTGACCTAACATAATAACAGCAAATACTTAAATCTAAGGCTTACCCTATGGCTTACTCTTATTTTATCTATTAACTAATGCACTACAACTAACATGCAATAATTTCACAGCACTATACTCTGCTTTTTACACTAAACTGTATAATACAAAAGGTGTAGATCTTTTTGTTACCTACGACTTTGCCATTTAACTTTTTTCCATAGCTCTTGTAGTTTCGCCGAAAATCGTGATAAACCGATTTTTACCCTTAAAAACTCACCCCCTCTCATTTCCCGACCTCGGATGGAGTGGAATTTATGTTTTCTTCCATTTTTAACATATTATCTTCCTTTTCCAATAGGTTTCATTCTACTATAATTTTTTTTGGTTTTAAAAGTTATCGACCCTGGTCTTCCAGTGGACCGAGTAAAACAGTTAACCTATCTTGGAACAATAGTAAACGAACAATGGGATCACTCACAATAAGTAAAATGTAGAATAGAGACGGCTAGGAGTGCATTCAACACCATTATCAAACTCTGTAAAAGCTACAACCTTAATCGGAAGATAAAAGTAAGGCTCCTACGATGTTATATCTTCTCGATATTATACTACGGAGTTAAATCCTGGATACTCACTGAAGCAAAGGAGAAAAAACTTGAAGCCTTCTAGATGTGGCTATACAGAAGAATCCTAAGGATATCATGGACGGACAAGATAACCAACGAATCTGTACTATGAAGAATGGGGAAATAACGGGAAATTATGTATACGATTAAAAAGAGAAAGTTAGAATAGCTCGGGCACATAACGAGAAACGGCACTAAATACAGATTACTGAAAATAATCCTTCAAGGCAAAATATTCGGAAAGCGAGGAATTGGGAAAAGAAAAATTTCATGGTTAAAAGATCTGAGGAAATGGTTCTCCACAACAACCTATTTAAAGCATCAGTTAATAAAATAATTATAGCCAGAATGATAGTTATTATTCGAAGCGAATAGGCACCAAAAC
The DNA here is from genome assembly GCA_918026665.1 of Diabrotica balteata. Lineage (NCBI taxonomy): Eukaryota > Metazoa > Arthropoda > Insecta > Coleoptera > Chrysomelidae > Diabrotica > Diabrotica balteata. The sequence goes on from OU898280.1 coordinate 25,946,497, forward strand.
AAGAAGACTGAGTTAAGGAAATTATTTGGGCGCCATAAGTAATAACCGGAAGCACACATTGGTCGAACGTCTTCTTTTTTAAATAATTTGTCATGTTGATCTTGAAGATGTCTGAAAGAGCTCCATACGCGGCCCATGCTAAAGTGATTCTTGTTTGCAGTTTGATTGTCCCTAGCAATTTTAATTTCATCAAGTAAGTATTTATATTTATGAACTAGTCCTATTTCATTGCAGTCGTATTTTAGATTTTCGCTCGATACCAAATTTGTCATGTTCAGTACTCGGTAATTATCATGATACAAATAAACAGATAAGATACCGCGCATGTAGGCGTGGCTTATGTGACGTTAGCTTGTGCTAAATTTCTCCATATTGTGTTTTGATATTTATGTACATTTACAGTTCACAGCCAATATTTAGTAAAATAATATTTTGTGAGTGTTAAAGGCTTTAAATTTTTCGCAATATGAGGTGTGCAGTGTATGTGCAAGAGTTTTGTACCCGATATAGCATTCTATAGCTTTCCAAAAGACAACATTTGGAAACATTTTTGTAAACGCCAGGATAGTTTTAATGTAAAATTTGCTCGTGTTTGCTTTAGCACTTTATTGAAAGTGATATAAACCAGCAAAATATCGTTATTTAAAAAAAGACGCTCTTCCCTCAATAAATTTATCGAAAACAAATAAACAGAACGAGAAGGCGAATTTTGATATAATGAACCGGCAACATGGTGCGACAATATTTGGAAACATTTTTGTAAACGCCAGGATAGTTTTAATGTAAAATTTGCTCGTGTTTGCTTTAGCACTTTATTGAAAGTGATATAAACGTAATTTAAAACATGAATTGCTGGGGTATACACCAGCAAAATATCGTTATTTAAAAAAAGACGCTCTTCCCTCAATAAATTTATCGAAAACAAATAAACAGAACGAGAAGGCGAATTTTGATATAATGAACCGGCAACATAAAAAAGACAACAAAAAAGACTTGTGGATGAGTTACTAAATAGGTACGTGATATTTATTATATTGAAGTCATTAATAATCATGTTTAATGATATCATTACTAAATATCGAGAATGCTGTTTTGGAAGAATTACCTACTCGTCGAAGTATTGGTTTAGTCTGTAGTTAAAAATACCTAACTAGCACAGATTATATACTATCTTAACTGGTCTGTGTTTTTTAATATATAGAATATATGGTCCTGTATACTTTAACTCTAATGACTTTTTTTAAGGGTTAATACTGAATAAGGGTTAATAACTTACGTGTTGCAGACGATACAGTAATAATTACGGATAACAACAATGATTTACAGAACCTAATGCAACGCCTTAATGAACGCTGTCATGAGTACGGACTGAAGATAAATTTAAAGAAAACTAAATGCATGATCATGACTAAATCTGCACATGCAAATATCCAATTGACTATTGAAGATACTGCAATTGAGAGTGTTAATAACTATAAATACTTAGGAACATGGATAACATCAGATGTAGACCAAACCAAAGAAATTAAGACACGTATTGAAATAGCACGTACATCATTTATTAAACTTAAAAAGTTTCTTTGTTGTCGGGATATAAGGTTAGAACTACGCCTGAGAATGCTTCGATGTTACGTGTTCTCTACTCTTCTTTATGGTCTGGAAGCTTGGACACTAAAACAAGTTCATCTGAATAAGTTGGCCGCCTTTGAATTTTGGTGTTACAGAAGAATCCTACGAATATCATGGACTCAAAGAATGTCAAACATGGAAGTAACTAGAAGGATAGGAAATGAGGCGGAAATAATATTAACTATTAAAATACGAAAACTTGAGTACTTGGGACATGCGATGAGAGGGCAAAAATACGCATTATTACAACTTATTATGCAGGGCAAAATCCGAGGAAAGCGAAATGTGGGAAGACGAAGAATATCCTGGCTTAAGAACTTGAGGGAATGGTTTGAATGCAGTAGTGCAGAACTTTTTAGAGCGGCAGTCAACAGAGTCCGCATAGCCATGATGATTTCCAACCTTCGATAGAAGATGGAACTTAAAGAAGAAGAAGACTGAAGAAAATAATGGGGACAAAATAATACTTGGCCTTTAAATAAGATAATACTGGTACTTCAGATCTAAAAATTACGCATAAAATATCAAAGGAGTCTCTTAACATTCCAGGCAATTTTAAGATGTGGAACAATGGAGTTATTGAAACAAGTAAACTGGCTTGAATGTGCAGAATTTTTTAAATTAGTACGCATATTTTGTTTTTTTTTTTTTTTTTGTTATTTGTAAATTAAAAACTTTTATGTAAATACGGCGATGGTATAAATAATAAATTGTAGGTAAATGATTGGTTTGATTTTATGAATGTCAGAGAGTGACTTCAGGGAGCGAACAAAAGCTTATATTATATTAGCTTCAAATATCCAAGATATCATTACCAAAATGATGGACACAGTGAAAAATCTCCGGGTTAAAGAAAAGAAATGCTTGCTTCCATTCCAAAAAGGTGAAAAAAAAGTACATTAAGACTATTTAATAATTTTTATGACACCTATTCGTTAAAACTTCTATTTAAAGATATGAAAACTAGATTTTCTACCAAATATATATTGACATCTAGGTTAAATCAGGATGTATCGGAAAACTTCTTTGGAGCTATAAAAGCCAAAGGAGGACTTCATGATCATCCAGATGCATTGCAATTTAAATACCGTCTACGATCCTAAATTCTTGGAAGAAATGAAGGCTCTCTTCCAGCTTTGGAAATGTTGAAGAAGATGAAACTCCTTATATACCTTTGGATAGTGCAAATTTATGTGAAAAATATTTTTCTTTAATTCAAAATAACACTATTAATGATTCGGAGGCACCTACTAATATGTTTGATAGTGAGCTCAGTTTAGAACTCACTTTCTAAACCGAATATGACTGTTTAGAAAATTTGGCAGGTTATATATGCCACAAGCTGAAGGATATGGATTCATCTGTAACTTTATCTAGAGTTCACCTAGAGAAGATGGTCTTTCGTAACCTACTCCTCAAATGATGGAATATCTTGAAAAACTGGAGAAAGTTTTCAATTCTGTAAATAAAGATAATTTATTTGTTTCTAAACAATATTTAAAAAAAATATTAGATGAGAGTTCTTAAGTGTTATGCTCTAATCAAACACGAACTTTATTTTTTAGATCCATAATGTTTTTTCGAATTAGACAATTAAATAAAGATTTGCATAATTTTACTTTGTCTAGAAAAAGAAAAATGGCAAGAATTGTACATTAAAGATGATTAAGAAATAAATTCATTCTTTCATTTTACCCAGAACCTACCATTCCACAGTTTGCAATTTGTGACATTCGGCCATGGCTCTCTCCATCAAACTTCACTCTCATGGAAAAAGTGATATTTTCTACAATATACTAGTTTAAATACTTAAGCTTAAATTCACGTAGTAAATAAAAAATCTAGTAAATTATATTAGAATTTCAACGTTTCGTTTCATCCGCAAGCATGAATACATTTTAAAAACTTAGCACAGGGTGACGTCATGCGCGAGATGTACTAGTTTTGTGCGTGGCAATATCATATCTTGTCTCCTTATTTATCATGGGTGATTATAGTTCCAATCTCTTTTAAGTGATTTGTTATTAGAACAATGTCGTCCGCAAATCTTATGTAGGAGAGCATTCCGCCGTCGACATTGATTCCTTTGGCATTCCACTCCAATTTTTTGAAAGTATGTTCCAGAACAAGTACAACCTGCTAGTTGGTTGACGACACACGTAAAATTTTGTGCTCGTATTGATTTTCACGATTATTCTGTACAAAATAATTATTTCGCAAAGAAATTTTGCATGATTGTTCCATATATCAATAGTCAGTAGTTTTTGTAAAAATTTTGTGTAAAAAGTGCAGTTACAGCGAATAATTACTGTGAGTATCATACCACAATATATTAATATAAAACCAAATACTAATTACATACACAAAAAACCGGACAATGCCGTCCACCTCTTTTTGTTCGAACTGCTCGAAAACCATAGCGACAGCTGACCGCAAACTCCAGTGCGATGGATGTAAGCGACAAATACATATCACATGCACCGACCTTTCATCGGAGGACCGCGTCACCCGACAGAAAATTCGAGGACTGAACATACTCTGTAACTCTTGCAGCTCCAATATTTCTAATATTTCAGAAATAAAAGATCTTCTGCTAGATTTTAAAATGGAAATTCGTGCGAAAATTGATGATTTTGATAATAAAATAACTGAGTTAAACGATAAGCTCAGCCAGATTAATTTATTTAAGTCTACCGAATTCACGGATAATATCGCTAACGAAGCTGTAGATCGTATAACACGCGCTAAAAATATTCTAATTAGAGGCGTAACAGAATCTTCCTCTGGGGATGTACAACGCAGAAAAGATGATGACGCGAATAAGGTGAAGCTTGTTTTGGATACTGTTGGCTGCCAGGAAAAGCAAATCACCTTCTACAGAGTCGGCAAAGCAAACCAACGATTTTCCCGAATGATAAAGGTAGTGATGGGTTCGGAATACCACGTTAAAGATATTCTGAGAAATAAAGCCAAACTTCTGGAAAACAAAGCCACGGAAAAATTTTCAATAATTGACGACAAGACGCCCATCCAACAAGTACGTTTAAAAGAACTCCGAAGTGAGCTAGAAACTCGCAAAAATAACGGTGAACATGATTTAACTATTAAATACATCAATGGCACTCCCAGAATTACGAAATTTCGTTCATAATTTTTCTACCAACAAATTTAATGACTGGCTATTTCTATATACTAATTTAGATTCACTTTCCGCTAAGTTTGACGAATTTGTATGCACAGTGCAACTTCTTAAACCGGACATTATCTGTATTGCCGAATCCTGGCTCAAACCCACAATTCCTGACTCCTCTGTTAATATAAATGGATATACAATATATCGTAAAGACAGAGAAAATCGTGTGGGTGGCGGTGTATGCATTTATTTATCCAATATTATTACCACAACTTTCAAAATTAACCTTAAGCTAATAGATATTACTGGAATAGATGCAATTCACTTATCTGTTACTAAAAATTATTTTTGCCTTATTCTAGTATGTATATATCGTCCACCTAATACACTACTTGCACACGATAATGTTTTCTTCACAAAACTTGAAGAACTATCATCTCTTGATAATCTTATCATTACTGGAGATTTTAATTTCCCAGAGATCACCTGGCCAATAACTTCATTATCTGACGCCGAAAACGCTCATAATTTATTTAAAAGCTTTGTAGTAAATTCAAACTTGATACAACTCATTACAGAACCTACTAGATTTAGGAATAATAACCAACCTTCTACTTTAGATCTAGTGCTTATTAATGACGAACAGCTGATTTCATCTCTCGAAGTCAGTTCTCCCATAGGAAAGTCAGATCATGCAGTTATAACGGCTCACATCCAGTTCAATCAAATATTACCCCGCAAAAATAACATTGTAACATATGCTACTACCGACTTTTCGGAAGTTGACACTGAACTCTCTCAAATCGACTAGCATTTATTTTTTGCAGACTTAAACGACCCCTCATTAATGTGGACTGCATTTCTCGATAAAGTCCACAATATAATTTCTACAAATATTATTTTCCGTAAGAGTTATAAAAACAACCTCAAACCCTGGATAAATCGAACAGCAATTAAACAAATTAATCACAAACGACATCTATGGCGAAAATTTAAACACACCGGGCTTCTTAGTGATTTCCAAAACCACCGCAGATTTTCAAATAACTTAAAAACATCTCTAAAAACCCTAAGACAAAATTTTGAAGCAAACGTTATTGAAAGTGGTAACATTAAAAAAGTCTATAAATACATATGTTCCTCCATGACATCTAAAGTTTCCATTCCGCTACTTCAAAAATCCAACCAGACTTTATGCTCTTCTGACAAAGAATCTTCCGAAACTCTCTCTTTAGCATTTTCACAGGTTTTTACTAAAGAATTAAATGATGGTTATCTACCTGCTGTTAACTGTAATCGTGTCGGCGCATCCTTACAGCAAGTTGAATTCACAGAGGATCATGTCAAAGAACACTTAATTAAACTTCGCACGGCCGCTTCACCTGGTTTAGATGGTTTAACACCAAAACTGTTAAAAAGGTGCGCAGACACGCTTGCAATACCCTTAACGTTAATTATGCAAACCTCTTTCATCCAAAACTCCTTACCCCCTAGTTGGAAATTAGCTTCCGTTACCCCTATTTTTAAAAAAGGCAACAAACTCGACCCCAACACGTATCGTCCGATTAGCTTGCTGCCAGTAGTTGCCAAAGTTATGGAAGCCATAATTTCCGAGGAGATGACCAAATTCCTTCTCCAGGAACATGTTATTCCAACACAACAACATGGATTTGTCTCTGGTCGCTCTACTCTAACCAATCTCCTACATTGTGTTAACGACTGGACCTCATCCCTTAACAGTTCCCAGCCGGTCGACGTTGTTTATCTAGATTTTTCTAAAGCCTTTGACCGTGTACCTAAGCGCATACTTCTACATAAGCTAGAACATTTCGGAGTTCGCGGTACTTTACTTCGTTGGATAGATGATTTCCTGACAGATCGATATTACAAAGTTAGAGTTGGCGAATCTTTCTCACAGGACAGGTTAGTGGAAAGTGGAGTGCCTCAGGGTTCTGTCCTTGGACCTCTGCTTTTTACGGTTTACACCAGCGATATTCCTTATTATGTCTCAAGTAAAATATCGTTTTACGCTGACGACACAAAAATATATGCCAATCCAAACACAAACCAGCTAACCCTCCAAATGGACTTGGACTCTATTTTAACTTGGTGTTCCCAGTGGTTACTACCCTTAAACGCGGAAAAATGTGTAGTGCTTCGAATTGGCAAAAATAACCCACTTGTGCCGTACTTTGTTAACGGGCAGCCATTAGAATCTGTGTTTTCGTATAACGATCTTGGTGTTATTGTGAACAGCAGCTCAACTTGGTCCGATCATATTACCTCTATTTGTAAACGTGCAAACTCCAGACTGTATCTTATTCGGAGGTGTTTTTCGGGAGTTTCAATGCAATCATTTTGCAAACTTTACACTTTGTACGTAAGACCCATACTAGAATACGCTGGACCAACGTGGTATCCCGATCTGGTTCGAGACAAGAATCTGTTGGAAAACGTTCAAAGAAAAGCCACTCGAATTTCTTTGGGACCGAGAAGACCGTCTTATGCAGAAAGACTTAGTATGGCTAATCTAACTACTTTTGAACTTCGCCGACAACGTGGAGACTTAATTACAACATTCAAAATACTAAAATTCAATTTTGGAAACCTCGATGAAATATTTATCATAAACCAAGATGAACGCCTCAGAGGTCATCAATATAAACTAAAGAAAGAAAATTTTTCTATAAGACAAAGACAGAACTTTCTTCCAAATAGAGTTTTTGAGTGCTGGAATAACCTCAACGATAACATTGTCTCCGCTTCTTCTACCAACTCGTTCAAAAACAGACTCGACAGTTTTATATTATAGTTAAAATATTGTTTTTCCTTTAAACCAAAAATTGTAATTTTATTTCTTTTAGTTGTAATTTTTGTTATTTACTAGTAGCTGATAAATGAAATTTCTTTGTTTTTGGGCATAATAGGGACTTAGTTCCTCTGCCCTCGCTTATATTATAATAATAATAATAACTACCATTAAGAGTTTGGGAAATAACACGTCTTCTTATCTGATTCCTTTTTGATTTTTATACATTTTGTATCTTTGTGTAGTATTATGGTTATGGTTGCATTATTGTATATATTCGCTATCAGTTTGGAGTACCGATAATCTATGCGACTATCCTCCAATGCTCTCATTACGCTGTTAATTTCTATCATATCGAATGCTTTTTTATATTCTCTTTTATGTAGTGAAAGTGGTCGTTGGTGCCAAGTTTTCTGCTGCCTGTTCCCTAGGTTGGTAAAAATCTAATTGTGTTTCTAGTCTATTTATAATTATTTTTTTGAAGATTGTGAAGATGGTTTAACAGGCTTGTGAGTCGGTAATTCACGAGTTCTATTGGATCGCCCTTTTTGTGTAATAAAATGGTGCGTTGTGCACTTTGGTGCACTCCAATCCAAGTTTCTCCAAGTCTCTTCCAATTCTTTAAAAGTCTGTATCCTCTGCGTAAAAAATAATCGAGAATAATTCAATAAGATAAGCACTACTTGCCAGAAAACACCTTTAGAATTAAAAAAATGGAAATTTTCAATACTTGGCCTATAATTTGGCCTGGTACTGTGGTGTACAAAAATTTGCTAACTTCTACAAATGTTCATTTTCCATTCTTATTTCTTCCTTATGTCTTTCTATTTTGCAGTTCTCCTTTACTAGGTCCATAGATTTAGAGTAAAATAAATAAATAATTTCTAAACATAAAATAAATTAATTTATTAAATTATAAAACAAGTATCACATTTAACTGCTTTTAGTCAAATTACATAAACTTCCTGCGATATCACAACTTAAACTCATAGCATCTTTACTGGAGCAAGACCTATTGTACTTTAGATGACTTTTGACTAATTGACCACTTGCCAACGCAGCCATTAGTGATAATTCTCCTGCTAGAACTGTACCACAAACAATTCGAGCTAATTGTTTGGCGTTATCTCCAGGTACCTTTTCGTTAGACCCAGCTACGCCCAACATTTTAAGACATGCTGATTGTGCCGGTAATATTGTGCCTCCACCTACTGTTCCTAATTCTATCGAAGGCATTGTACAAGAAATATATAAGTCTTCTCCATTTTCACCCCAAGGTTCCATAATTGTTAAGCAATTACTACTGGATACGTTCTGAGCAGCATCCTGGCCTGTCGCTATAAAAATGGCAGTTACAATATTGGCAGCGTGAGCGTTAAATCCACCTAAAATGAAAACGCACAGTTAAAATGTTAGAAATATTTGATTTATTGTGAACTATTTAGAGTTCAGTTCAGTTCAGTATTCTGAGAAAATACTGACGTCCGGTTTCAACAACATGATCTAAGTAAAATATTACCTAAGTTTTGCTTAGCCAAAAAAATTTCTTAGTTGTAATTTGCGTTTCACCATACAAGTTTTTACTTAACTTAACCAAGAAAAAACTTAGGTTGTCAGAAATACCAACTTTGCAAAATTGTCAGAAATTCTTAATTAATGTCAACATTTGTGTCATTTTTGATCCTGTCTTTAATATGTCAATGTCATTTCAATATTTATTGTAAATGGTGACCTGTGTCCTTATGTATTTTGATATTTTATTTTGTAGCTAGTGTAAAATAAATATAATAGTTTAAACTATAGTATACACTATATTCTATAATATAGAATATATCACGATAAACTATACACTTTGGTGGAATTTACAACAAAAAAATATCAAAATAAAAATCCTAATAACACAAAAACATCTACGTACGCTATATATACCTACACTATAAACTATTATATACTATATACTATACTATAGATTAAATAAAAATATAAAAAATCAAATTAGACTGAAAAATGCAAGTTAACCTAACATTGACGATCAACAGAAGAAAGTTAACCTCACTTATGTGTCAATATATGACAGAAAGTGAATTTCGATGCATACTTCAAGTTAAAATTTTTGGTTAAGTCGTCATATAAAGATCGATTCAGACACATCAGACACGTCTCGTCAGAGTCCCGGCGCCGAACCGAACAATCCGTCATACAAAATATTATTTAATAGAAATATGGCGCCGGCATTCACATTCATCAGTTGACGAACAGTTTGCCAGCTGTCCGATAGTTGATAGTTCTGTCACCAAACAGGACCGGTTCGGCGCCAAGACTGTGACGGAACTGATGTATCTGAATCGACCTTTAGCCTTACTTAAAACATTTCTAAAGGTCATTAAGTTTAGCTGGCAGTTACCAGGTAAAGTCCGTTTGAAGAGGTTTACTCTCCGGACACAGTAACTCACTTAAAGCATGGGTGTATGTTACCTAAAGTAAAATTTAATTAAATATTTAACATCAAATATTAATAACAACATTATATACAATATTTGTTAACCTTATATATCTGTGGCTTGGGGCTAAAAGGGCCAGTATCAAAATGTTCATATTTCAGAAAATCGCAATTGAAGTTTTGGTGAAAATTATTTTTAATTATAGCTTAACCGGCGAACAACCTTTATGTACCAGATTTGACTCAATGTATAATATTTTTGAGCAGAATATGATAGTGTTTTTTATTTTTTTCTAAATTCAAAAGTCTTAGCAAAAAATGACTTTGTCCCTTATTGCATAAATGTATGACGTGTTTGTTTCATTGTGTATGATATTGGCCATCACAACAAAAAAAGTAACAATAAGAATAACAGCATACTTTTAATAATTTATTATGGAGTAACACATTTCATTGTAATTCAATGTAAGAAAATTAAAACTAGTAGTAAGAAACTAAAATTGTATCCAAAAATAAAAAATATATATAATTTTTATTATCAAAAAATATCGGCAATGCTACTTCCATTATTTTGATACATTCTCCTCTTCTTGAGGTTCATCTGGAAAGTATTCCACTATTTTATTGTCATCTGCAGTTATTTGTTCAATGAAATGATTGTATTATGTTCGATTTGTATTATTTATGTACGGCAAAAGTGCCTTTAAGTCCATAAGTTTTTCTCTGCTTAAACGAAGTGGTTCGTTGTTAAGTGGTAGAAGTGTAGGAAGATGATCACACTGCCTTGTTTTCGTGTGACTTCTGGATATATCCAACGATTTGAACTCACCATCAAACGAGTGTTTATACAAGATAGCTAGGGTGTCGGTTGAATATTGCATCCATTTAATTTGCAACCACTGAACTGGTTCGTTTAGAGTGTTGTTTTTACGATGCACATAATGAGTATTTAAACATGATTTAAAATTTAAAAACTGTTCCAATTCTATTACATGTATATGTGGTTTTCTTGGCACCAAACGTATCAAGTTTGCCCAATCTCGAGGCAAGTCAATATCCGCAGTAGTACGTTTTTTTGTTTTTTTCTATTAAGGCATGAATGCTGTCTGCCTCCATATGAGTATGACCACTCTCAAGAAATTTGTGGTTAATAGTCAAGTTTTTACCTTTAGCTTTCAATTCAGAAACAGTTTGCAGTAACATTGTAGAAAAAATATATTGCGGTTTTGTCCTCCGCAAGAATCGCTGTACGTAGTTACTGTATGAATATTATTATTTTCTTCTGTGAGTTTATGCAGGTAATGCTAAATTTCTTATCCATCTCTGCCAGCCACCGTTTCATTCCAAACGTAACATATGGAAGATGATTGTTTTCCCATGATTTGATAGATAGTGAGGTTAAACGTCCACAGTTGGCGTTTATAAAAATTCAAACCACTTCTGAGGTCGGGAGTAGGCAAGCATTTTTGTAAATCGAAGGAAATGGTAACGTAACCTGGATTATTGCATTCTTCTTTATCTCTTCGTTTTGACTCGTAGGCGGACTCAGCTAACTGTAAATGGACTGTTTTTTCTTCTTCGATTGACGTTCGTATTGTCCCACTGTTACAACATTTTAACTGCATCTCAAACTTGTAGCATTTTGCACACGTATTATTTTTAGGCTTATAAAAAGAGAGGTTGAATTCCTCGACAAATACTTTTCTATACATCCAGGCATTTTGCGGTTGAATATTTCTGTCTTTACAATAATTGACATGCAGTCGGTACATTTCAGCAATAGATAGGTCGGATGACAAGTACTTCTTGTGCGTATGGCAGCGCAAGTAGTGACTTTGGTAAGCCGGGAATTGGTTTATGTGTTCTCTTATCAAGAGTTTATCATTTTCTGAAACCTTAGATTGCTTTCCATGTTTTCCACGTCCATCTTCCGGACATAAACCTCCGGTAGACCGTTTCTTTTCAACAATTACTCGCCCTTTCTTCAAACTTATGTCAAATGTATTTAAAAACATGCTTTGACACACTTCAATTTTCTTACCACTGTTTACGTGATAAAAAATATTTTCTAGTAAACTTTCGCCTACTTTGATTACCATCATTACGTCTTAATCGTTGGAGCTTCTTTTCCTCTTCTTCTATGGAATTTTCTATTAACTGGTTTTGTCCAGAGCTACACAACTGATAAAATCCAGTGAAAAGTCTTTGTCGTTCCTCCTGGGTAAATTTTTCACTGCACTTTTTTTGCATATGCAGGCTGCCTTTAGCTGCTTAGCAGGTATTGTTTTGTTTCCACAGACTGACGTGTACGCTCTACCTTGAGTTTTCAACGATTTTCTTACAATTCTTATCCACTTTGAAGGATTCCGCTTTCGTTTCCTTGTAGCTTCATCTAGTATTTCTTTTTTTCTTCCTCTGCGTGATTGATTTTCAGCAGGACCACTCAATTGTGGATTGTTATCTACTACAGTTATTTTATTAACATCTTCAAACTGCCCTACTTGGTTTTCGTCAGTGTCATTATCAGAACATGTTGGTACATATTCATCACTGCGATCTTCAGACGGTTCTGGATCACTTAAATCTATATTTCCTATGATTTCATTATCTCTGACTGAGGTCAACTGTGTAAGAAAACGATGAAGGTTCGTAATATAAGTAATATTCAAATGTAATTTTGGTAAAACAAATTACTTAAGTAAAATTAACACCGGTCAAATTATTAGCCACGCAACAAAATGTAACCTCAAAATCGCGAGTATTACATTTTAGTGTAATGTTTTAAATTTATCTTATCACTTACCATTAGTGTAATCGTCAGTGTTACACATTTTTAAAATCTTTCTTGTCCGTAGATTAACATTCATTTTTTCTTAAAATTCAACTTAAAAACTGAAATTACAATGTACAACTTCTCAACGTGTCAATGGCACTACTGATAATGACTCATGCTAAAATGCAGTTATCTCTATCCTTTTACACTACATAGAAAGACCAATGTAGACAATCGCCAACTGTTTATTTCACAAAATATTAATACTACTTTTAGCTTAACGTGATGTGAATTCATTCATCTTGACATTGGCCACCATTAAACTTATGGATCGGGTATTGGTTGAAATTGACATTGGCCGTTTTAACATATGAAAGTTGTAAGAAAAGAAAATCGAATGGCATGGTGTACTCAAAATAGCAAAATGTTGACATTGGCCCTTTTAGCTCCAAGCCACAGATATTTTAAAGGGTTTTTACGCTAATATTTTGGTGGCTCAGGCATGTTAACCTGCATTTTTAACCTGATGATGGAATTATTATTCCGAAAACGTTCGTGTTAATTTGATGTAGCCCTTTTAAGGGTTTTTTTTTAAATACACCCATTTACAAAGATTTAACCTCTTTTTTGTGATACGTGGTATACAGCCAGTTGCAGGAATTATTTTCCTTGTGAAAAATATAATAGTAGAAGGGAATGATCATATAAGTCGAATGACAACAAACAGAGTAAATTGAAAAACAGACAGAATCATGTCTTCATAAAAAGAAGAAGAAGAAGTCTGCAATGGGGCACGATTTCATTGAACCCGTGATTTCTATGTATTATGTTATAAACATATCTGGGCAACTCTCCTAGAAAAATCCTTATATCACAGCCGGTCGGAAGAAGATGGAGAGGTAGGCCAAAACTAGCGTTTAAGGATGGCGTAGATGAAGATGCCAGAAAAATATGTGCAACAAACCGGCAACGATTGGCAATGGATAGGGCTGACTGGCGAAATAGACTTGGGAAAGTTATCTATCTACTCTAGGACTGTAACACCAATGATGATAATGACGTCATAAAAATATTCTTACCAATACTTCCAGCGACAGCTGAACCTATCATATTCTTCGAAATATTCAAGTCAACCATCGCAGCTGAACTTGTTTTTAATACTGAAGAAACAATATGAAAGGGAATAATTGCTTCGCAAACTACACTTTTTCCTCTTCCTTCTATCCAATTCATTGCCGCCGGCTTTTTGTCAGTACAAACATTTCCACTTAAACTCAGAATTTCCATGTCAGGAAAATGCGTTTTTAATGTATTCAAGGCTTGTTCTGTGCCTTTGGAAATCATATTCATACCCATTGCATCGCCTGTTTCAGCTACAAATCTAAAAAATAATATAAATTGGTATGAAATATAAATTATTATGAAATAGTTCTATTTTCCTTGCCTTAATGGAATAATATAGTGAATCAAATACTTTTTTATTATGGGTTTAATTAACTGCGAATTAAAATAAAAGGCGCCTAGTCCCGACATTATATGGCGATCTCTCCGAACTAGGGAAAAATAATGGAAATGGTTATCAAAAATTGGAAATGGAGGCGGACAAATAAACATTGGACGAATCCCGGACAACGCAATCACCACCACTAAATGGAAACCACAGAATCCCAGACCCACGAATGGCAGGTTCAAAGACACAAGTGAATGTATGTAAGTAAGAATTTACTTTATTTTTAAATGACTTCCTCCGTACCACTATAATTTTAACGCAAGTGAGCATATATGGGGAATAAGTAAAAAGTATTCCTCTGATCATGTTAGTACAAATGGCAGTTTTGCTGCAAAGTCTTTGACAGTTTGGAACGATTCCCTGGTCCAAATATCACCAGAAGTATGGTCAAACACAATAAAGAATACAGAATCTGAGATACAGCGGTGTTGGGATAGAGAAATTGTTTTAATCGTGAAGACATCAGACCTGCTGTACTTACTGATTTAGCAGAAGATGATGATGACGATTTGTTATATTAAAAGTACATTTCTGTAATATATATATATATATATATATATATATATATATATATATATATATATATATAGGAAAGGAAATTCAATGTTTGCAGATAAGTTAAATAGTAAACTCTTAAATATTGGGGAAATCTGCAATAATGAGTATCAATTGTTTCGCCGAACGTTTTCACCAAAGAGAATTAATTTGGCTTCTTCTTAGCTACCATATATTATCTATTAAAAAACATTTTTGATCTTACCGTAACTTAGAATTTATTGTAGAGTTAGAATGTTAAAAAACTTAGCTAGTAACAACATAGTGGTGTTTTTTGTTACTATGTGCAAAAAAAGTTTTTTTTATCGTTGGAAATGTATGGTAGCTTTAAACTTAAAACGCAAAGGTTTACCAAAGGTTAATCGAAAAACCCAATGTAACTACATCTAAAAGGAAGTAATTCTTTGAATTGTCGGCAATAACTAAATTTTTGATTGTTAGAAAGTTTAAATGTGAGGTTCTGTTTTACCAGAACGCATGTGCTGACAATTCAAGTAGTCCTTTTGAATCTTTATGTCGTTAAGGTTTTACCAATGAACCTAGTTTTTTGAAGTTGAAGCTTTTTAACATTCTAACTCTACCATTCTACGTTACGGTAAGATCAATAATGTTTTTTAATAGATAATGTATGGTAGCTAATTATTAAATAAATATTTTTTATAGAACCCATTCAACTTTTTAATGTCATAATGATCATCAAAATAATGCATAAATAGTGGCAACTAAATAGTGGGACAGTATGACATAACTGCTAAAAACCAAACACGATAAGACAAGTAGGCCGCGAAAACAATGCTGCCACACTCCAAAAATTCCTGAGATTAAAAATATTAACGCAAGTAAACAATCCGTGAAGAGTTTATTAATCCCATATCGGCACCGATTTGAGCTACGACCTCCATAATATATAATTGTAAAAAAATACAATTTGAGAATTTAAACTCATACAGGCAAAAGCGGGGTAACTATGTCTACAAATTCAAAACTTACCTAATAAACAGGTAACGACCAGCGATATGTGTAGAAATTTTTTGAAGTCTTGCAAAACGGCTGGTTGAATTGAAGGAACTTCGTAAAGCTGAGTAGTTTGCTTCCTTTTTAGTCCAGTGGAATGCTTCAGTGGCAGTTACAATTGAGCTAAAGCGAATAACGGGACCTCTCGTCATACCATCTGCTATTAGTCTACTTTTGATACCAGTTTTCTCAATTGCTCTACATCCTATAGCATAAATAAACATCAAGATTACAAAAAAAATTCAGAATAATGTAATTGAATCGAAATATACAACAAAAATAAAGATAATTGTGTTTGAAATCAGAAAGACAAGTCTTAGTAACTAGAGACCGGAATACACATCACTACATTGTTTTATTGACCATACAACACAATAGCAATCGCTGTGACATGTTACACGGTTTCACCTCTATATTCATTTCACAGTAGTTACGAATTCTACGAATTGTCGTAATTGTCATATTGACATCAAAAATTTCAAACGAAGTTCTGAAATAATAAACAAATAATTAATAAAATGCCTATTACGTTGTATACCGTCCAAGAAAAAGTGCAACTTGTAACATGGTACATTCAGGGTCATTCGATACGCGAAGTAATTGATTTATTTATTGTTGCCTTCGAAAATAGACCTCCACCAAGTGTTACAACAGTTAAAATTACCATTAAACATTTTCAAACTTCGGGATGTGTAAACAGTTGTAAAAAGTGTCATGAAGGTAATGAACCACGTGTTAGACCTGTTGATGAGGAGCGTCAAAACAGGGATATTGATATTTGTGCTTTTGTGGAAGCTAGTGAACCCTGCAATAGTGTACAAATTGCTAGGGAAGCTAACGTGAATGTTCGAACTGTCCAGCGAGTTCTCAAAAAGAGTGAGTATCACTGTTTTAAGATACAACCAACACAAGAACTGTTTCCGGAAGATAACTATAGGCGGATGGAGTTTTGTGAATTTATATTAAATATACAGAATGAAAATTAACACTTTTTAAAAAATATTTTATTTTCTAAAGAATCTTCATTTTCATTATATACACACGATCCATCCATTGCAAGGTAATATTCTCTGAAAAATAAGCACCTCAGTGTTGCAGCGCGAACGCAGCATCCTCAAAAGTTAAATGTTTAGACTGGAATGTTAGGCGACCATATTGTCAGTCCATTTTCCATCGATGGAAACCTAAACGGGCCCAAATATTTACAACTTTAACAGAATGAGATCATTCGGGCAGTTCGACGCCTTCCCGTTAATTTTCAGGAAGTTTATTTCCAACAGCATGGATATTCGGCTCACAACTTAAGAGCAACTATTGACTTCCTCAATCAAACGTTTCCTGATTGACTGATAAGTACATGTGGTAGTAGTAACGAGTAATAAGTTTTCTCAAAGAAAACATTTATAGGGATCAGTTTGAAAGGGGCCACATACCTATTCGAATTAAAGGCAAAATTACTTCATTTTTCTGCAAGGATTACACGAGCCCTACTCCAAAATATGAGGAGAAATATGTATGACAGATTTGGTTACTGTTTAGCACAAGAAGGTGGAATATTTTAGCCCGTAATTCATTAATCTGCTTTCCTAATTTTTATTTTTTGTTAGGTACATTTTACAAAGTTTTTAGGTTCTTAATTAGGTAATATTTTTTATGTTTAAGTTTGGAATAATTTTATTGTTTTTTTTTATTTAAAAGTACAAACGATACTTATTCTGATTTTTTTAATCTTTCTTGTCTTATTGTTATAAGCTTTGTCCAAAAAATTTGTACAATTTTCAGTGACAATAAAGCATATTACCTATTTACTTACTTATTGATTTGTATTGCTATTAACGCTAAAAAATAACCAAAAAATTAGTTTTAGAGCATTATAATAAATATACTCTAAAGATAGGATTGCAATAAACCTTAATTCCTATGGTCAACAAAATAATATCTGTATGATGACTAGAAACGAATTAATAAAGAGTATTAAAGGCATGATTTTTTAAATTTATATAAAAAGGTAAAAGAGTTTACATCGACTACCAAGAGAACGACTTTTCGCACCATGCTGAACACGGATGGCAAACTGCTAGAATCAACGGAGATAAACTGAAAGAATGGGAAAATTATATTAAAATTCTTTTTCACGACATACGAGAAGAACCAAGATTGGAAAATAACAACGAAGGGCCAACAATTCTGAAATCTGAAATCATAAATGCAATTAATCATCTCAAAACAAATAAAAGCCCAGGTCCAGACGGAATATACCCAGAAACGTTAAAATTAATCAGCTAAAAAAATATCGAAATATTTGTCCTTTTATTCAATCGCATTTATGATACAGGTAAAATACCCCAAGATTGGCTGGAGTCAATATTCATCCCACTACCAAAAAAGCCAAACCCACAACACTGCAATGAGTTCCGTCTGATAAGCCTTATGAGTCATGCAGTAAAGTCCTACTAAAAATCGTACAGAATGGTATCTATAGAAAGTGCGAAACAATCATCGGAGACGATCAGTTTGTTACTAGTTCTCGCCCAAAAATGCTACGACCAACAGAAAGATATATTTATATGCTTTATAGACTTCGAAAAAGCATTTGATAGAGTAAGACACGACCTACTATTAGAACGTTTGCAAGAAGTCGGTTTAGGTGGAAAAGACATCAAATTCTTAAAAAACTTGTACTGGAACCAAAACGCCAGAGTTAGGATCGAAGGTTCCACATCCGCAGAAGTAGAAATTAGGAAGGCCTGTCGCCTCTGCTGTTTAATCTTTACTCCGAGTTTCTATTTAAAGAAGCATTGGAGGATTCCAAGGATGGAGTCAATGTGAATGGCGTAAATATCAACAGTATCAGATACGCAGATGATACAGTGTTAATTGCGGATTCCGACTTAGGTCTACAACGACTCATCGACAAGACCAACTCGACCTGTGAGTAATTTGGTATGAAAATAAACATTAAAAAAACCAAAGTGATGTAAATCCGAAAAAACCAAAATGTACCTCAACCTTGCACAATAAATGGGCACATTTTAGAACAGGTCAATAGATTTAAGTACCTGGGATGTTGGATCGATAGCAGCCTAAATCCTGATCTAGAAATAAGATCGAGAATAGAACAGGCCAGAAAATCTTTTGAAAAAATCAAAAAACTACTTTGTGATTCTCGAATAAAACTCGAAATTCGACTACGTTTATCAAAACGTCTGGTCGACTCTTCTATATGCAGTCGAAACGTGGACCCTTAAAACGTCAATAAATAAATAAATTAAAATAAATTGGAGGCCTTTGAAATGTGGATCTACCGGAGAATACTCAAAATTTCATGGACATCGCATACCTCAAACGAAAAAGTGCTGCATAGAATAGGCAAGGAAAGAGAACTTTTTAACATAGTAAACGTTAGAAAAACATCATACCTAGGCCACATACTAAGAAATAATAAGTACCAATATGCTCAACTTATAGTGAAAGGAAAAATCGAGGGAAAGAGAGGCCTAGGAAGGAAAAGACTATTGTGGCTCAGAAACATCCGACAATGGACAGGGCTAAATTTTGAACAGCTAATAAGAACAGCTGAAGATAGAGAAGTGTTTAAAATTGTAGTAGTCAACCTCCATTGAGGAGAGGGCACTTTAAGAAGAAGAAGTAAATCGAAGTGAAGACGTTACTTCGTGAAGCTACTTGTGACGCCGTCTCGTAGCGCTTCTTCCGTGACGCTCGCTGCAGCATTTTACAATAGAAAAAAAGTATTGTTCTGAAGCTATTTTCTTGTGGCATTTTAAATTAATTACCATTTAACTGGGAATAAGATACAATTAAAGATAAAAATACGTTTATTGACGTTTCAATTTCCACTTCGGAAATCAAGTTTTTTTTAGAAAAAAAGAATAACTTTTTCCGAAAGATTTCCGAAGTGGAAATTGAAACGTCAATAAACGTATTTTTATCTTCAAATTGTGGCTTATTCCCAGTTAAATAGTAATTAATTTAAGAAAAAAGTAATACAACGCCAGTATAGAAGCTTATAGAAGCGATAGAGAAAGGAAATTGTAAACATAAAATGGCGGCCAACTTCTGAATACGGACACGGCACCTAAAGAAGAAAATAGAAGCTTCTCTCCAATAACACATTTAACAGCCATACATTATCATGTTCACGAAGAAAAGTTCATCAGTCTTAACGAAGAAAATAAGCTCCGGATTATTGTTCCTCAAACATCCTCAAGTTCAGGTACATTGAAACAAATTTTAATAAATAATAAAAAGGTTGTTAAGATATTCAAAAACAGCGATTTTCTTATTCATTTTGCAATAACTTTTTTGTTTATTAACCGATTTTAATTCAGTAGGTATATCTCATTTTGTGGATCTTTTTTTCTGAAAAAATTGTCTGTTGACGTCAAATCTTTAAATAGACAAGTTTTGAAGTTGAAATAAAGAGTGTGATATTTTAATTGTTTATTCAACAATAGTTTCAGTAAAAAATTGATGAATTCCCAGATGAGAGTATTTTTTACAGTTGTGTCAAGTAAAAAGGTAACTTAATTGGCATATAAACAAAGAAATAAATATATCACAACCAACTCAAGAACTACGCATTGAAAATACTTAAATGTAACTTTAGATTTTTTATATAACTGATTATAACATAAAAGTAGTAGTAGACTTTTTAATTCAACATATAACACCGAAGTGACTCCCGCAAATTGGCTCAAATCAATCTTCATCGCAATACCTAAAAAACATAATGCAAGAAAATGCTCAGAATATAGATTAATCAGCCTAATGAACCACACTCTTAGAATTTTCCTCAGAATACTTCACAAAAAAATTAGACGCAAATGCGAAGAAGATCTTGAAGATACCCAATTTGGTTTTAGAAATGCTATGGCAAACAGGGAGGCACTTTTTGCGCTTAACATTCTATTACAAAAATGTCGTGACCAAAGAAAAGATGTATTTGCAATGTTTCGTGGACTTCGAAAGGGCATTTGATAAAGTACAGCATGTAAAATCAATGCAAATACTGAAAAATATCGGAATAGATGACAAGGATATTAGTGTCATTAAAAATTTGTACTGGAATCAAACTGCTATCGTAAAAATTGGAGATAAATACACCGATGAAATCCCCATACAACGAGGAGTCAGACAAGGGTGCATTTTGTCGCCAACATTGTTCAATGTTTACTCGGACCAATTATTTAAAAAGGCACTTGAGAAACAACCATATGGAATAAAAATCAATGGGGAACTACTTAATGTGATTAGATATGCAGACGAAACAGTAATTCTATCAGATAATATTGAAAGTCTTCAAATTCTGCTTGATCGTATTCACGAGGTAGGAGATGAAATGGGCATTAAAATAAACTCAAACAAAACCAAATTTTTAGTGTTTAGTCGTGACCCACATCCCGATGCAAAGCTTCAATTGACCGGAGTCCAAGTTGAGAAAGTTCACAAAATGACATATTTTTGAACTGTGATAACGGACCAACTAGATCCAGACATAGAAATAAAACGTAGAATAGCAATGACTAAAACTACTTTTATGAAAATGAAGTCATTTCTTTGCAATAACCATCTTAGTTTAGAACTAAGGCAAAGAATGGATAAGTGCTATTTTTGGTCTGTACTTTTATATAGTGCAGAAGTGTGGACGCTAAAAGTATCGATCATGAACAAAATTGAATCATTGGAAATGTGGGTTCATAGACGAATGCTGAAAATACCTTGGACAGCAAGAAAAACTAATAAAGAGGCGTCAACAAAGACAGAGAACTGCTAAAGACTGTTAAACATCGAAAAATGTCTTATCTGGGACACATAGTAAGAGCAAGTCGATATAAAATTTTACAACTGATCCTTAAAGGCAAAATAGAGGGCCGTAGAGGTGTAGAAAGAAAACGAGTTTCTTGGTTAAAAAACATTCGTGAGTGGACTCAGATACCAAATGCAGGACAATTTGGTATTAGAAAAACCCAAGTACCAGCCCAGTAAGGGGTCTAATGAGGGTTTAACGCGAACCGGAAGGTTGGTAAATTCCGCAGGTAATGTTAAGAATGTAAATAGAAACGATTAGTAGGAAAATAAAACTTCCTAATTGTTTGATAATTGTTTTTAAGAAATGAATATTACAAAAGGTCCGATATAACAAAACATCATTAACCAAATTGTTTATATAGGGGAAACTTGTCGCGGTAGGTAATTTATTCTGTTCTTAACAAGAAAACATTTTACAAATTGATATCAGTCTGTTAAGATGGTGTTAGCGTTTGTGAACAGCCAAAAAGGCAACAACTTGTTACTTTATAATGGATTTCTCCATAAAAAAGAGCGAGTGATTGGTGAAAAGACAATTTGGAAGTGTGCTACTTATAATAAGTGCAAATGTACAGGAAGAGTGCATACCGTTGTGGATGAAATTACAAAATCCACAGAACATAATCACGTTGCAGACACGGCAAAGATTGAAGCAAAACAAGCTTATAACCGGATGAAAGAAGTTGCACAACAACTGGAACACTCCACCCAAGGTGTAGTAAGTGAAATTTCTCAAGGACTTTCCTTAAAAAAACTGTGCAAAGAGTTCGGAACGAGCTAGGTGGTACGCCCGCAAATCCGAGAAATTTAGAAGAACTTGTGCTTCCTGAAGAATATAAAACAACTACAGGCGGTGAGCTATTTCTATTATTTGATAGCGGGCCAGAAGAAGAACGTATTTTGTTATTTTCAACACAAAGAAATTTAAGATTTATGGAACAATGCGATCATTGGTATGCCGATGGAACATTTAACACCATTGTTTTCTCAAATATACACAATTCATGGAGTGCGACACAGTAATGTAATCCCGACTGTATTTGCACTTCTAACGAACAAAACACAAGAGACTTACAAATACACGTGTTTTTCAGCAACTAAAGGTGTTGAATCCGGCCTTGCGCCCTCTAACAATAATGATGGACTTTGAAAGAGCGGCAATGAATGCTGCACAAACTGAGTTCCCAAATGTGAGAATCCGCGGATGTTTTTTTCATTTCTCGCAGTGTATGTGGTGCCATATTCAAAGTGCCGGATTGCAACGTAGATATATTGAGAATCCTGACTTCGCCCTTCACCTAAGACAATTGACAGCTCTTGCGTTTGTTCCAGACAACCATGTAGTCAGAATGTACGAGGAGTTGCTCAATTATACACAAAATGAAGAACTACTAGTGCCGCTGATTAATTACTTTGAAGACACTTGGATATGGAGATTAGCTAGAAGAGGAAATCGAAGACAACCCCTTTTTCCAGCAAATGTATGGAATTGTTACGATTTGGCAGACCAAGATATACCTCGAACTAATAATGCTGTCGAAGGATGGCACAACAGCTTTTCTTCTCTTCTCAATATTGCACATCCGAATATTTGGAAATTTATTAATTCTCTAAAAAAAGAATATGATTTAAATGTTTTGAAAATAGAGCAGTACATTTCGGGCAACGTACCTCCACGCAAAAGAAAATATCAAGATATAGCAAACAGGATAAGGGCTATTGTTGCCGATTATGCTGACAGGCCAACTTTAGAATATTTGAGAGGCATTGCTCACAATTTTCAGTTGCAAACATAAAAGAAAATACAAAAAAAATTAATATCAAAAATAAAACAAAAAAAATAAAATGAGAAAAAAATTCCAAAAAAAGCAAAAAATAAAAAAAAAAAAATAAAAAAAAACTTGTAAACACGCCAGCTTCTGCTGCCAGTCCTAAGCCTGGATAAAGTGTGAAGGCAAGTTTTTTTCATATAAATATTTTTCACTTGTTACTTTTACCGTAACCGATTTTAGGTTAGGTAGAATCATTTTCTGTAATTGTATATAGGGGATAAACGGGGGTAATTGCTATTTTCAATTAAAATAAACTATAGTATTTCATTATAGTTTATTTTTATGAACGAGAGAGTAATTAGCATAATTTTAACTGGTATCTCCGACCACTCCATGGGCGTGCTCAAGATTAATTGAAAAATTACTTTGATTACTGAATTGTAAAAAATAAATGAATTATTTCAGTGTTATAAAGTGTTATGTGTATGTAAACAAAAGTGACCTCTTTTATCACACACTATATTAGAACTGACTGGCAAAAAGGGTTTTAAAAAATTCACATTTTTGTTTTAATTTTTAAAAATTACAAAAGAGAAAAAGATTTTTTAAAACCGTCTAAGGTATGTTAAATAGATGAATAAAAATATTAATATAAAACTTACAGCTACTTGTTACAAATCCAAATCAGATTCAGAAATTGAACTTTCAGAACCAAGATTTATAATAACTGGTTCGATCATTTTATCAGTAATATTGTCCAGCTTCCACATTTTTTCCTCTTCTTTAATAGTGTGATTTACTGCCTTTTCCCAGTTTTCAGGTTTTACATTATTTACAGCCTCCAAAAACAAATGTTTAACATCATGAATTTTAAAAGTGGTATTTTTTCTTGAAAGTTCACTCTTTATCTGTGCCCATACCAGTTTAATCGGGTTTAATTCACAATGATATGGTGGGGATCTAAGTACTGTCATTCCACGATTTTTGGCAATTTCATCAATTTCGTATTTTTTAAATTTTTTCTTTATGAAGGGCACACAACGAATAATGTTCCTTTCTTATAGATCCGGGATGGTACGTAATATTTTTTGAACTCAGCCAATTCTGCAAGTCTTTTTTTAACCACTTGGTTGTGGGCAGTCCTTCCATAAGTGTGGAGTGATAACTTGCATTATCCATTACTATTACACAGTTCTTAGGAAGAAGATCTATCATTTGTTCGAACCATTCTTGAAAGACATCAGCGTTCATGTCTTCATGGTAGTCACCGGTACGAGTTGATTCAAAAG
Source organism: Diabrotica balteata (assembly GCA_918026665.1). Lineage (NCBI taxonomy): Eukaryota > Metazoa > Arthropoda > Insecta > Coleoptera > Chrysomelidae > Diabrotica > Diabrotica balteata. The sequence goes on from OU898280.1 coordinate 25,971,250, forward strand.
TTAATAAACCACCTTCAACAAAACCGTCTGAACTGCCAATGTGTACTATTATCAGCCTGCGCCCCTCTCCTGATGGTGGGTTTAAACCAGTAGATAAGTTATTTACAAAAGCGTGCCTTTGACTTGTAACAGTTTCATCCTGCCAAAATTTATTTGGCAGTTGACCCTCGTTGATCCATGTTTCATCAAGATAAAATATTTTTCTTTTTTGGTTTCTCATTTCCTTTATGGTTCTTAGAAAATGTCTTCTCCATATGACAATATCGCTTCTTTCTACTAAAATAGACTTTCTGGGATTCTTTTTCCAGCGGAAGCCTATTTCTTTTAAAAGTTTCCATAACGTACTTCGACTCATTTCTGGGTAATCCTTATCATCTCGAACTGAGACAAGAACTGTATCCAATGTTGGAAATTCTTGTCTAAAGAAGAATTCATGCACTTTCCGTCGAAGTCCTTCCTTAAAATGATATTCTATTTGAAATTTTGGTTTCCCTGGAGCATTACGTGGCATTTGAAAACTAACACATTTCTCTTCTTTAATAACTCTGTAAATCGTAGATTTTCCAACACCAAGTGTACTGCTAACTAACTCAACGATCTCATCAACACTTTCACATAAACGTTTGTCTGTATTTTCCATAACACTAGTATACACAATAAACTGCACCTTGCAACTGAAGTACCTACTTTTAGTGAACTGTTAAGAATTTTGAATACGCCACTTGGACCTTCCTACAAAATGGAAAAACCCACTATCACATTTTCTGTGGAATAAGTTTAGAAGGTAATTATCTAGTCAATTAGATAAAATAAAACGTTTTATTTTATCTAAAGAATTAAACTTTATTTTGGAAATAGGTAGGTACTTATTAAACTTTTATTGGTTATATATAACCAATAAAATAAACATCTTACATTTCTTGCAAATTCATTAGTACCTGTTAACCTCCATCACTCCGACCCTGCAACCTTATTTAGGGATTAGTAACCCTCACAACTATTGTATTCTATTCTGCTCCAACCTTTATACCTGGTGGTCATACTCAATTTAAAATTGTTTTCCTATATACTTCTGTAAACTTGTTGACAAATATCTGTTTTTCATTGAGTCACCCGTATCAACAGTTTAGGGATTTGCATACATAATTTATTGTTTTATTACTCTCTCATACATAAAAATACACTATAATATGCGTCCTTTTTTCCACGCGTCCTTTTTTCCGCGTCCTTTTGTCGGTATACCATTCTGATATGGCACGCGAAGAAGAAAAGTGATTATAAATATTAATAATGATAAATAAACTTACCTCTGTTTGTACTTGCTACGAGACAGCCTTCAGTCGTTGCCATTGGAACATAATACGTTTTATTGTCTAAAGCAAGGGGTCCTGCTACTCCAACAGGTACGGGCACATAACCCATAACATTTTCGCAGCAAGCACCAAGCACTTTGGTATAGTCATAACTTTTAAATGGTAAATAATTAAAGGAGTCTTTGTTTTCCAGAAAATTTTGTATTATACGTCTACGGATTTTAACGCCTCTTTCGGGATTTTTAATAGCTTTTTCTAGTGTATAAGCAGGGATATGTTTTGTATCTACTAACATTATTATCTCATTATCGGAAAGTTCATCGGCTTTGTCACCACGGAGCAATTGTAAACAGTCTTGTAAGTTTCTAGGATCTGAGTCAATACTATCACATCTTTCCAGAAGAGTTTCTTTATTTTGTATATCAGTCTGGACTTCCACGCTAGTAGAATATGTTCTTTCTTGCCTCTTTATGCTTTTTCTTCGATCGGAAACCTCAACAATAAATTCATTTACTGGTTGTAACTCTTCTTTACTTTCAAAATAAATAAATTTAGTCATTAAAGTTACCAAAACAACCAATATTACTATGTGATCAGCGCTTAGGGCAAATTGTTTAAGTAGAAAGCCGTACAATGAACTAGATTCGTTACAAGGAGTTACAGTTTTATTACCACCAATAGCTAGAGTTTCAGTTTCAGGTACTGACCACCTACTATGAATATGTACTATAGTAAGTCCAAGAGACATAATCATTTTAACACGTTGTGCGGCTGGATTAGACTTATCCTTTTCGTCCACTAGTATTCTTGAAACTTGTTCTTGTTTATAATAATCACTTACTTTGCTTAAATCTAACATTAAAGCTAAACAAGCCGGATAAAATGTTAATAAAATTATATAATTCACAATGACTGACAGGCATGCAAAATACGATAGCATTTCTAGACGCTGAACTCCTGATAAAGTTCCCACTCCTATTACTAAAGTTTCTACTATAGTATCTAGCGTTATAGTAGGCCCTAAAACAGCAACTCCCATCGCTATGTTTTTACTTATTTCGTCTTGATTCGAGGCAGTTAGAGCGTACTGTGCCAATTTAACGGCTTTTGAGAGATCTATTAGCAACAAGAAAAAGAACAGAGCATCTTTTAGGTCTGCTACTTCGATTTGGAGGATGTTTAATACTGCAGATATAAAAACGAAACTGGAGCAGACTACAAACAGTCCTGCAAAACCTGAAATAAATAAAAAAAAAATTAATATTGTACTCGGGGAATATCGAAAGAAGTGAAAACTTTATAGAGACGTATGCAAATGTCGTGGAAAAGTTGAAAAGGTTGGGTGAGAAGTATATAAACGTAGTTTTCTGGATAAATTTTATTTCAAATCCTTTGTAAAAGGTATATAATAAATTGCCCAATCGGGCTATCACAATTATATTACAAAGCGTTTTCGGATTGTTAAATCCATCATCAATGTAAACCTGAAAGTAAATAACCACTTTAATTAAAAGAACGTTGAATTTAAAATGTTGACTAAGGTTAAAGAAAATTGTGGTTAATACTTACGAGGTATACATCCGAAAACGTTTTGTAATATAATTGTGATAGTCCGTTTGTGCGTTTTGGGCATACCTTTTATAAAGGATTTGAAATAAATTTTTTGTGATATATGGTATACAGCCAGCTACAGGAACTTAGTTTCCTGGTGGATTTCTGGATAAATAGCTTCCAAGTATTATAGTCAAGTCGTTAGAGAGTTGACCCCTAAAAATCATACGAACAAGCTGAATTTTGCAGAGAATATTAATTTTGAGACCCCAAAAAGATGCAAAAAAGTTTACCACTTTTACCCCCGGTCTTTCCCCTAAACCACCCGACGCAGGGGGATAAAAACGCAAAAAAAATCTGTTCTCTTAGAAACAACGCTTGAAGCGACGGTCGATTTTGCATGTGTTAAGCGCGCAAAATCAATGTTCAATAAAATTTGTATTAACTCGACGATAAAATTCGATATCTTTTGATCCAAATGTCCTATCGACAAAAATCAAGATGCGATGTAAAAGCAAAGAGTGCAGCTTTCGTATGCAGTTTTTGTATTTTGACGAGAATGGGTGGAGCACCAAGTCAGATGAAGTCATGACAGAAGTAAAGAAAATAAAATCAGATATCACGGTTCGTGCCGAAACAAAGAAAAAAGGATAAGGTAGTGAAGACATAGGAGGTTTTATACATATTTATAGTAGAGTAGAGAAAGATAAAAGAGCACAAGCAGGGGTATCAATATTGATAAAGAATGACTTGAAAAGCTGGGAGCAGATCAATGAGACAATTAGTAGAGTATCTATTACGTGAAAAGGGCACGACCTCGAGATCATTGGAATATATGGTCCGTCAGAAAATGCATCAAAAGCAGCTAAACAAATATTCTACGAAACTTTATCGGAACTCATTGAAAATATAAATAGCCGCAAAGAAATTGTGGTGTTGGGAGATTTTAACGCTTGGACAGGAACAAAAACAAATGACAAAGTCGTAGGAAAATATGGTGATGCTAAAACAAATGAAAATAGGGAACACTTAATCGAATTCTGTGAACAGCACTCTCTGAAAATCTTAAACGGATTGTGCCAACATAAAAACATACATAAGTACACCTGGGTTCACCCAACGAGAAACACAAAGTTAATTATAGATTATGTCATCACAAAACAAGAAGCACACATACAAGTTGAAGACATAAGAGTATTAAGAGGACCGGAGTGCGGAACTGACCACTATATGGTAAGATCAAAATGTTACCTACAGTATCGACCTCGGCTACTACATCAAAATGACAACCAACTAGCTCAATCAAAACCCCGGGAATCGAATCTACCTAAATACAATATTGATGCACTGCAAAACGACTCGACATCATTCTTATATAAGCTGCGACTCAGCCAAAAATTGGCAAACCTAATCTACTCCTCGGCCCAGAATACCTATAAAGAGATAATCAATAAAATCAATGAAGCAGCTTACGAAGTGCAGAGAAGTAAAAAATTTAGTAACTAAAGCAAAAATATTCCCTGGGAAAGTAAATGCGAAGAACTCAACAAATATATAGGGTCAACAAGATCAAGAGAAGCATGGAAAACGGTAAAAAATTTGAGAACAAACAGTAAAGAAACGAATAGAATAGATTTAATAGAAGAAAGATCTTGGATCGAACCTTACTCACAACTTTTGACTGAAACAAGACCTCAATTCACGAACATCAATACAACAACATATGAAGTGGAATTCAGTGAAGACGATGAAATAACAGTACAGGAAGTCGAGAATGCAATACGAACTCTAAAAAATCGGAAGTCATGCGGACCACAAGGTATACCAAATTAATTATTAAAACATAGCCCACAAGTATTACGGGAATTACTGGCGTATGTCTTCACCTTATTCTATAATGGACACGACTTACCACCGGAGTGGACAAAAGTACATATTAACAACATCTACAAAAAAGGAGATAGAAAGAATTGTTCAAACTACAGGGGGCCAAGTGTCATAAATTCACTCTCAAGGCTGTATAGAAAAATAACAAAAAATAAAATTGAAAAAGATTATATATTCTCTCTAAAGCAAGTTATCGATAAAAGATTAGCCCACAACGTTTCAACTTATATAGTCTTTATAGATCTGACAAAGGCATATGATAATGTATCACTTTCAATGCTTTGGGTAGCAATGCAAAAACAAGGAATAAGCAATATATATATATATATATATAATATATATATATATATATATATATATATATATATATATATATAAGGATCACTCAGACGAGTGGTGGGTTCTTATATCGGTCTCTAGGTGGAGAAATAAAAGACAAAGTTGATAGGCTACTTTATCTATTTTGAAGACGTTTCGCTTTCGAGTTTTGAAAGCATCATCAGTTCATCTAAAAAATTATTACAATATGAGAACCACACAATCATGGAAACGATGTTAATTGTTACCTTAAAAAGATATGTAGCAGTCAATGTTATTAACAAATATGTGAATGAAACTAAGTAAATGGACATAGTACGCTGATCTTGTATAAACAGTTAAGCAACTAACAACATATATGAACTTGTACAAAAATTAGCACAGCAATTGACCATGTGGTCCAAAATAAATTCAATGTTATTTATATTAATAAGTGAGAAAGAACCAAGAAAATCATAAATAACCTCCAACTATTTAATGGATATTAAACTTTGATTTTAACTTTAGGTAGCATTATAAGTAATATTAATAAAATTCTACAAAATAGTGAATATGAAGTTACCGATCAAAGCCTTGTGGATGTCGCCGTGAAAATGGCGTTAGATGAAACAGGAACGAACTAACCGCAAAAAGACAGCCAACCTTGAGGTCAAAATTACGTTGTTACGTTGTTCACGGCGACATCCACAAGGCTTTGATCGGTAACTTCATATTCACTATTTTGTAGAATTTTATTAATATTACTTATAATGCTACCTAAAGTTAAAATCAAAGTTTAATATCCATTAAATAGTTGGAGGTTATTTATGATTTTCTTGGTTCTTTCTCACTTATTAATATAAATAACATTGAATTTATTTTGGACCACATGGTCAATTGCTGTGCTAATTTTTGTACAAGTTCATATATGTTGTTAGTTGCTTAACTGTTTATACAAGATCAGCGTACTATGTCCATTTACTTAGTTTCATTCACATATTTGTTAATAACATTGACTGCTACATATCTTTTTAAGGTAACAATTAACATCGTTTCCATGATTGTGTGGTTCTCATATTGTAATAATTTTTTAGATGAACTGATGATGCTTTCAAAACTCGAAAGCGAAACGTCTTCAAAATAGATAAAGTAGCCTATCAACTTTGTCTTTTATTTCTCCACCTAGAGACCGATATAAGAACCCACCACTCGTCTGAGTGATCCTTATATATATATTGGATTGACGGTCGTACTCCTTTTTCCGATATATATATATATATATATATATATATATATATATAAGCAGTACAACAGCTCTACAAAAATATGACAATAGGATGGCAAACATTAAAACTAGAAATAGATTAAGTAGATAAATTCCTATTAGTAAGAGCCTAAAGCAAGGCTGCTGCATAGCACCTACACTCTTCAAAATATATCTAAATGAGGCACTTTCACTGTGGAGAAGAAAGTGCTGCAATAAGGGCATCCCATTCGTGATAGATGATAGATTGTACACGATACACTTCGCTGACGACCAAGCCATTCTAGCTGAAGACGAGAGTGAGGTAGGCTACATGCTTAGAAAACTGGAAGATGAGTACACCAAATGGGGCCTCACAATTAATATACAAAAAACAGAGTACTTAGTTGTAGGAGAGAAACCAGAAAGCCTACAAATCGAAATGGGAACTATAAAACCAGCAGACAATTTTAAATACTTGGGAGTCCAAATAACATCAAAAGCAGGAAGTAGCGAATAAATACATTCCAGGATTGGCTTAGCTAGATCAGCCACCAGACAGCTACACGGACTATTATGGAATAAAAAAATAACAAAGAAAATAAAAGAAGAATGTATAAAACAATAAAAGAAAGTATTGGGCTGTACGGCGCCAAACTCTGAAACGAGGTAGACCAAGACGATCCTGGAGGGACGATATCGACGATGCAATGACCGCCAGAGATCTAACAACTGAAGATTGCTTCGACAGAAAACACTGGAAATTAGGATGCGAAAAGCGGCGAAAAGCTGTAGAAGACTCGCTTGTTATATATACGAGAATAAAATGTTTTTATAAAGATGTTAAATAAATTAACGTGGCACGATTTTTGCCATTTTTTATGATTCTCGTGAGATCAATAAAATTGATAACTTTAATTGACCGGTTGTAGTAAAATTTAGCTTGGGCAGCATTCGGTAAACTGAACTATATACTCAGAAATCGACAAATTCAATTACACCTTAGATCTAAAGTTTTTGATGAATGCATTATTCCGATATTAACTTATGCGGCACAAACATGGACAATCACAAAAAAGAACATGAATATACTTCATGTATCACTTCATGAGTCACTCAACACGCGATGGAAAGAGCAATGCTAGGTATATCACTTAAGGACAAGAAAACAAACACATGGATAAGACAGAAAACCAAAGTCACCGATGTGGTGCAAAAAGCATTAAAGCTGAAATGGGAATACGCTGGACATATAGCTAGGAGCGATCTAAACAAATGGCACAGATCAATTTTAACCTGGAGACCATACCAACACAAAAGACCCAGAGGCAGACCTCCTATGAGATTGACAAATGATCTGAAAAGGACTGCCGGGAAAAATTGGCTACAAGTAGCGTACAATAAAAAACAATGGAAAGGAAGACTTGAAGAGGCTTATGTTCAGATGTGGACGTGAATGGCTAGACGAAGAAGAAGAAGAAGAAGTAACATTTCCATTTTTTCCGAGATATACCGAGAATGAACAAAGACTAATATTAAAATTATTAAATTATTTTCAATTAGAAAAAGAGGATGGCACAACGTTATTACCAGTTTCTGTCGTTCTCGAATCAGATTGTGAATTCAGGAAGGATATTGAGGAAATATCTTAAACTAATATCGTTATGGATATTTATATGTATTAAAACGGTTCTTTTTAAAACCACGACATTTTCTTGAATTGTAAGTTATAATTGATACCAGCGAAATATCTACTGTAATCATTGATTTTAATGAATCAGATTCTGAATCGGATTGTGGATTGTTTGAAATATAATATTCATTTTTGTTAAACTGGTAGATTAACTTAAAAATCAACTGCTTGATTCACAATATTCACAAAATTAAACTATTGGCTGCCACAGAAACTTATCGTACAATTACTTATCCAAATGTGACTGATTTCATTCTTTGTTATTTCACAGGAATGTTTGCTTTGATACCTTGCAATTGTCAGTAAACTTTTTTATCGTTGTTTTTATTTTCGCAGTCAACTCTTAAAAGATTGTAGGAAAAACAAAAAGCGTTATTTTAAATAAATAAACATTCCAATTCCATAGTGTTTGTAGCCGCGTAGCGGCGAGCGCAGTAATTTTACAAGCATGTAATAAGCTTACAACTCAAGTTGTGTACTATACTTTTTCTACGATTATTTTCGTTTATAAAAAGAAAAATGAAATTACCACTATTTTTACACTGACAGATTAATAATTTTTAATCTGTCAAAATAACGTCTGTTAATTCGTTTCCATGGTAATTCGACCAACTGACTTACGAGGCTTATGTGATATTACACATTTTTATAAAACTGAAGCGTAATTTTTTTATTACGTGCTAGTCATTACGTGTCAGTATCTGTTATGATGCATTTACTTAGCATCCAAATAGTAGGTAATATACAATTTACTAGTAAGAGAGTAGAAAATAGTGTATTACATAACGAGTGTTGTAAGAAGCTTATTACATGCGAGTAAAAAAGTAGCGCGCGAGCCGCGTAGCGGCGAGCGCAGTAATTTTACAAGCATGTAATAAGCTTACAACTCAAGTTGTGTACTATACTTTTTCTACGATTATTTTCGTTTATAAAAAGAAAAATGAAATTACCAATATTTTTACACTGACAGATTAATAATTTTTAATCTGTCAAAATAACGTCTGTTAATTCGTTTCCATGGTAATTCGACCAACTGACTTACGAGGCTTATGTGATATTACACATTTTTATAAAGTTGAAGCGTAATTTTTTTTATTACGTGCTGGTCATTACGTGTCAGTATCTGTTATGATGCATTTACTTAGCATCCAAATAGTAAAAATTTGCGCGCGAGCCGCGTAGCGGCGAGCGCAGTAATTTTACAAGCATGTAATAAGCTTACAACTCAAGTTGTGTACTATACTTTTTCTACCATTATTTTCGTTTATAAAAAGAAAAATGAAATTACCACTATTTTTACACTGACAGATTAATAATTTTTAATCTGTCAAAATAACGTCTGTTAATTCGTTTCCATGGTAACTCGACCAACTGACTTACGAGGCTTATGTGATATTACACATTTTTATAAAACTGAAGCGTAATTTTTTTTATTACGTGCTAGTCATTACGTGTCAGTATCTGTTATGATGCATTTACTTAGCATCCAAATAGTAGGTAATATACAATTTACTAGTAAGAGTAGAAAAAAAAATAACCTTTTCACATTTAGCCGATTACAATGCTACAACTGTCAGATTTAAATAAAATGTCATGCAATAAGTCTTGACATTCTTAAAATATATATGACGTCAAAATTAGTGACGCACTGAAAAAAGGGTTTGGGACAGACTGTATATCCTTTGTTTTCAATTTAAATCGAAATCTCATTAACTTAATTACTACTGCCTTAATCATGTTCTACGAGTGGAGGATATTTTAAATTGTTTATACAATATACCAAAATATTTTTGCCCAAAGTGTATAAAATTATTTTAACAGCGATAAATGAGCTGATTAATTCAAGAAAACTTTAATAATATTTTGGTTATAATAGCGTTTAAGTTAAACCACATTTTTATATACACATTGACGTAATTTTTATTCTTTATCTCCAAAATGTACTTGATCAAAGACATATTTAAATAAAATACCTTTTCTTTTTTTTTGTTAATGTAAACTGTCAGCTAACCACAATAAAATTATCTACCCTTTAGCTATTCTTCTTTAGTGCAATGTCTGTTTTCAGGCGTGGGATATCTTCATCACAGTTCCGTTGAATTGCTGCCTGTTCATTGCTGCATTATACTATTTGTAATAGTAGCTATTCATTTGCATATTGCAGAAACTCATTAGTTATTTCGTCTTATCCCGATGACTTCCTATCTTTTCGGGAATTTATGGCTATCTCAACCTCCTGTCGATTGATATATATTTCGTGTTTCTTCGTTCTTTGTATTTCCTTTATAATAGTTGCTCTATTACCCTCCTCCTCAATCCTAATCCCTTTTGAGATGTGGTGACACCATCAGGGTTTTGTCACAATTTCTCTCCATCCTTCACTGCTCTGGGCTAGTTGTTCGGCTTCATCTAACTCTTGGTTAATCAATATTTTTGTTTAATCTACCCAACGGCTTGGAGATCTTCCCCTAGGTCTTTTTCCTTCAACTCTACCCTCTACTATCAGTTTTTCCATCGTACCTGTTCTTCTAGCAATATGTCCAAAATACTGCAAATATTTTTGTTGTATTTGTTTAAGCAATGTTTCCTTTACTTTAAGTTGTTCTAATATCGATATCGAGTGGTAGAAGTCAGTCAGAAGAAAACGGACTGTCCCTAAACACAAAAAAGACACCATGTATGGTAATTACAAAAGAACAACAGCGCCAAGAAAGCATAACAATACACGGAGAACAAATTAAAAAAGTTAAAAAATATAAATATCTGGGTACGATAATTAATGAAAATAATGAGTACACAGAAGAGATTAAGGCAAGAATAGGACAGGCAAGAAATTCTTTCAACAAACTGAAAAAAGTACTCTGCAGCAGGGACATTTCAATATCTTTAAAGATAAGACTTCTGAGATGCTACGTGTTCTCCGTATTATATTATGGGTTAAAGAAAAAAAAATAAAGAAAGATGTTTCGGACAAATTGGAAGCCTTCGAGTTGTGGGGCTACAGAAGAATATTAAGAATAAGTTGGGTAGATAGAGTCACGAATGTCGAGGTGTTGAGAAGAATGGGTAAAGATAAAGAGGTCTTAAATACAGTTAAAGTCAGAAAACTGCAATATCTGGGACATGTTATGAGGGGCAAGTGTTATAACTTGTTGCAATTAATAATGCAAGGAAGAATACAGGGTAGAAAGAGTCGCGGAAGAAGACGCATCTCCTGAGATGCGTCTTCGCATGCGATGAGATGGCACGTAAAGAAGAAGAATATCGATACGTTAGTACGATGATCAATCCTGGATATTCTTAACATGCGGCGGTATACCCACATTTCAAGTGTCTAGTTTATTTTTATCCGCTTTCTTTAAGGTCCACGTTTCGGAGCCATATGGGCCATGGGAAAATGAGTGCCTTTACCAGCCCTAGTTTCTTATGTGTATTGTTATGCTAGAATTTTTCCAAATTGTTACCAGTTTCGTCATTGTTCTACATATAGTCAACCTTCTACGTATCTCCCTGTCATACCCTCCGTCATTTGTTATTAGGGAACCTAGGTATATGAAACTATTTACTACTTCAAAGCCCCCAATTTCTTTAATGTATTGAAGATTATTCCGAGTTCTGTCTACTGTCATGATCTTTGTCTTACCGCTATTTAGCTTTAGTCCATATGTTTTGCTTTTCTCCTCCAGACATCTCATTCTGTCTTCCATTTCGTCTTGATTTGCAGAGATTGTTAAAGTGTCATCAGCATATCTCAAGTTACTGATTTTTTGGCCTTCTACTGATATTCCACCCTTCCGTCTCTATTATAGTATGTATTTATTCCTTGGTTCATGCAGATTCATTCCCCATTGCACATTATACTGTCTAGGTGCATAATATTTATATATATATATATATATATATATATATATATATATATATATATATATATAATATATATATATATATATATATATGTATATATATATTATTTGTAGTCTCAGCAATTGGTCTGTATGAATGAAACTCTATTTGTTATTTCTCAATATTTCGTCACGATTTTGTGACTTATTCAGGAGAAAACTGTAAATTTATTATAATTATTATATGTAAACAAAATGAATATTTCAATACTTACAACTTAAGATTAAAAATTTAAATTTTGATAACATATCCAATTTAAATAAATGACATTTTTTTGATTTTAATTTATTTGGGAGTTATGGTAACCGCAATATTTTATAGGGTGAATTCCCATTGTACAATTTTTAGCGAATAAGTTTTAGTAAACAATTACATATTGTGACAGTATTATCCATATAATAAGGTGCAAAAGTAGAAGATTGAGAAAGAATCAGGAACATGGTAAATTTATCTATAAAATGTAATTGATGGTACGTAGTCAGTTATTGGTCTGATGTTGATATTGATATTAAGATCTATCATATCATATATTGTTTAGTATTACAGTAGATATTACCTTAATGGTTAGTGTCTGTCTTATAATTGATAGATACTGGAGTTTTATTAATGTGTACCATTTCAAGGAAATGTCGATTTTTATAATTATCAATTTGTTCCAAGATTTTTACATTATTAAAGTCAAAGTTATGTCCTGTCTTTAAGTGGTGGTCCACTAAGGCACAAGAGTTTTTTCGTAAGTTACAGTCACTTTTGTGTTGAGTGACACGTTGTTTAAGCCACTGTTGACTTTGTCCAATATAACAACTTTGCCATTGACTGCAATTTATTCTATAAATTATATTACTCATTAGTGAATTTGGAGTTTTAACTTTTGTTTTTGAGAACAACCTTGAATTTAGAAGTGGATTGTATTTAATTAATTTAATGTTCGGAAATGTTTTGAAAAGTGGGACAATTTGGTCTGTTAAATTTTTTATATAGCAGGCAAACGCAGTCCAGGACGAAGAAGAACCTCATGGTTGAAGAACTTGCGAGACTGGTATGGTGTAGATACAAGCATGCTATTTAGGGTGGCAGTGAATAAAATTAAAATAGCTATGATGGTAACCAACGTTCTGAAAGGACATGGTACATGAAGAAGAAGAAATTTTTTATGTAAGTTATTTTTTTGTATAAAACTGGTTGTGGATTATTTATTAAAGCTCTATTGTGAAAGTGAGTGTTATAAATAAGTTTTTTTAATATATGTTTTGGGTAGCCATTGTTTAAAAACATTTCAAAAAGTTTCTTTAAATTGACATCTAGGAAACTCCGATCACAGATTGCTGTTACACGATTTTTCATAGATATAATTGTGTTATATCTATGATATATATATATATATATATATATATATATATATATATATTATATATATATATATATATATACAGGGTGAGTGGGGAGGAACGCACCAAACTTTAAGACTGTATAATATACGTAAAAATAAGTAAAAATAACTCATATGTTGTTATTCGATTTTCATTTGTTTTTGAGTTATAGCGATAATAACACAAAGTTGTAATTTTACTGCTACTTATCACATTGCTGTAACAGGTATATGTGATTCGTTAATTAATTAGATAACTGTCATAATAGTGTAGTGTCAACGTGATTTAATGTCTATTTGACAGTTTGTATAAAAAAAGTTGTTGCAAAATGCCACATACTTATTCAAATAGTGATTATGCAAATATGATGTTTGTTTATGGCTTTTGTAATGGAAACGGTAGAGCTGCTGTTGAAGAATATCGTCAACGGTTTTTAAATCGGAGAACTCCAGATAAAAATGTATTTATTAGAGTTTTCAACAAACTATGCGAGACCGGAACGCTTCCTAGTTATAAAATAATATCGGAACGTGCTCCCCGACAAAGTTTACAAGAAATACAAAATATTCTGAATTCAGTAGAAGATGATCCAGGGATCAGCTCACGAAGAATCGGTACTCATTTAGCCATTCCTCAAACGAGAGTAATTAACACACTTCACGAGCAATGTTTATATCCATACCACCTACAACGTGTACAGCACCTACAACCAGAAGATTATGCCAGCCGTATGCAATTTTGTCGATGGATAAATAATAATCGTCGTGTTATATCCCGCATACTTTTTACCGATGAAGCAACATTCACCAGAGACGGTATTAATAATAGCCGCAACTCACATGTATGGTCAGATGAAAATCCACAGGCAACAATTGAAGCTGGTTTTCAGCACAAATTTTCGGTAAACGTGTGGTGTGGTGTGATCGACGGTTATTTAATTGGCCCTTTCATATTTGAGAACGGCCTTAAAGGAGAGGAGTACTTGAATTTTTTACAGAATGAATTGCCAGGACTCCTACAGAACATTCCACTAAATATCAGAATGCAAATGTATTATCAGCACGATGGAGCTCCTGCACATTTTGCTCGTCAGGTCAGGCAACATTTAAATACAAAGTTTCCAAGGCGTTGGATTGGTCGCAATGGTCCTATTAGTTGGCCTCCGAGGTCTCCAGACCTAACACCATTAGGCTATTTTTTATGGGGCTGGTTTAAAAATGAAGTTTACAAGGTAAAAGTCGACACTCGCGATGCACTAATTCGACGCATTAAAAATGTTGCAGCCACAATTAGAGCAAACCATGACGCAATCAGAAGAGCAACGTTGAATGTTCATAGACGAAGCCGAAAATGCTTACAGGTTAATGGTGGTATTTTTGAAAATTTATTATAAGAACATTTAACATTAAATTAATGTTAAGTTACAACTTTGTGTTATTATCGCTATAACTCGAAAACAAATGAAAATCTAATAACAACATATGAGTTATTTTTACTTATTTTTACGTATATTATACAGTCTTAAAGTTTGGTGCGTTCCTCCCCACTCACCCTGTATATATATATATACATATATATATATATATATATATATATATATATATATATATATATATATATATATATATATATATATATATATATATATATATATATATATGAAAATCACTAGGTTCTCGGGAATAACGCTCGCCCCTCATAACATGTCCCAGATATTGCAGTTTTCTGACTTTAACTGTATTTAAGACCTCTTTATCTTTACCCATTTCTTCTCAACACCTCGACATTCGTGACTTTATCTACCCAACTTATTCTTAATATCCTTCTGTAACCCCATAACTCGAAGGCTTCCAATTTGTCCGAAACATCTTTCTTTAAAGTCCAAGCCTCCAACCCATAATATAATACGGAGAACACGTAGCATCTCAGAAGTCTTATCTTTAAAGAAATTGAAATGTCCCTGCTGCAGAGTACTTTTTTCAGTTTGTTGAAAGAATTTCCTGCCTGTCCTATTCTTGCCTTAATCTCTTCTGTGAACTCATTATTTTCATTACTTATTTCATATGATACGGTACCTTTGAAAAACCTGTTTCAAACATTGACGAAAGTAGCTCTCAGTAGAGAGTACGTGGATGCTATCGCAAATATATACAAAAATGCAAGAAGTGTCGTTAAAGAAGGAAACTTTATATCTTAATCATTTCCAATAACAAAGGGACTTAAACAAGGATGTTGCGTATCTCCGACCTTACTTAAAATATATATTCAATCATCGCTAGAGCAGTGAAGGAAATAAGTATCCGGAATGGGAATAGATATAGGCGGTGGTAAATTTCTAACAACTTTATTTTTCGCAGATGATCAGATAGTCGTAGCGAATGATGAGGAAGACATGGACTGCATGTTTAGAAAACATAAAGAATATGAAAAATGGGGCCTCAATATGAATATGTCGAAGACAGAGTATCTTAAAATAGGAGATGATGAAGAAGATCCAGAGTTAGAAATTAGAAACACAAAAACATGTAATGAATATAAATATCTCGGACCTATAATATTTAAAGAAGGCACTACCAAAAGAGACATCGAAAACACAACGGTTGCAGAGCAGGGAAAAAAGCGGTAATCATTCTAAAAAAAGCGGTAAACATTCTAAACTCTCTACTATGGTCTAAAGATATTAGACAGAATGGATGGACAGAAAACGATGGCGGTCGAAATGCGAGAAGCGGCAAAGGCTGTAGGAACCTCGCTTATGTATGTATATTAAACTCAAAAGTCTTCCGGGTTGAACTGCGTCGATTATCATTGCGCCGAGCTTTCGACATCCTCTTCGATGTCTTCTTTAGGGCTTTCGAGATATCAGTCTCCCGAGCCCCCAGACACTACTACACTGATCAATAACCAATGCATTACTGTAATACACTAAAAAAATTTTACAAATAAAGAAAGGCACAATATTTCAAAAGCAGTTTGAAAATTTGAAATCAGTCAAGTAGGAGAGTCTAGGGAAGTTTTTTAAAATATATAGGGGAGGATGGCGCATCATAGACCATGGGGGTAATGTAAACCACATCGGTTATTTTGTTTAAAATTGGCAACACTGCATCTAGTAACTACTACAAATATGCGTAGACATCTTATCTACTGTTAGTATGAATTTGAACGCACGGGGAGTACGTTGAGACGTGTTATAATTAAAAACACGTGTTTCGTCGCTGCTGATCTAAGGAATTTACACTAGCGTCTAGCCGTTGGCAGGTCAGTATAATCCTGACCAATCCAATCGCACTTGATTTTGTGTGTAGCGCGTCATTCAAATTATGTATAGGTTTGAGTGTAACAGTCTTCATTTCTCATATCACGAAACGTTCTCAGATTGTTCACACAAATAAGAAGTTATGTTTAATTGTTTTGAATACACAGAAACTCATAAAAATGTTGTAGACACTTCAACGGAAGATAGCAAAATCAAGAAAGATTCTCAGAAGTGTCCTTTGTATAATTTTTATTCAAGTTATGTTGCAGAATTGCATTCTCATTTTCACGAAGAACACAACCTATTCCTAGAAAGTGAAACACTTCAATTTTTCAATTTAGTCTCTTTTCAGGAGTGGAAATGTTTTATTGAAAGTAGTACAAAAACCAAATATGTACGTTAAAGTCGAGAACTTTTCCGCAAAGACTCACAAAACAATGAAGTTTCTCTGTCATCGGTCAGGCTGCTTTAATTCTGAAAGCAAGGGAAAAAGGCACTTAAAAATGAAAGGCAGTATAAAAATTGGTGGATTTTGCCAAGCAGTGTCACGGTTGTGGTTGATTTGGCAGAAAAAGTTGAAGTCAATTTTATAAAAACACACATTGGACATCAAACTGATATTGGACAGTTATTTCCAAGTCTATATGAACGTCAGTTTATTGCTGATATTTGATTGTGGTAATTATTTTTATTATACAACAACATAACAAATAAAAACAACTATGATCTATAATCTTTAATCTTAATAAGTGACAAGCCGACAAGCCCTCCCTCACTTGTTGCCAACTCACACTCAGTATTTATAATATGTAAAATAATAAAACTGTGTATTTAAAACAACTAAACATTACTTCTTGTTTGAGTGAATAATCCGAGAACGTTTCGTGATATGAGAAATGAGAACTGTTCTGTTACATTCAAATATGTACATAATTTAAATGACGCGCCACACATATACTCAAGTGCGATTGGATTGGTCAGGATTATCCTGACCCATGGTACAAAGAATGACAGGTATGATATTGCGCAGGCCACTCCCCCTACTGTCGACGTCATAATGAGAGTTATAATACATTTGTTTATAATTTGAATTTTATCAATGTTTAAACTTTTGACGTCTTTAATAAGCTTGTGGAAGATTTTATAGTGTTTTTGTGAGAGTTAAGTTGATTTGTAGGCATTTTAGTAAAAAATAATTATTATTAAGGATATATTCAATCCTCTATGCGAGTTTTTTGAGTGATCGTGGCTTTGTAGGTATACCTACTTTATATGGGCAACAATTTGGTCTTTTAGAAATTGTAAACTAGGTATGTTTAATTATTATTGAGTCAGTATTTAATACTCAACCATACCTATACCCATCTTGTATTTTTTAGGGGGGTTTTGCTAAAAATTGTTTACAACGTAAACATAAAATGCGTTGTGCAGTATATAGTTGTTTAAGTGATAATTAGACAAAAGGTGCCGATAAATCTGTTAGGTTTTATAGTTTTCCCAAGGACTCGGTAGTGGAAAAACTGTGGGTTATTGCTTGTTACCGTAAAGACAAATTTAATACTAAAACTTCAAGGATTTGTTCCAAACACTTTAAGCCAGAAGACATTAAAAGAAATTTGCAGCATGAATTGCTGCAGTATGAATCAAAGAAAGGACCCAAACTGAAGGGTGATGCGATTCCTTCTCTTCATCTACCAAAATCAAAAAGCTTATCCATAAATCAACTTAAAAGGCAGGAAAGGTTTTCCAAAAGGGAGTCAAAGAGGATTGTGGAACAGATAATTACACAATCTAGGTGAACAATATTTTATTCTACATCTTTTGGTAGAAACACTTTTAAGTATTATGACATAAAAATAATATCTTAACATTTATTTTTTAGTTCTATAGCTGGAGAATCAGGTGTGGACTCGATGTGTCAAGGACTCAAAACTGATTTACCTGAAATTATAAAATCAGACGGGTATGTAAAATGTTCTAAAATATGCTGTGATCAGTCGTCTGAATGAAAACATAATATTCTTAACTTTATGCAATATATATATATATATATATATATATATATATATATATTATATATATATATATATAGTAGATTAAAAATATAATTTTTGTTTTTAGATTAAATACAGATATGGAACCTGCACAAGATCTTGAACTTCAAAAGTTACGTGTCGAGAACAAAGCCTTACTTCAGCAGGTTAATGAATGAACAGAAATGAAGTCAGGAGTAGATAAGATATTTACCAAAAGACAGCTAAAAAGACTGCAAAGGCCCAAAGTTAGAACAGTATGGACTACTGAGGAAGTCTCCCAAGGTATTGCCATACATGCAGCTGGACCAAAAGCATATAAATTATTGCTGAAAAAAGGTTATCCATATCCTGCTGTTTCAACCCTTCGTTCATGGACTAAAAAAGTCAAAATTGTTTCAGGCATAATAAAACCTGTTCTAAAATTTTTAAAAAATTCTCACTTATCCGAATCTGAAAAAATATGTGTTGTTTCCTTCGATGAAATGAAGATTCGAAAAACCTATGTATACGACAAAGCAAATGACCATCTTTTAAAACCTTCCAACTATGTTCAGGTAGAAATGATGAGAGGACTACTGACATCCTGGAAGCAGCCAATTTATTTTGATTTTGACAGAAAAATGGAAAAATCAATTCTGTTTGACATAATTAAGGAAGTAGAAGAGGCAGGATTTCATGTCTGTGCTATTGTTAGTGATTTGGAAGGTGGTAACAGAGGCCCTTATAAAAATCTTGAAATAAATGAAGAAAAGCCGTGGTTTGTAGGCCCTACAAATCATAAAATCCATGTTTTATGTGATGTACCACACCTTATAAAACTTATAAGAAATAATTTTCTTGATAATGGCTTTGTCTTTTGTGGAGCGGAAATTAATAAGAACATTATTTATAAATTACTAAAACTTACTTCTACATCAGATTTAACAATCTCATTTAACGGAAATAAAGAAATGCTAAATGTACGTAAAGAGCAAAGGGAAAAAGTAAAGTTAGCAACAAAGTTATTTTCAAATAACACAGCTCAAGCTATTAATAGGTGTGGAACACTAGGTTACTTTCAGGACGAAAGTTGGATAGAAACTGCTCAGTTTTTTAAATTGGTAAGCTAAATCTAAAAGTTTGTTATGTTTCTGTTCATACATTTTTTTGTTTTTTAGGTAAATGATTGGTTCGATTGCCTTAGCGTTAGGATACCCTATACAGATTCCCGAGAACGAGTACAAGGCTATGGGTTAAATCTAGACGTTCAAAATAAGATTATTAACGAGATAGAAGCTATGAAAGCTTTAAAAGTTAAAGGAAAACGATGATTGTTGCCTTTTCAGAAAGGTATGTTCTTCTTCTTCAAGTTCCACTCCTATCGGAGATTGGAAATCATTCTAGCAATTATAATTTTATTGGTTACTCGCCTGAATAGTTCAATTGAACTGCATCCAAACCACTCACGGAGATTGCGTAGCCACGAGATTTTACGTCTTCCTACGCTTCTTCTACCTTTGATTTTACCCTGCATTATATTCCTTAGTAGTTCGTACTTTTCACCTCTCATGATGTGCCCCAAGTATTCCAATTTCCTGATCTTTATGGAATTTAAAACTTCGCATTGTTTTCCTAGTTGTTCGAGAACTTGTTCGTTTGTTTTGCGATCCATCCATGATATTTTCAAAATGCGTCGGTAACACCACATTTCGAATGCTTCTAGGTTTTTAATGTTGGATTTTTTAAGTGTCCAAGCTTCAACTCCATACAAAAGGGTAGAGAAAATATAACATCGAAGCATTCTTATCCGGAGCGATATATTGATATCGCGATTACAAAAAAGTTTTCTCATTCTATTAAAAGTTGACCGCGCAATTTCAATGCGGCATCTTATTTCTTTTGTCTGATCAGTATCTTCTGTGATCCATGCTCCAAGGTATTTGTACGAAGATATTTGTTCAATTTCTGTATTGTCTAGTACTAGCTTAACTTTGATGTTTTGTGCTTTTGTAAATACCATGAACTTTGTTTTCTTCAAATTGATTTTTAGTCCATAATCGTTGCAATATATATTTAGTTGTTCAGCAAGGTGTTGCAGTTCTTCTAGTGTTCCTGCCAAAAGGACGGTGTCGTCAGCATATCTTATGTTATTAAGTGGCTCACCGTTTATTATAAGGCCCTCGCTGATCTCGGCAAGCGCTAATTCTGAGATGGCTTCACTGTATAAATTGAATAACAAGGGTGATAAAATACACCCTTGGCGGACCCCACGGCGAATCTGGATATCCTTGGTCAGTTCGTTTTCAACTTTCACTTTTGCTGTTTGATTCCAATAGAGGTATGTATGTTAAAGGTATGTTATGTTGCTTTTAAAATATTCTAATTAAAACTATTCTTTGGAGCTAATAATTAATATAAATATTATCGTCTTTTGGCAAAATTTAATTCCGTTGTTATTTTTAGGAATAATTCAAACTAACAATTCCTTAAAAAATTTATTTGAGAATATAAAAACTAAATTTAATATAAAATACATCCTTACATACAACTTAAATCAAGATGTACTTGAAAATTTTTTTGGCAATATTAGGAGGGTTGGTGGATTACATGACCAGCCCGATGCTGTGGAATTTTGCTACCGGTTAAAAAACTATATTTTAGGGAGAACTGAAGGTTCTTTATCTGAAGCTGGCAATACAGAAGCTGATAAGGTCATTGATGGACCAATTGGTAACTTGAGAGAAGATTTGTTAAGTGAAACATATTTTTTTAAATTTATCCTGCGAAGCAGAAAAAGAAGAAGTGGATGCAGACATGAAAGAACTAGACCAACTTCATTATGATGCACTGGAATATGTCATTGGGTTTGTATGTAAGAAATTAGATCTGCCTGAAACTACGGATACTTCCACTTGGATTGATCAAGTATCCGAAGGCGGTCTAAGGAAACCTCCAGAAGAATTGGTGGCAAAAATTAATGAACTAAATATTATTTTTAATAATTTCAATGGATCTGAACATCAATTAAAATCAGGCAAAAATTATATACAACAACTAATTGACTTATCGGAGAACATTGAATGTGATTATAAAATCAAACATCTTTTCTTCTGGTCTCGAATGTATTTTAGAATTAGGAAATTAAACCTAAAACTTAAAGAAGATATAAGAAATAAAAGAAAATTAATAAAAATTGTAACTTAAAACCTTGTGTTTAATTTGTTTTCCGATTTTAGTGCAGATAATTTTTGATAAATTATTTTCTTCTGTTTACGTTTAGACAAAGACTTTTTTCCAACTCGATACTGGCGCCAAATAAGACAATTCAATCAAAAGCTAGCTCGTAAAATTTATAAAAATTACCTTTCTAGGATTAAAAAGCGAAAAACACAAACAAAAACTCTTAAATTTATTTTACAGATTTATTTTTTTTTCACTGTATTATTATTTTTTTCAATCAAAATAATAAAACACCTGTATTTTAATAAATCCGGAATAGTTCAATACAAACTCTATTAATCCATTAAAATGATTTTTTATTGCCAATTAAAAATTAATTGTGTTCTGATTGCTAACGTTCTTACGGGAAATATTTAAAATCTCTCTCATTGTGACGTCATGCGCGAACTCGTCTTAATTTCTCTCTCGGGAGTATCATACCTGTTATTCTTTGTACCATGATCCTGACCTGCCAACGGCTAGACGCTAGTGGAATTTACTACTTTTGACTAAAGATTTCTCGGTAAGTAGACATTATTATTTTAACTTTTTGATACTGTGGTGTTGCTTGTAAAATGTGCTTTTAATAATTAAGATTTGCTTTTGATACGTTGTGAACTGGTACGTTAATTTCCATATTTTGAATGTGTACTACGCATGGGGCAACGTGGACTAGGAGTGGTTCACATTGCCCCATTATATTTTCTTGACACTTTTTTAATTATATGCTTCTTTTGCAGTTAGAAATGGTACGAAATTATGTGAGGAAAACTGAGCAACAATCCTGGTCTCTTGTTGCCTTGAAGAATGCTATCCGGACAGTTAAAGCTGGGGAGATGGGCTATTTAAAAGCTAGTAAAGTTTATGGTATCCCGAAAGCAACGTTAATTCGCAGATGCAAAGAAAAAGTAACAAGAATTTCTCCTGACGAAAAGGGTCTAGGTTTCTACAAAACGGTTTTTACCAAGGAACAGGAAGAAGAATTGTATCTATTATTTGTAATTATATCTTAGATATGGAGAAGCGTTTATACGGAATTACTTTGCTTGATCTTCGTCACCTAGATTTCCAGTTAGCCGAAAAAAATAACATAGACCATCCATATAATAAAACAAACAAACTTGCAGGTTTAGATTGGGCGTACGGATTTCGAAAACGGCTTTCATTACGTAAACCCGAATCAACATCTGCTGCAAGAGCTGAAGCTTTTAATCATTACAATGTAAAACAATTTTTTGATCTGTATAAAGCTACTTTGGATTCTAAACATGTCAATCCAACGCGTGTTTTTAACTGTGACGAAACAGGTCTAGGTACAGTCCCCAAATGTAATAGTAAAATCTTGGCGCATAAGGACGGAAACAAGTTGGACGGCTTACTTCTGCTGATAGAAGTGGAATAACAACAGCCGTTATTTGCATGTCATCATCAGGAATCTTCATACCGCCGATGTTAATCTTTGCAAGAAAGAGAATGAAAGTCGAACTCCAAGCTGGTGCACCTCCAGGTTCAATATTCGCCTGTAGCGATAGTGGCTGGATAAATAGTGAACTCTTTTTAATATGGTTTCAACATTTTCTTCAACAAACGAAACCAAGTGAAGACGATCCGATCTTATTGATTTTGGATGGACACAGCAGCCATACAAAAAACATAGAAGTAATTAATTTGGCTAAGGGAAAAACATGTACATATCATTTGTTTGCCTCCACATTCCACCCATCGAATGCAGCCAACCGATGTTGGTGTTATGGCTCCTTTAGCACGATATTATGATATGGCATTAGAAAAGTTTCTTAATAACAATCCAGGCAGAGTGGTAACAGCTTTCCAAATCTCTAAAATTTTTGGTGAGGCTTTCTTACAAGCTGCAACACCTTTGACTGCTATTAACGCTTTTAAAAAATGTGGGATAGTACCTTATGATCCCAATATATTTACAGACCTCGATTTTGCACCATCTGCTACGACTGAAAGAGATTTGGAGAATAATAGTCTACCAGTGTCAAGTCAAGATGAGGCAATTCCTTCAACTTCAACTGCAGAGCCTCACTTAAGTCAAGATGAGGTAATTGCCTCAACCTCAGTTGCAAAGCTTCATACTGGTAACGATTTTCAATTGACAATTTCCCCTGCACACAATAGAACAACAACTTCATTTGGAGCAAACAGCCCTAAAGACATTCGTCCTCTGCCAAAGAGAAGTAAATTAATGGAACCAAAAAGGAAATCTAAAAAAGGTAAAACGGCTGTACTGACATCTAGTCCGTATAAGCTAGAATTAGAACTTGAAATAAACACGAAGGAGGCAATAGAAACAATGAAAAAGGAAAAAGCTAAGAAAAAAATAAATGATGATAAGCACGAAGATAGTGAAAGAAGTAACAAAAAAATAAAAGTTTGTCCTTCCAAAGATGGTAAGGGAAAGAAAAAAAATAAATGTAACCATCAAGTACAAGATGATGGCAATGGTGAAGATGCTGAATGTTTTTACTGTAACGAGTGGTTCTCCTCATCAGCCAATGAAGAAGGATGGGCACGTTGCTCGGCCTGTCTGAAATGGGCTCATGAAGCATGTGCGGGAATAGATCCAGAAGATGATGAAGAATTTCAGTGTGAATTTTGTATTTCTGAATAAATATAACATGTGTCTATTTTTACTAATGTTCTGTTACCGGTTTTCTAAGTATTTTTAATAAAAAAATTCTTTTTACTTGATTTTATTTACCAAACATAGCCATTAGATAATGAAATAGTGTGACTTTCCTTAGTAGTTCACATTGCCCCACCCTATGGGGCAATGTGAACTTTTGACATATAGTCAGTTGTCATTTTTTTGTTGAAAATACGTTAAATAAATTATGTTTCAATTGCAACTAAATGACAGTTAAATGTTTAATGAACGTCCCTAATTAATTAAACAAAACAAAATCATTTCTGGTTTAACAGTATGTGCATATCTTCTTTAGATGGTTCACAATGCCCCATCCTCCCCTAAACAATTTTTTGGCTGTAAATAAATAAAATAGCTTCAAGAGTTTTACACATATCAATTTCAAAATTTGTATACTTTGAAAGACGCTTCTTAAAAAAAACGTTTTTGATTGCCGAGATATCGAAGTGATAGAGAGCTTGTTTTTAAACAAATACCCGTGATGCACTTCGTGACAACATGCATAAAAAACAAACAAAAAAATTGTTTTCGCGTAAAACGTAGATTGAAGTGCATGGGAGCTTAGAGTTTGGAGTTTATTTATTTAACTACTTAACAAATACAAATGTTGTTTGATGCAAGTCAAAAAAATACACAGTATATAAAAAAGGAATATAAAACTTAACTTAATTATAACACAAACAAGAACACAAATATTAAACAGTAAAAGATTTATGTCAAAGTCACGGTAAGCAGTTTAGTGGATGTTCTGCGACGAGTCATATATTCTTCTGAGCAGTAAAAGCAATGTTTTCAGACATAAAATATTGCAATATGTAAGGTTATAATTAAATAAATTTTTATCCGAAAGGCGTAATCTACATCGATTTGTTCGAGAGTAGTGACAGTTTCGCGTATTGTGAACGTGAACATCAGACTGCTTTATTAAACTGGGCCCGTTTCCTGTGAATTTCAGTTAGAACTTGAAATATCAACAGAGCAGGTAGCGGCATAATTTTGAATTTGTAAAAGAAAGGTCGGCAGTGTTCTAGATAACTAACCCATGCTATCCTGATAGCTTTCTTTTGCATTCTAAAAATTTTAAGTGCATTTGTTGAATTACTCTAACTTGTTGAACTAACGAGTTACTTCTCTTTCAATTTCCTGGTATCTGTTGTTGATAGAAGCTTAAATGTTCCAGTTTGCAGTTCTTAAAATGTTTGTTTATTTGCCAAATGCGGCGTACAATATATTGTCACTGTTGATAAACACATCCGATTATTTTTTAAAAATAAAGTTTCGCAATTTAAACATACAAAAATTATTAAACTTCGCTTAAAATATTTAAAATGATTTTGTAATATCGATATGTAATTAGTTATCTACTCTTTATCTAGTGAACTTAGTTTAAGTAGAAAAATAAATCAACCAAATCGAACCTTTAAACATTTTTATCGACGTGACAGTTGTAACAGAACCTTACGAAAAAGCCAAAAATATTATAGAGTTATTTAGAAGAAACTTACCCAGTAAAAAAACATTTAGAGCCATTGAACGGCGTTGTCGAGAAACTATTGATGTGAGACCAAATAAAATAAATTCTGGTAGACCAAAAACAACAAGAAGAATTAATTAAGAAAATATTATTTTAAATTTACTTGATCAAGATACAACAGTTAGCGTAAGGAATAGGGCAAGATAAACAAATACGTCTTCTTCAAGTATTTGGCGCATACTAAAAGAGCAGCAACTACATCCTTATCATTACAGACAAGTCCAAGAGCTCTTGCCAGACGATCTACCGGTTAGAGTGAAAGCCTTCAATAGAATTTTTTTAAAATGCATTATTTTTACGGATGAGGCCACCTTTACACGACAAGGGATGTTTAACTCCCTTAATGCACACTACTGGTGTGATGAGAATCCACGGGGCAAAAGGGTATCACATTACCAACTCTAATATAAAGTTAATGTTTGGGTAGCGACTTTAGCTAACAAATTAAAAAGTTATCATATTCTACCTGGAAATTTAAATGGTGATAATATTAGGAGCTTGGAAGAATAAGGGCGAACTCGGAACATGGACGTTTCAAAAACACTCATTCTCACAAACCTTTAAAGAATGCTTGTGTATATTATAAAAGCATGTTTTGTCCTACATATTCATAAAATTCTGTAAGAAATAATATACCAATCCATTCAAGTCAGAAACTGAACTACATAATAGTCTAGAAGAGCAAGGGCGAACCCACAGACTTTCGTTGTGTTTTCGTTCAAGGTTCGCCCTTCTCCTCTGTAACTGTATCAACGCGCCGGTGTTTCTGTAGTTGGTGAAAGAAAGTCTCAGATATATGCGGTGTTCTTGAGTTGTTGGGTATAATAGTGTGCTTTTTGTAGTTTTAATTACTCGTATTTCAAGAAAAATATTAGCCTTAAAGTTGTTTGGTTTTTTTTTCTGATTTATTTTCAAAATGAACGCCGAGAAAACGACAAGGCGGAAGCAAAAGAAAACGGAACAATGGCTTGTTAACGTATGTAAATGCCATGTAAGGGTCGTAAAATGTGTTTTGAAAAGTTGGGCATGAACAATATCAATATGATTTTCAATAACTTTTGGCAAATTGGCAACTATGATAATCAAAACCAATACCTTTCAAAATTGGTAAGTTAGAATGATTGTAAAAAGTCTTTAATTACTGATAAAGCTAGTAGGAAGCTTCGTACCATAGAATATAGTGATTAGTTTAGTTTGTTTAGTGTATCTGTGAACAGAGGGAAGCTAAGTCCAGGCAATAAAATGGTTGGCTATAGAAAGCAGTTGGTCAGAGATCACATTGATTCACTTGTTACTGTTTCCAGTCACTATAGCAGAGCCAAAAGTCCTTTTCGAAAATATATGCCACCGGAGTCGTCAATGGAGCTTATATAAAATGGTTAAGAAACACACATCCTGAAGAACAGCTTGTGATAGAGTACTACTATCGAAATATCTTTGTCAACTAATTCAATATAGGTGTTCAGCCTCCTTCTGTTGATGATTGTTACTCTAAAATTAAAGTTGAACTTGATGAGTTAAAGACTAAGACTAGCAACACGAATTCTCCCAGAATAACTGAATTGGATACTAAACTATTGATTTAGAAAAGCAGAAAGCTGCTGAGAATATGATGAAAAGCTACGAAAGCAAATAGTTGTATGTATTGATTTACAACAAGCATTACCCACACCTAAACTTACCTGCAACATGCAATACTCCAAAAGAAAAATGTGGACTTAGGAATCCACTACTTGGAGAACTTTGAACTTTAAACTAATAAGCATGTGAGAAAAGTTATAATCTTTAGTGATAACTGTGCCGGGCAAAATAAAAGCATAAACATTGTTTTGTCTAACCTTCACCACATTCCTGCAAATCGCTTTGATCTTATTAAGCAAGTTTTTTTTTAAGTCAGGGCATTCAATTGTGGGATGTGATCGAGATTATGGATCAATTAAATTAAAGATCAAGGACTGTGAGGTATTTTCTAAAGAACACTATATCCTTTTCATTACACATACTATAGTGTATTTTTATGTATGAGAGAGTAATAAAACAAAAAATTATGTATGCAAATCCCTAAACTGTTGATACGGGTGACTCAATGAAAAACAGATATTTGTCAACAAGTTTATAGAAGTATATAGGAAAACAATTTTAAATTGAGTATGACCACCAGGTATAAAGGTTGGAGCAGAATAGAATACAATAGTTGTGAGGGTTACTAATCCCTAAATAAGGTTGCCAGTGTCGGAGTGATAGAGGTTAACAGGTACTAATGAATTTGCAAGAAATGTAAGATGTTTATTTTATTGGTTATATATAACCAATAAAAGTTTAATAAGTACCTACCTATTTGCAAAATAAAGTTTAATTCTTTAGATAAAATAAAACGTTTTATTTTATCTGAAATGAGTGCATTCCACGAAGTAAGGGTTTCAACAATCAAACATTTGATTCTTTAATTCCAGGAATCTACGACAGTAATTGACTAGATAATTACCTTCTAAACTTATTCCACAGAAAATGTGATAGTGGGTTTTTCCATTGTGTAGGAAGGTCCAAGTGGCGTATTCAAAATTCTTAACAGTTCACTAAAAGTAGGTACTTCAGTTGCAAGGTGCAGTTTATTGTTTATACTAGTGTTATGGAAAATTTGGAAGTGCCGTGTAAACGCCGAAAAATTGGTCCTTTAATAGTTAATGAAAAAAACATTAATATTTAATTGTTTTAAATCATTTACAGACAAACGTTTATGTGAAAGTGTTGATGAGACCGTTGAGTTAGTTAGCAGTACACTTGGTGTTGGGAAATCTACGATTTACAGAGTTATTAAAGAAGAGAAATGTGGTAGTTTCCAAATGCCACGTAATGCTCCAGGGAAATTAAAAATTTCAAATAGAATATCATTTTAAAGAAGGACTTCGACGGAAAGTGCATGAATTCTTCTTTAGACAAGAATTTCCAACATTGGATAAAGTTCTTGTCTCAGTTCGAGATGATAAGGATTACCCAGAAATGAGTCGAAGTACGTTATGGAAACTTTTAAAAGAAATAGGCTTCCGCTGGAAAAAGAATCCCAGAAAGTTTATTTTATTAGAAAGAAGCGATATTGTCATATGAAGAAGACATTTTCTAAGAACCATAAAGAAAATGAGAAACCAAAAAAGAAAAATATTTTATCTTGATGAAACATGGATCAACGAGGGTCATACACCAAATAAATTTTGGCAGGATGAAAATGTTACAAGTCAAAGGCACGCTTTTGTAAATAACTTATCTACTGGTTTAAACCCACCATCAGGAAAGGGACGCAGGCTGATAATAGTACACATTGGCAGTTCAGACGGTTTTGTTGAAGGTGGTTTATTAACTTTTGAATCAACTCGTACCGGTGACTACCATGAAGACATGAACGCTGATGTCTTTCAAGAATGGTTCGAACAAATGATAGATCTTCTTCCTAAGAACTGTGTAATAGTAATGGATAATGCAAGTTATCACTCCAGACTTATAGAAGGACTGCCCACAACCAAGTGGTTAAAAAAAGACTTGCAGAATTGGCTGAGTTCAAAAAATATTACGTACCATCCCGGATCTATAAGAAAGGAACTTTATTCGTTGTGTGCCCTTCATAAAGAAAATTTTAAAAAATACGAAATTGATGAAATTGCCAAAAATCGTGGAATGACAGTACTTAGATCCCCACCATATCATTGTGAATTAAACCCGATTGAACTGGTATGGGCACAGATAAAGAGTGAAGTTTCAAGAAAAAATACCACTTTTAAAATTCATGATGTTAAACAGTTGTTTTTGGAGGCCGTAAATAATGTAAAACCTGAAAACTGGGAAAAGGCAGTAAATCACACTATTAAAGAAGAGGAAAAAATGTGGAAGCTGGACAATATTACTGATAAAATGATCGAGCCAGTTATTATAAATCTTTCTTCTGAAAGTTCATCTTCTGAATCTGATTTGGATTTGTAACAAGTAGCTGTAAGTTTTATATTAATATTTTTATTCATCTATTTAACATAACTTAGACGGTTTTAAAAACTCTTTTTCTCTTTTGTAATTTTTAAATATTAAAAAAAATGTGAATTTTTTAAAACCCTTTTTAATGTAGGCCAGTCAGTTCTAATATAGTGTGTGATAAAAGAGGTCACTTTTGTTTACATACACATAACACTTTATAACACTGAAATAATTCATTTCTTTTTTACAATTATTCAAAGTAATTTTTCAATTAATCTTGAGCACGCCCATGGAGTGGTCGGAGATACCAGTTAAAATTATGCTAATTACTCTCTCGTTCATAAAAATAAACTATAAAAAAAGAACAAATTCCAAGTTGTTAATGTCGCTACGAAAATGGTTAAGGATTTCAGTATTCTTTAAAAAACATTGAGTATTCTTCAACACAAATATTGGAATTTTCAAAAGATTTTAAGATGGGCTTTAAAATTCAAATAGCATATAACACAGATATTCCTACAAATATCATACTCCAAAAGGGACGAAAGAAACTTCATGACGTAATAAATTTTAACTTATATAGTATAGAACTTCCTCTCAAATTCCAGGGTGCTCTCAAGCTTACAGAACAAAAGAAAAAGGACAAGATCTTCTTCATTATGTACCCATGCCTCACAAGTGTGTTTTACAAGAAGTTATTAGTGGAGGAATTAGTACAACTGAAGTCGAAGAAACTGCTATTAGCTAGAAAAATTAGAAAAATATTAAACTCCTTTTCTTTTCATATTATAAAAATCTTGCAAAATCCTCTTTTAATAACGGTATAGTTTTATGGGATTAAGCCACAATTTCTTATATTAATTACATTAAAAAAAAACTTTTTCTTCCTTAAAAAAATGTAATTATCATTACAGTTAATTGTGGCTAAATCCCATAAAACTATACCTTTATCAAACATGCCACAAATAAATAGCTTCAGAACTTATCCTCTTTTAAGTTTTGTTAATAAAATAAAACTTGTTTGCCCTTACTATTCTAACATGTTTTTAAACTTTATACTCAGTTTTCTAGAAATGTGTTTTTGCAGTTCGCCTTTATGATTCCAAGCTCCTGATATGTGCCTTGATTTTGAAACAATCACTTATTCGAGATATTAGAAGATTTAACGCTAAATGAGTGAAGATCTTAATTTTTTTATACATTATAGAGCTCCACCACACTTTTATAGAAGGTGTCTCTGATTCATTGGCCTCGTCGGTTGGAAAAAATCAGACTAGTTTTAATTGAAAAAAAAGAGCTCTTTAAACTAAACTTCAAATATCAAAAAGAAACAAAAGGACAAAAATTTAATGATACATCAACTAGAAAATGAAAAATAGATAGATTATCTTAAGAAAATGGTTAACATATTCCCAATTTTTAAATTATGTTTTCTGTTTTTGTTGTAACATGTTTGTGACTGCAAAATCTAGTAATTTTACTGTAGGATGTAAATAATAGGGAGAATTGGAGAATTATCGAAAGCTTTGCACAAATATGAAAAAAGCACTAATCACATGAAAAACTTTCTTAAATGGAAAGAATTAAAAATAAATATAAGGAATGGATGGGCAAGAAAAGTTTGTTGAATAGGTAAAAGAGTTTCGCATACTATAATTTGCTATGCATTTTCAGGTCTTAAGGTACATGGTAAACTAAATGATGCTGGTACAAGAATTATTTACACCATGATTTAGAAAACATAGTGCAAACTATCCTGGTTAGCTGGTGGCGGGCGATCATTGGTTTTATTGTAACTGTTTAAAATTAGAGAGAAAGGTCTTGAGGGAAGAAATACTAACAAATAAAATAGGAAGTAGGTATTGTGTAATTGTTGAAATTAATGTGAAGATTATTTACATTTATTCAAGGTATATTTTGGAAATGTGTGTTAATTTATTGAATTATTTATTAAAAACCTACAGATCTATGATAATACATAAAGGTAGATGTATAATTTGTAGGTGTGCAATAACTCCAACTTGTAATTATCAAATTATGATAAATTGATTTGGTCTCTTTTAGGGCAGAAATTTTGTGATGTCAAAATAAATTTAAATTAAAATTAAAAACACTTAAAGACACTAAGGGGCAAACAAAACACATTCAAAAAGACACAACAGACATTTTACTTAGTGGTACTACATTATTTGTAGGAGAGAAACTGACACAAAAGGCTAGTTTTTTGTTGTCTAATAGATTTTCATTTTAAGAGGTAAAATTATTACCTTAAATAATAATGGTTAAATAATTTTAATAATTATTAAATAATTACAATAAAACCAATGATCACCCGTCACCAGCTAACCAGGATAGTTTGAACTGTTTACTAAATCTTGTATTGGCATCATTTAGTTTACCATGTACCTTAAGACCTGAAGATCCTTATCAAATTATAGTATGTGAAACTGGTTGTTGGTGGTAGAATTAAGTAAATAGATTGTGAGTAAGTCTTATTCTTATTTCTTTTACCTATTTGAAATGGACTCACACAGGCAACATATTAAAGATTTAAAAAATTGTGGCTTTAGAATAAGGAAAATAAAAAATCAGTACAAGATAATAACGGTAAAAAAAATTTTTACACAGCCTATAAAAAACATAGAAGTTAATAAATGAATAAATATTCCTTTATAGGTATATAGTTTACTAAGAAATGGGTGAGTTTGTCTTTTCAGCATAAATAAATATGTATGCTAAAAAGCAAAAAAATAAATATTAGCAACACAAATTCACTTATTGAGAAGTTGGTGTGATGTAACAGAAACAGGAATAATTATGGAGGAAAAATATGACCAAGAAATATGAGAAGAGTTTCATTGCAAATATACAAATTTGTTGAAAATTTGGTTAAGGTGCAGATTACGGAGATACACTCATTACATTACAGAGATTACAGAGATACACTATCGGAAGAAATAAGAGTAAGGCTGAGTAGTCTTACTGAAAAACAAAGGCATAACAGCATCAGGAAAGCCGAAGAACACCATTAAAATGTATGGAAAATGCTGAAAGCCAAAAGAAGAAGGAAACAAAAGATGCCACAAATCATTGACAACAAGGGAACACACTATGAAACCCAAGGAAAAGTGGATGCTATTGCAAGAAGATTGGCAGCTACACACAAGAAAAATCAGGACATGTCGGACGCAAGAACAAGACAAGAAGTGGACAACGAATACAACAGGATTATAAGAAGAAACGATTTCCTAGTAGAAGAAGACTTCGCCAGTCCATACGAAGTAGCAAAAATCATCAGGAGACTCAAAGCAAACAGAGCACCAGAACAAGAAGGAATCCACAACATCACCCTCAAGGAACTCCCAAAGAAGGTTATAGTACAACTGTACTATATCTTCAAATATTGCTTGGAAAAAGGACACTTTCCAAGCAACTGGAAACATGCGAAGATAATCCCACTTCTAAAACCTAGGAAGGATGGAAGAAGACCGGAAAATTACAGGCCTATTTCTCTCCCAGAAACAATGGGAAAAATTTATTTATTTATTTATATACGGCATCCATTTACTTACAATTTTTACAAAGTTACATCTTAAAAACAATATATTATTAAAATAACAATCACAAGTTTTAAAAAGTTACACCTTAACAACAATAAATTATTAAAATAACAAACACCTCAGAATAATACAAATATATAAGAATAATACAGATGTACAACCAACTTATTGTAAGATATTTTTTAGTTGTTTTTTAAACAAACTAATTTTGGAGTCAAAAATATCTATTTGTCTTGGCAAGCTATTAGCACTCCGGACCAATCGTGTAGTTGGTTCATTGATACCATAATTAGTGTGGTGAAATGGCACCGAAAAGATTTCTGATTGTCTGTTGCTTCTACTAGGAACTTTAAGACTAACAAGCGATAAGAGTTGAGGACAATCTATAAAAGCATTGATAACTTTGTGTAAGAAACATAAATCCAACAATGTCCTCCTTGACTCAAGTGTTGGTAAGTTAAGACTATCTCTTACCCACTGATAGTAGTATTCCTCTCTCCTGTATCCACTCTTATAGGCTGCTACCCTCAAAAATTTATTCTGGACTCTTTCAATCTGTTGAATGTAACAGTGGTATGATGGGGACCATACAACTGATCCAAACTCAAGAATGGGCCTAACGAGACCACAATAAAGTCTTTTAAATGTAAATAAAGACAGATCCACAGATGTGCGTTGGATAAATCCCAGCACTTTCATCGCTCTGTTTGTTACTTGGTTAATGTGGCTTGATAATGACAGTTTGGTGTCTAACCAAATTCCCAAATCTAATACTTCATTTTTCGAGGCTAATGGCAAGTTATTTATGTAGTAAACAAATGTAATTGGATTTCTTTGCCTCGAGAATGTCATTTTATGACATTTGTTTATATTTAGTGACATTTTGTTTAAAGTGCACCAATCATAAAACGATTTAAGATCTTCCTGTAATATAACAGCATCATTCCAGGATTGAATTTTTCTAAACAGTTTTACATCGTCAGCAAACATAAGAACACTACAATTTTTGATTTGTTGTACTAAATCAATCAGAAACAAGCAAAACAATTCTGGAAAAAATCATCTTCAAAAGACTGGTGAAGCACACAGAAAGAAGAAAAATTATCCTAGAAGATCAATTTGGATTTAGAAGAGGAATGAACTGCGAACTCCAATTAGCAAGAATAATCAGTGACACGAAGATAAAGTTTAACAGGAAACAAAAGACAAGACTAGCCATACTGGACATAGAAAAAGCATATGACACCGTTTGGAAAAAGGCACTAATCTTCAAAATGGATAAAGCTAGACTTCCACACTACTTAATCAACATTTGTGACAAGTATTTATCTAATAGAACTTTTCAAGTTTCAGCTGACGACCAAAAGATGTCAACACTTCAAGAAATTCAGAAAGGAATGCCTCAGGGCAGCATTTTATCTCCAATACTACACAATATTTTTGTTTCAGATCTCCCAACAGATCCTCGAACTTCAACAGCCCTATTTGCAGATGACACTGCAGTGTATGCATCCGGAAAAGATGAAAGAAGAATCATCCGAAACATGGAAAACCACTTAGGAAAAATCACGGCGTTCACAGAGAAGACCCAATTCATCATGTTCTCACAGGATACGAGACCACCAGAGTACAAGACCACAGTAGGAGGAAATAGGATCCAGGTAGCAGACACAGTCAAGTACCTAGGAGTCCACCTCAACAGAAGACTCAACTTCCGGATGCATACACTAAAAACTAAGGTAAAAGCCAATGTAGCTAAAAAACTAATACTTCCCTATATTTTCAGGACCAGCCCCTATCGAAGGCCAAGAAGATCCAGTTATACCAGACCTACGTTAGATCAGTGATTTTGTATGCAGTCCCAGTCTGGAGTTCAATAGCAGAGTCCAACTGGAAGAAACTTGAATCAACTGAAACATCGTGTTACCGGATCATAGAAGGAACATCTTGGGAAGAAAGAATCACGAATGCAACCATCAAAGAAAGGCTCCAGTACACACCACAGAGGGAGGTGGCTGAGAAAACGACCACATATTTCTTCCACCAGGCCACAAGAAGACTCCGTAAGACCAGGGACATCCTTGAGAAGAACAGGATCCAGAGGATGCATAGATACACCCACAAACTGATCGACCATCTGATCAGGGTCTAGTTAGATGGTTGCCGGAAAACAGCCAAGCAGGGAAGTAGGTACGATGCCAGAAAATAGTACCTACAGAAGAAGTTGAGGAAACCACCCATAGAAGTCCAGGATGCTGAGAGGGAGAAAACATCAAAAGCTGACAGTACAAAAGCGGGACATCGAAAGAAGAAAGGCTAAAATACACAAAATGAAATGTCATATATTATTAGGCAATAAATGTTTTTATTTTTTTTTTATTTTTTATTATAGGTGCAGAAAATATCCAAAGATAAAATGAGTGAAAAATTTATTTTGAACAACAAATACTATCAATTTTTGAACACAAACTGAAATTTAGTGATCATAAAAATGTCCAAGTAAGTACCAATACTACTTACAAAATTCAAATGCATTTATACTATAGAATAACTACTCTTATGAATAAAAACAAAAAAATACTCACCTAATATATATTTGGATCCTAATTTTCTGAGATTTCTGAATTGATGATAACTGTAAAGAATGGCAAGACATCTGATTATTGTCATCACTATTACATCGGCCGCTATAAAATGATCTTCAGTGCAGGTGCTACATGTTGAGGTAGTCCGTGGGAAGGCCTTTGTCCCTTGGGGTTTATCCAAAGTCAAAAAACATACAGTAAAGGTTATTACAGTAAATATAACTTCCCATGGGTGAGTTGCACAAAGTTCCCCGTATAACGCAAAAATCTTAGACATGTTATGTTGGCGAAATAGTTTTACTTAATAAACATTATAAACAAATTAAAATCATTTTATAGATGATAAAATGATGTAATGGGTGACGTTAGGTGGTAATAATCAAAGTCACTTTATTGGTTATAATTTTTTAAAAAGACAAATGTCAGTTTGAATTCCAATATTGCCATGTCAACATTATTTCGTTAAGTACCTTAATTTTTAATACTGGATGAGTGAAAATGGCTTACACAAATGCAGGTTGTTACGACAAAATGCGCTAATATCCAATCATAAAAGCAACAGAATACTCTACTGATAGTAACTTATAAGTTGACCATATTAACTCAACTAATATAAAATCCAGTTAGTTTAAATTTTGATCATGTATCTGTTTAAAATATCTGTTTTAAATTACTTCAATGGCTGCTGTAGGTAAAAAAATATTTATTTGGTAACAAATATTACATAATATTTCTATGTCTTTAAATTAATAATACATAATGTTATTTAATTATTTTTTGTCAACCAATAACCAGTAACTTTGAAGATTTGATTTCGAATTATCTACAGTATTCAGTCTACATATTATTTTTTAATAAAAGATCCGATTACAGATAAAAATAATATAAAAAGGCAAATAAACGTGTGGCTCATTGTACTAACAAATTTCCTTGTTTTATTATACTTTTGAGAATCTAATGTTAATATACAAAGAACTATACCACCATAATTTCTCAAGCTATATCCTGCCGAAAAATATAGAGTTAAATTTGGCAATGTAGGAGGCCGCAATTTGACAAATTAATACGTTCTTAAGCATGCCATCTGTAGGATAATTATAGCAATATATTTTAACAATCCATATTCAGAATGAAAGGAAACTTTACAATTTTTTTTAGAACTTTAACTTGTGTGTGTAATTTATAATATCATCAGATCTAGAGACTTAGAGTCATTTGAGTACCGATTTCAATTTCCTATATTTAAATTAGGTATTTTAATATTGTTCCGAAGGTATTTTCTTGTGGCATAATAATACAATTTAGTCTTTTTATTGAAAAAGCGTCACAATTTTGTTTTAAAATAATTTTATTTTGACGTTTAGATTTCCACCACAGATCACCTACCTCCCACAGTTATTAGTGGTCTGTGATTTCCACTTAGAAAATGTTTCTTAAAATACAAAACATTACGTTTTGTATTTTGAGGATTTCGGAAGAAAAACAAACGAAACTTCAAAATAAATTTATATTAGGGTAAAATTGTGACGTGTTCCAAAGAAAATAAATTAAAGTATTTTAAAATCCCCGCAGGATAGAAAGAAATATATATTTTATAATCTTTCGTAGGATGTCGTCCCCTTTTGTTTCTAAGTTGCGCCATATGTAGGCAACTTACAGTGTTGCAGTGTTTTGCTTAAACAAATTATTATTTTCAAATTAACAGAAATCAATTTATTATTTCTAACATAATATTTTATAAAGTCCAAACTATCCACTGTTTACAAATCTTAATAAATCACGCTACATTATACGTACAATTATTAAATCATACATGGATTACTCATATTGCCTTTGTTTAATGCAGTAAAATTAGAGATTAAGTATCATTATCAATGTCCATTAGCAAAAGTCTGTCTTTTACTCTCGTCTATGTCATACCACTCGCTATATTTGTTAAACTTACTTAGTTACAGTTCAAAATCACTTGATGTATTTGCCATATTTAAAAAATATGTTAAATTGATACACACTAAATAAAAATTGAACACTGCAAATATAGGAATAAAACAAGATTTAAATTTATAAACTAAAAAAATATGAACATTAGATGTGGCAACGGGATTTCTCTGTTGGGAAAAGCATTTGTCAAACTTATTGCAAATATTATTAGCAATAATTATAAACAAAAAGTAATATTTTGCAAATATAACAATCTCAAGTTACCGTAGGTACCTGATAGAATTATATTAAGTAATATATTTAGTTAGATAGAATGTGATAATGATTGAAATTACAGTGTTGTGTTATAATTTATCATTTATTAAATATCAAAATCTTCTGAAGTTTCACTTTACCATTTTTGTTAAATATATAGTTAAGCAAATGATCTTTATAAAGCTTTATATTCTAAATAGATATAATTATTAAACGGAAGTAAATAAGATGTAAGGTGTAATTATAAGATGTAATGATTAATCTAATGTCTTAATGTTGGTGAACATGTTTATAATTTATAATGCCAGTTGTCAAGTGTCAATAGCGCCACCTTCCGTTCTCTTTGAAAGAATTTTGCTTCTTTGACCACGTTTTTCTGAACCAAGTTTTTCGCTTTTGGTAAGTTTGGGAATATTTTTGAAGTATATTGTGAAAATTAACATATTTTTAATGGTTTAACGATAAAATATAAAGTGCATAATAATTATAAACGTTAAACGTATTTTGTAGAAAACATGGGTCGCGTACGTACCAAGACAGTGAAGAAAGCCTCCAAAGTCATCATTGAAAAATACTACACACGTTTAACTTTAGATTTCCACACAAACAAGCGCATCTGCGAAGAAATCGCAATTATTCCAACAAAACCTCTACGTAATAAAATTGCAGGATTTGTCACACATTTGATGAAACGTCTTAGGCATTCACAAGTAAGTTTTTTGTGTTTCAAATCTTATATTTTAATGCGATTTTCAGTAAAATAGCAGTAAAATGTAATAATAGATTAGTTATGTATTTATAACAATAACACCAATATTTTTAATGTTACCTCCTTTTAATGTTACCTCCATGACTCATAACTAATACCTGTATTATATTTTGCTTTAGTTCTGAACTGTTATTTTTATTGTCTGCTTGTTATTTTCGAATTCTAATCTATGTCAGTTGGTACAAAGGTCTTATGACCAAGTGCCAGATATTACAAGTGTTTAGCTTCTTCTGAACTATGAAGATGCATGTCAGTTTTGATTGATTAAAATTAATCTGTATGCTTTCATTAAATTTTTTGAGAATGAAAGACTAGTATCGATTGTTGCTTTTATTTGTAATATTTTGAATTAGAAAGCCAACATGTAAATCCTAGGTGGTATGGATCGCATTATTATATTATATTGATTCCTCTAGAAAAATGACTTGGTGCAACAACAGAATCTGTCAAAAAATTAATTTTCGGGGCAAACTTGCTAGGAGATAATATTGAAATTTTAACATATGTATTAGTAAACTCAATTCATGGAAATATTGATATGATCAATATTGTTGAACAAAGATGTTCTCATTTAACGAGTGGAAAATTGGATGCTCATATTGTTTGATGTTTATTAACAGATAATAATGCGTGGATTAAAATAAAGTGGAATGTTAAATCAATTTACTTTTTTGCACATTGGTTAATGTTATAACATGTTATATCTTAAAATATTAGAGTAAAGGGAACTCTTAATTAATTTTTGACCAATTTATTTTATATTTGCAGGTGCGTGGAATTTCCATCAAATTGCAAGAAGAAGAACGTGAAAGACGTGATAATTATGTACCAGAAGTCTCTGCTCTTGAACATGATATCATTGAGGTTGATCCAGAGACCAAAGAAATGTTGAAAATGCTTGATTTCAACAATATCAGCGGATTGCAGTTAACACAACCAGCTACAAACACATTCAACAGACGTTCTTAATTTTTTTTATAATGTAATTTACATTTAAAATAAATACAAAGTATTTGTACAGTTCTGCATTTTTTAATGTTTTAAATCATACTATAATAATTGTTTAATTACTAAGACAGATATTCATGGCTTCATATTTCATGGATTTAAATAGATTTTGGCCTTTCTTCACCCTAAAAAATGAAATACTTGTTATAAAATTTAGATTTACTAAAAAACAATATTTATATAATATGCATATTCAACAAAATACTTTCAGAAAACATAAGATTAGTGATGGGCGAAATGACTCATTTGAATGTTTCGAATCATTTGAATTAACTCATTGTGATGTTTCGAAACATTGAAACAATTGACACATTCTACCCGATATTGTAACTTCATATCAACTCATTTTGGGTTCCTATGCAAAGATATATTTCGTGTAGACTGCCGATTCATTTTCTGTAAGGCACGTGGCAGCAATGTGATTGTTAAAGCATTGTGAGGATTTCTGAACGATTAGGGATTTGAGCTTGTTAGGCACAAATTTATTGTTTTAGGTCTTAAGTGTAGGTTAAAGACGTTTAGTCTGGTTTTATTTAATTAGATTTTTTTCTGGGTGGTAATCATTACCATTTTTAAATGAATACTTATCATTGCCAGAACGAAAATAGGTACATGCTACATGGTGTTATTTACATTAAATACTTTGAAATAAAAATGACATTTTCATTATTACAGACTGAAATATAGAAATTTTTAACATTTTTATAGTTAAAAACAACATTTAAATCAACTTAAAACAACTGTGATCGTTTCAAACTTAAAATCAGTCAGCAGTTAACCACTTGTTCTATAAGTTTTAAAATTTTTCCGACTGCTAATACCATTGATTTACGATGAACAGCACAGCAACACAGTATATACCGAACAACGAGACAGTCGACATGATTTTTGGAGTCGACACGATGACACATACTGACTCGATGTTTCGAAACAGTAAAGATTTACAATGAACAGCACAGCAACACAGTATATACAGAAGAACGAGAGAGTCGACGTGATTTTTGGAGTTGACACGATGACACATACTGACTCGATGTTTTGAAACAGTAAAAGTTTAATGTACCGAAACATTGAAACAGTTCTGTGACTCAACTCATTGCTTCGAAACATCGACTCACTAGCCAACACTACCTAAGATCCCACTGCAGGATCGCTATGTTCATAATGATGTAGTTAATGAAACTCATTTTAAATAATTTAAAACTGGGAGAATACATTAATAATAGGTGGCTACAAATATTTTTAATAAAATTTTTATTTCGCTTATTTTTAAAATAAAATGGGCTGCTTATGACCTTAATGCATGTTTTTTTATCAATTAAAGCTAATTTTTTTCTTAATAAGATGATACAAGGTTGCCTGAGAAAAAATGGCCAAAAATATGTTGTTAGCAGTTAAAAATGTGCGGCATCAAAGATAAAATAGACAGCTGCAATATTACTGTTGTGAAGTATCAGTTGTCTGAGATTTAGCATGCGTTGATAAATATATAACATTATAAATATCACTTTATCAACTCAGTGCTGTTGCACCCTAACTATATTTTACTTTATCTTTGATACCTCATGTTTTTAACAGCAAGCAACATTAATCGTCATATTAAGGAAAAAAATTACCTTTAATTTGATATAAAAAAACATGCACATACGTCATGAGTAGCATATATTATTAACAAAAATTAATTTCTATTAATTGAATTTGTTTCATATCAAAACTAAAAAAATTTCAACTCAATATATCCCTCAATTAAAGTATTCTCATATTTTGAGAATGTTTTTGTTTACTTTTAATAACTGGTACAAACAGTGGATAAGGTTTCTATCAGAAGTCAAAATCAACTACCACAGTTACATAAAACAATATTTAGCACAAGGCTCTTGTGGGTGAACAGTGATAACAAATATACCAAGAAATGGACTGTTCAAGTCAGGAGGTTACATGAAGAGATCAGACTTATCTGTAGTCAATTACAATAAAATGCCAAGCCATGGTTTATGTCCCTGAGAAATGACTGATTATCATGACTTGCCTAAGGTAGCAAAATCCAGACTTTATGAAGTGGATTGGTTATTAGGACAAAATTGGAAGATCTTTAAGATGGACATACAGGTTTTTGATCAATGATATCTAATAAAAACCATTGAAGCCTGCTCATTTATAGGTATATTCTTCTTCTTCCAATGGCGCTACAGCCCAAATTGAGCCTTGGCCTCCTGTAACTTGTGCCTCCAACAAAGGCGATCCCGCGCCACTCGTCTCCAAGCCCTGACGTTCAATAAGTAGTGCGCATCTGCTGTGACTTCGTTCTCCCATTTATTACGTGGTCTTCTGCCCTGCATTTTACCATCCAAGGCCTTTCTCGGCAATCTGTCGGCATCCATCCGTACCACATGACCAACCCATCGAAGCCTTTGTACTCTAGCGAACTCTGCAATAGGTGCTTCTTTGAACAGTTGGTAGAGTTCATGGTTATATCTAGATCTCCAGATCCCATTTTGAGTGATGGGTCCAAAGATCTTCCTTAGGATTTTTCTCTCGAAAACCTCTAATCTTCGTTTAGTGCTTTCTGTCAAAACCCATGTCTCGCATCCATAGCATACTATCTGTCTGATGATAGTTTTATAGACCTTAAGTTTCGATTTTCGATGTACCGTCTTGGAGCGGAATATGTTAATCAGGGAAAAATAGGCTTTATTTCCCCTCATTATTCTCTTCTGAATTTCGGCCTCTTCTGTTCCCTCCGTATTCATTTCGACTCCCAGATAAGTACAACTCTTCACTGTTTCAATGTCATCCTCTACTTTGATTTGATTTCTTGTTCGCTTTGTCCGCGTCTGTGTTAGTATTTTTGTCTTCTGTGTATTTATTTCAAGTCCAATCTCCTTGGCCGTTTTTTTCAGCTGCGAATATGTTTCTGCTGCATCATCCACTCTGCGGGACATGAGGTTAATGTCATCCGCATATGCGGCGAGCTGGACAGATTTGTTTGTTAGGAGATTGGCTCTTCCGACATTCAGCTTTCTGATGACATATTCAAGGGCCAGATTGAACAGTGTTGGAGCTAGTCCATCACCTTGTTTCAGCCCTTGAACTATTTCGAAGCTGTCAGTTAATTCGTACTGTATGCGTACAGTTGCTATTGTGGAGTCCATCGTTGCTTTTACTAGTCGGGTATATTTTTAGAGGGAATATTGAAGCTTTCCATGATGTTATATAGCCGGCTTCTATTTATGGAGTCATAAGCCTGTTTGAAGTCGACAAATATATTGTGAACATCAATATCGTGTTCCCAAGCTTTATTAAGGATTTGCTTTACTGTAAAAAGCTGATCTATTTTCGACCTGCCTTGTCGAAAACCGGTCTGGTATTCGCCGATAATATTTTCACATAATGGTTGAAGTCGCCTATTCAGGATGGATGTAAAAATTTTGTAGGCCGAACATAGGAGGGTTATGCCGCGGTAATTTTCGCATTTAAGTTTGTCCCCTTTTTTGTAGATTGGGCAGATAATCCCATTTTTCCAATCGCTAGGAATTTTTTCTTCCCTCCATACCTTAGATATGAGCGCGTGCACCTGCGTTGTTAGATGTTCGCCACCTAATTTATACAGTTCGGAAGGGACATCGTCATATCCCGGCGCTTTGTTGTTTCTTTGCGCCTGTATTGCTTGTTTGACTTCTTTAAGAGTCGGGCTGCTTATTTCTTCGTCTCCTTCCTCGATGTGCCGCAAATCCGAAGATCGTGAGCTTCCTTGTGCTCCTAGCAGAGCTTGGAAATGGCTTTTCCAAACTGATTTTATTTGCGTTGGTTCACTAATTATCTTATCTGTTTGCTTTCTGCACAGACTTGTTCGGGGTTTGTATCCTTCTCTTAGTTGTCGAAGATATTTATATGCCTCCCTTAGATCGTTGCTTTGGAGGTTTTGTTCCATTTTCTGTATCTTATTATTTTCCCATTTTCTTTTTTCTCCTCGACATATTTTATCCGCCCTGCGTCGTAGCTCCTCGAAAAATGTTCTTCTTTCTCTGGTTCGCCTTTCCATATATTTCTTGTGAGCTTCATTTCGTTCGTGTATGGCCCGTCTACACTCTTCGTTGAACCATTCTGCCCTTTGCTTCTTTACCTTTTTACCGATGGTCTTTGTAGCTGCATTTAATACTTTTGTCTTCATTTGTTTCCAATGTTCTTCAATGTCTAGGTTATCTATGTTTATAAGTGTCTGGGTTATTTCTGTCTCGTAGCTCAGTTTAACGTTTTGTTGGCTTAGTTTATCAATGTCTAACTGCTCTTTTATCTGTTCTTTCTTATCTCTGTTTCTTGAGATCCT
The DNA here is from genome assembly GCA_918026665.1 of Diabrotica balteata. Taxonomy (NCBI): domain Eukaryota; kingdom Metazoa; phylum Arthropoda; class Insecta; order Coleoptera; family Chrysomelidae; genus Diabrotica; species Diabrotica balteata. The sequence continues at coordinate 26,015,613 of OU898280.1, forward strand.
GCATCTATATTTTGCTTGTACCAGCAAGTGATCAGATCCACAGCATGCTCCTCTTCGACTTTTTACATCTAGGATGTTGGTGGCAGCTCTTTTGTCTATTAAGACATGGTCAATTTGGTTAGTAACCGCTCCACCTGGCATGATCCACGTTGCTTTGTGTACATCCCGATGAGCAAAGAACGTAGAGCTCACGATCATGTTTTTCCTGCTGGCAAAATTAATTAGGAATTCCCCGTTCTCGTTGGTGTTTTGATGGAGTGAGTGTTTGCCGATTATTCCTGCGAACTGTTCTTTGCCTATTTGGGCGTTCATGTCACCCAATATTATCTTGATGTCATTATAGGTATATTACAGACTTGAAAAGGTTCTTTCTTTCCTGGAAAAAGAATCCTTCAAGATGATTGGCTGCCACCAGAAGGAATATGAAGGAGACAATTCTTGATTCAGCATACATTTCATATGATACTGACAGCCTCGAAGAGAGAGAACAGCTAGACATATACTGCATCTGATCATCAGTTTCGATATGATGAGACAGCACAAACATCGATTAAAGGGGCGAGTCATTACTACAGTTTATGTAATATGATTTAGTAAAGGTAGGAAACAAACCAACTTTCTTAACATCACAATGAAAGAATTTAATTCATATAACAGTGGCTAGAACTGTTAAAAAATGGTAACTGTGAAATGAGGGTGTCTTGTTCAGACCATGGACACATTTGTTTTTAAATAATAGGTAACAAACCTATCAAGGAAACTTACTGTTTCTCTTGTAAAACTGACTGGGAAACATATCAAGCAGCCTTGGAATATTATTTAGGCAGGGTAAAGATACAGTGCAATAGATGGCTACTGCACAATTTCAAGATGTAATTAATTACTATTTAAATGGGAATAAGCCACAATTAAAGATTAAAATACGTTTTGTTACGTATATTTGTATTTTTATTGCAATAAACGTATTTTAACCTTAAATTGTGGCTTATTCCAATTTAAATAGTAATTCATTTAAAATTCCACAAGAAAATAGCTTCAGAACAATTTCAAGATGTGATGTCGATATTCAAGGACTATTGACCAGAGATAGCAAGAGATCTCTCTCCTGTTAATAATAATCCTCGACCATAATGTAGCTTCGCCTATTTTAAAAAAATTTAAACTGTTTGTCCTTATGTAGTGTAGTGTAATCTACAATTTTATGTTTATGACATTCTATGATTGTTGGATAGGACGATAGGACAAAACCGACGAACTGCCTCTAAAGATGCTCTAGGAAGAGAAAGTACTTAGGCAAGATTTAATTAATGAATTGTGTTCGATATCTACCTTTTATTTGATCAAAGTTTAATTACATAAATACTTTGTACATGTAGGAAAATGTCCAGCAAATAACATATCACCTCCAGCAAATGTACATGGAAAATACATATTCGAATGGCAATAAGTTTCATAAATCCATAGAGACATGAAAAGAAAATGAATAGATCAGATCGAAGAAATGGGAAGCATCTAATGAAGGAGAAACTATTGAATAATTAAAAACGATAGCTAAAAATAGAGATGCATGGAAAATGGATAAAGGAAGAACCGGAATCCCAAGTGTACACCTAAGAAGGCAAAAGGATACGAGAAGAAAAATATTTTTATATTTGTCACAATAGATAAATTTCAAAACAACTTCGGTGCAAAGTTCTATGTAATATCTTATATTCACGCCCACTCCATTTATTTTTATTTGTTCTTGGATTTTTATAAGATCGACGAGAATATCATTTCAGAAGACATTAAATAAGATAAGAGAAAGGACCCAACCATATCGCATTCCCTATTGTAGTGCAGCATCTTCACATTTAACAATATAGAATATCTAACTATGATTAATTAAATAGGATCAATACAAAAAATGCAAGCGTTACCGTAAGTCGTATGAATTTTATCCATTAAGTTCCCAAATAATCCTCTTGTTTGTTTACCTAAAAGTTATTTATATTAATACATTTATTTATAAACTTTCAGGAAAAATATAATAGGTAGTAACTTTTTAAATAGACAAACGAGATACTGAATACTAGTACCTATTGATCTACTATGCTACTATTATTCCTGTGAACGGCTTGTGAACAAACTGGATAGTTACCAACCTTGTGAACAGGCTGGGTTCCGCTCCAGATACGGAACAAATGATCATCTGCAAGTTGTAAAAACGCTAATAGAAAAGTGTACAGAGTATAACAAGCCTATCTTTCTTATATTCGTTGATTATGAAAAGGCGTTCGATACTATAGATCATCATAAAATGCTTCGAGTATTGGCTGACTGCTGCATTGACTACCGATATATTGCCTTGATTAAAAGTATTTACGAAACTGGTACAGCTTGTGTCCGTCTTCAGAAGATATTAAGAAGTTTCGAATAGAACGTGGAATTAGACAGGGCGATACTATCTCCCCTAAATTGTTTACAGCTGTTCTTGAATATATGATCAAGCAAATGGAACGAGTGGATAATATGGGAATTAATATAAATGGTGAAGATCTGAACCACCTAATATTTGACGATAACATCGTTTTAATATCTGATAGAGTTAATAAAGCTACAAAAATGCTGCACACGCTCTATAAAGTGTCAAAAACAATTGGTCTTAAAATTAACAACTCAAAAACAAAAGTTATGACCAACCTTGTAGTCAGCGGTAAAATTCTGATTAAGAGCCATAGCATCGACCAAGTAATAGCTTACAAATATCTAGGGCATGAGATTCGCCTAGGCCGAGATAATCAGACAACTGAAATACAAAGAAGGATAGGTCTCACATGCTTTGGTAGATTGAATAACATTTTCAAGTCTAGTATCCCAGTTTGTTTAAAAAGAAAGGTTTTTAACCAGTGCGTTTTACCAGTTCTTACATATGGTGCAGAAACACTGACTCTGACAAAAAGAACAATAGATAAAATAAGAGTTACACAATGCGCTATGGAAAGATCAATATTAGGTATTACCATCAGAGATAAAGTACCAAACCTAGAAATAAGAAGAGGAACAGGAGTCACAGATGCAGTTGAAAAAATAGCCAGGGCTAAATGGCCTTGGGCCGGACATGTTGCCAGATTAACGAATGACAGATGGACCAAAAAGATTCTGGAATGGCGACCAAGGCAAGATGCATATCGAAGCAGAGGACGACCACCGACTAGATGGACGGATGATATCAAGCTCATCACCACAAGCTGGATGCAAGAAGCTCAAGACAGAAATAGGTGAAAAATTTTACGGGAGGCCTACGTTCGGCAGTGGACAAACATACGCTAATTGGATGTAGTTCTGCATAAAGGAACCAACCCACATTTTGGCAGTTTTGAGATAATAAAGTTTTCGATTATAAAAATTAGTGTTCTATAAAATGCAAAATAGAACCAACCTATTTATGTGCATAGTCACGCCATCTGTGGGATAGTACCCTTATGCATACAGTAAAACGCGGTTACAGAATTCTACATAAAGGAACCAAACAGGTTGGTTCCTTTATGCAAATTTCATACCTAGTTATTCTATTGTTGGTTCCGGTTGTGTTTACATAAACCGTTATCTTTCAGTTACATTTTTGTGTTAACGAGTGATATCATTATGTCTGTGTCCAGAGGACGATATATGGTGCAGCTAACACAAAAAGAAAACAAAGATGAGGTATGTAATAAGTATTAAAAGCGTGCAAATATAAATTTGTTTAGATTAAGTAAAAATTTGAAACCTAACCTCAATACTTTTTAGGAACCTACCATTGACGGTGATAATCTGTTACAAGATTCGGGTGATTTTTCAGAAGACACTGATGATAGCACTGCTGATGCGAATTATGTACCCTCTTCATCAGATACAGAAGATGAAAATGCCCCGTTGGAAGATGTAGTTAGCAATCAAAGTACTTCTACATGCAGACGGCCAAAGGTTTGAAAACGCAAATATAACAATCAAACACGTGATAGCAGGAAAAAGTTCAAGAACACCAACAAATCTTACGTAAATTATAGAGGTATCCATGTTAATTCCAAAGAATTTGAAAACTACGTGTGCAAGTGTAAGAATAGGTACAGTGAGATGGTTTCTGTGGAAGAACGAGAAAAACTGTTTAAGAAATACTGGGAATTAGGATCATATGATTCCCAAACAAGTTATTTAGGTACACTAATCAGCGAGGAACCAGTCAAGCGTCATTATGGAGTTAGTTCTGGTGATCGGGCGAAACAGTTTACTCGAGTATATAAAATAAGTAGTATTAAGGTTTGCCGGGACATGTTTGTTAAAACGCTCCAAATATCAACAAAACATGTTAATACCGCTCTCGTGAAGATTAAGTCGGACAGTATAGTTGATAAGAGAGGAGCGTATGGTGGTTATAATAAACTTATTAGCAGTACACGTTTCAACGAAGTTATTGACCACATAAAAAGACATCCAAAATATTCCCATTATAGACGGGAAGAAATGCAAAATGCTGAGTATTTAGAAAGCCACATAACTATTGAGAAAATGCATTCTTTGTATTCAGAAGAAGTGGAAAATCCAGTCAGCAATCAAAAGTATAAAAAAATTTTTTATTCAAATTTTATTCTACGGCGTAAACCGTTAAAAAAGGACACCTGTAATCTATGTGACAAACTAAATGCTGCTGTAAAATGTGCTAAGAGTAACGATGATAAAGAAAAGTTTTAGCAGGAACATAAAATACATTTAACTAATCAGGAAGAAGCAAGAAACAGAATGAACAAAGACATGCAACAGGCAAAAATCGATGACAGTTTAGAAGTCCTTACGTTTGACATGGAAAAAACATTACCCTTGCCAAAAATTCCCACGAATATAGCTTTCTATAAGAGACAGATATGGTTTTATAATACTAGTATCTATTCATGCAAATTCAATAAAGGATATTGTTATACATGGTTAGAAGGCAAAGCTGGCAGAGGAGCTCAGGAGGTAGGGTCTTGTTTGCTCAAACACATTGCGCGACATGTTCCTGAATCCACAAAACATCTTATACTTGGCCAGATTCTTGTGGTGGCCAAAACCGAAATATAAAAATTGTACTAATGTTAAAGGCTGCATTGGAAAATCATTTGACATTAGACGATATTTCATTAAGGTTTTTGGTTTCCCGGCATAGTTTTTTAAAAAACGACAGCGATTTTTCAGACATAGAAAAGGCATTAAAGTTACAGCAAATAATTTACAGTGAAGACGATTACATAAATATCATAAAAAGCTGTCGTAAAAAAAAATCCATTACAGATTACGAAAATGAAAACGGAACATTTTTTGGGACCAAAGATACAGAAAAGCTTATCACCAACCGCAAAGTAGATACGTCTGGAGAAAAAATTAATTCGCTTCATTTGAGAGAAATAAAAATTTATAAAGAAAAACCATTTGAATTATTTATGTCAAAAACACACAGGGAAGACTATGTTCAAGTAGACATTTCAAAAAAATCAAAAGGCAGACCTTCTTTAGATAACAGAAGGAATATATTTTCGCCATCGTTAACTCAACTGTGGCCTACGGGCAAACCAATATCGCCCAAAAAGCTTGAAGACATCTCATATTTACTACATCTTAATCCTGAAGACGTTAAGCACCACTATATTACTCTGACAAGTGATAGTAATGTTGAAGATTATCTTGATGGTTACTGTTAAGGTGTGGATTTGGAAAATAAATAGTCGTACTTTACTACTATTATAAAAGGCTTTATTTCCTATAACATACATACTAATTAACTAACCTAACTTAAGCCACCATACTTCTTACTACCACCTACAACTACATGATACTCATTGACATTACTATTATTGTCTGTCATGTCAACCCATGACACTATGGGTGCGTTCCGCTTACTCTTACACCAATATATCTGTGTATACAATATAAATGTATTACATTCTCAACACGCCTCCTTACATTTACATTGTATTTACATTAATTCAAATTTAACATACTTCGAAATTTTTCAAATTTATCTTGGCCCAAGGACTTCGTAAAAATATCTGCAATATTATCATCAGAATCTACTTTAACCACATTTATAACATTTGCTTTAACATAATCATTTACATAATGATAATGAATTTCAACATGCTTAGAATTTTTTGTAAAATTGCCATAATTAGCTATACTAATTGTACCAGTGTTATCTTCATAAACATCAATTGGCTTTATTATTTCAATATCAAATATTTTCAACAATTCTTTTACAAATATCAATTCACTTACTGCTTCTGACAATGCTACATACTCTGCAAAAGTTGAAGCTTTTGTAACGCTTTTTTGTTTTCTAGATTTCCAATAAATTACATTACCAAACAATCTTATTACAAAACCAGTTGTAGACTTTCTATCTAAATGATCACCTGCCCAATCGGCATCCACATAACAATCAATAATACTTACTTTTTCATTTCTGTTATAAAACAATTTTAAATCTTTAGTTAAGCATAAATATTTCAAAATTCGTACAGCATATTTAAAGTGCGTTTCATTATAGCAATTTTGAAATCTACTCAGATAATTTACGCTGAAACTTATATCAGGCCTTGTTGCCGAACTTATGTATAATAGTGCACCAATTAAATTTTTATATTTAATATTTCTTTCACAATGATCAGATTTATCAATTTTTAAATTTACTTCCATAGGTGTATTATACAGTTTACCTTTTTCTAAATTATATTTTTTTCTTAATAATTCAATATATTTATTTTGATCCAATCTCATTTCATGTTTACTAGAATCATAATCAACAGTAATACCAAGATATTCTTTAATTTCACCAATATCTTTCATTTTAAATTTTTCTGATAATAAAATTTTAATCCTTTTAATTTCATTTAAATTTCTACCACAAATCAATAAATCATCGACATAAATTAATAAGTAAATAATATCATTTCCAATTTTATAAACGTACAAACAAGGATCAATATTACTTCTTTCAAAACCTAAATTTATCAAAAATGTATCTAGGCACTCATACCATGCCCTTGGACTTTCTTTTAAACCATATAAAGCTTTAACTAATTTACAAACTTTACTTGTTCCATCTTCATAACCCTTAGGTTGTTTAATATAAACTTCAGAAATTACTTTACCATTTAAAAAGGCTGTTTCAACATCCATTTGTTCAATTACTAGGCCCATTTGACAACAATATGACAATAAAATCTTTAATGTTTGCATTTTAGCCACAGGTGAATAAATATCATCAATTTCATCAGTTTGTTGAAAACCTCGTACAACCAATCTAGCTTTATAAGTATTATCAGACTTTTTAGTATAAACCCATTTAACATCCAGAATATTTTTGTTTGTATCATTTTTAACCAATTTCCAAGTTTTACTTTTATTTAAACTATCAATTTCTTTGTCCATAGCTGTTTTCCAATACTTACTTTCATTAGAATTTATCGCCTCCTCAAATGTATGTGGTATATCAGTTCTACACATATTTACAAAAATACTACTATTATATACATAGTAGTCATCAAATTTCTTTGGAGGATTTTTGGCTCTGTGAGATCTAGGTAACTCAGGTTCATTTTTATTCACACTATCATCCATACTTTCATTTGTACTTTCAAAAGTTTCATCTATTGAGTCATTTTCAGAGCTTTCATCAATTTTATCAGGGTAACACTCTTCATTATTATCATTATCTGATTCGTTAAAGTCTAAACCTATACACTTAACGTTTTCTTCAACAATATCCACGTGTCTAGCAACAATGACTCTGCCATTTAATAATACACGATAACCAACATTACTATAACCAATTAAAATTCCCATATCAGCTTTCTTATCCCATTTAGAGATTCTCTTCTGTTCTGGTCTTCGTACAAAAACTTTACTTCCATACAAACGCAAATTAGAAACATCAGGTTTCTGTCCAAAAAATATTTCATATGGAGTTTTCTTTTCAATTGTATCAGATAAAGTACGATTTTTCAAATAAACCGCAGCACAAACTATTTCAGGCCAATATTTTTTATGAATATCTGCTTCAGCCAACAAACATCTTGACATATCCATTATAGTTCGATTAAACCGTTCTGCAGTCCCATTCAATTCATGTACATATGTAGGACAATTATCAATTACTATACCCCTTTCTTTTGCAAATCTGTAGACTTTACTGTTCAAATATTCTTTCCCATTATCACATCTTAAAATCTTTATTTTCTTTCCAGTCAAATTTTCACTTTCATTCGTATATTCATTCAAACAATCACATACTTCTGCTTTTGATTTTATAGCATATACTTTAGAAATCTTACTATAATCATCAATGAAAGAAACAAAATAATTTTCACCTTTAAACCCAGTAGTTCGAAAAGGCCCACAAACATCAGTATGTACAATCTCTAAAATATCTTTAGCTTTTTTTCTACTGTTTACAAACGGAATATTATGCATTTTACTTTCAATACAAATCTTACATTTCATAAATTCAGATTCAAACTCATTAGGAATTCCATTCAACAGCTGATCTTTAGATAAAATATTCAAATATTTAAAATTTACATGACCTAATAAACGATGCCATTTTTCCTTTTGATTCATATTATTCATATCTTTATTTGCAACATTTACATGCAATTCAACTGATTTTAATTTACTTTTCATAATATATAAGCCATTATTTTTTAAAGCAACTGCTGTTATATTACCAAGTTTATCAAAAACTTTTGAAATATTACCTAGAGAAATAATCTTATTATTTTCTGTTATTTTGCTATAACTTATCAAATTTGATTTCATATCTTTAACATAGAAAACATTTTGCATATCTACTAAACTCTTTTTACCAAAAGCATCAAAGTAACTTAAAACATTTCCAATTTTAGTAGCTTTTACAACCCTATTATCTCCTAAATAAACATTAATGGGATCTTTAAGTAATTTACATTTATCAAATAATTTTTCATCATTAATAATGTGGTCTGTACAACCACTATCTAAAAGCCATTTTATTTCAATACAATTATTTACATTACCTATTTCAGTATTTTGTGCAATAACTGACATATCCTTACCAAGAGCTACTGTTGTAAGCCAAGAAGCACTGTTTCGCTCTTCGTTCTTCTGTCCTTGTCGGTTGAACCGCTGTGCACTTGTTCCATGCGTTCCGCGCTGTCCACGTGAGTGGCCACGTCCTCTGACGTAGCTTCCTCTTCCGGCTTCTTGTCGACCTCGCGTTTCTCTCCACCAGCCTCTACTGCTTGTCGTTTGTCCGCCATTACCCGACGCTTGATTGGCGCCATTTTTGCAATCTCGCTTGAAATGACCAACTTCGCCACACTGGAAGCATGATCGATCCTGTCGACCTTTATTTACCACAAATGTACTGGATTTTCTTCCAAAATCATTGTTTTGATTTTTTAATTCGGACATCATAACCTTAGTTTTTACGTAGTCTGCAGTTTGATCATCTTCTTTTAATGTATCTATTAAATCACCAATATAACTGTACGACTCTGGCAACGTGTTTAACATATAGTTCAATTTTTCCTTTTCAGACACACTAGCACCCGCGCTTTTTAACTCGTTTATAGCTTTTTCGAAGTCACTAAAAAATGTTGCACAGTCTCCATAGTTGTTCAATTTTAATCTTTCCAAGTTATTTCTACATACTATCTGCAATGCCGTTGATTCTTTCAAATATAAATTATCAAATTTCTTTATCATCTCATACGCCGTAGTTTTTTCGTCGATGTACTCCATCTGTCGATCCGATATTGCACCGCATATATAATTCATTGCTTTTACATCATCGTCATCCCAATTTGTATCATCATTTTCATTTTTCGGTCTGGTTACCACAACATCACACTTCTTCATTTTCAAAAATAGCATAAGACGTTTTTTCCACATTTTATAATTCTCCCCATCGAATATAGGTATTCTAAAATCACTACTACCTGCCATCTTGTGTCACACTTTTTTTTTTTCAAACTGCACCAAACTTTTTCTGTTGTAAAAGGTACGACTTTCCAACCACGGACCTCTGCTACCATGTTAAGGTGTGGATTTGGAAAATAAATAGTCGTACTTTACTACTATTATAAAAGGCTTTATTTCCTATAACATACATACTAATTAACTAACCTAACTTAAGCCACCATACTTCTTACTACCACCTACAACTACATGATACTCATTGACATTACTATTATTGTCTGTCATGTCAACCCATGACACTATGGGTGCGTTCCGCTTACTCTTACACCAATATATCTGTGTATACAATATAAATGTATTACATTCTCAACAGTTACGACGCTAATTTAGATTTTGAATTTGACGGATAATACATGTTGATTTGATAAATAAAATATTTTGCCTTCTAAAGTGTTACTTTTTATCCGTATTGAATAAATATCAGAGTGGTTCCAATATTCAAATTTTATAATCCAGGTATTCACATTATGCAAAAAAGAACCAAGCCACATAACAAAAACAAAATAACATTTTTTATAGTCATTAAATTATCTTAGATTTACACCAATAAATTAGTTTTATCCATAAATGAACACTTAAATAATTCAAACTGCCCTACTACATTTTTTGCAATTTAAATACATAAAACCTGTCATAGATCATTTTCATATATTTTGGGTTGGTTCTTTTAATCCAGTTGATGATGATGATGATTATTCCTAGTTGTAGTTTTCGCAAGATATCTGAATGTCTTATTTAACTGTCTTCCACTAGAGATCTGCTTTGGTCTTCCTTCTCTAAATACTTCTTCTAGGGACGTGACAGCCATATTTCATATTGTTTCGAGCTACACCGAGACTTTACCTAATAAATTGATTGTGTATTTTATCTTTTTTTACCACACCAATCATCTATCCATCCTAATAAATTTTAGCCGTCGAATTATTACAAATTTTATTTAAAACTGACATCGACTGCGAAGCTGCGTCTCTTCAAGCGATAATTCTGCGAGAACAGTTTATTTTACACAAAAAGTGCTAATGAACATTTTTTAAAAAAATTGTCTCAGCTACATTTTTTATTTGAAATATTTCATTCTACGACGCACATATTCTTGGTACATCGATTTTGTCCGTTTTTTCCCCTACGAGCGGTGGTGGTTTCAGAGGGAAGCTAGGAGGTATAGGAAGAGTAAACTTTTGCATATTTTTGGAGTCACAAAATTAACATTTTCGGAAAAATTCAGCTTGTTTGTATGGTTTCTTAAAGTTCATTGGCTTTTTTGTCTCTGACGACTGGAGTATAAAGTTAAGGATATAGTATCGCACTTTGAAGAAGCAACACTAAGCGTAGGCCTGAAAATAAACGAAGAAAAAACTAAATACATGGTCGTATCAAAAAAGGAACGACAGCGAATAAGACAAAACATTACCATAAATGATCATAATTTTGAGGTGGTCAAAGAATTCAAATACCTAGGAGCAACAATTACCAGTGAAAACACAGGAGAATGGGAGGTTGAAATACGAATACTGGCGGGGAATAAATCATTCTTTGCCATTCAACATCTAATGAGGTCAAAGCTTCTCTCAAGGCGTGCCAAAATCCAAATGTACAAAATCATAATACGACCAGTAGTGACATATGGAAGTGAAACATGGACATTGAGAAAAAAAGAAATCAATAAGCTATTAGTATGGGAACGCAAAATCCTGCGAATTATATATGGTCCTTGCAGGGACAGCGTGCCAAATGAATGGAAGAGCAGATACAACAATGAAATAGAGACTCTCTTCGGGAAAGGAAACATCGTAAGATACATAAAAGCCAATAGATTAAGATGGGCAGGCCACGTGGTACGGAGTGATAACGCAGTCAGGGAAGACCTGGAGAAGATGGAAGTAAGGCCATGTTAAATAATAGCACAGGATCGGAATCAATGGAAGGCAATAGTAAACGCGGCAAAAACTGACGGAGAGTTGTAAAAGCCAATGATGATGATGATGATTTGAGACTGGGATCAATGAATCGAGTAAACAAAGTAAATTTTATCAATTTAACAAAAATGAAAATTTAAATTTTGACGGGAGCGCTTTTGACAGTGTAAATTTTGCTAAAATTTTTATAAATTCGGCTAACACTGTTACTAAGAAGCTTAATATATCTGGTTCTATAAAAATATGGAAAATCGTTTTATGGACTTGAAAACCACTTGTCAATTTTTTCCGCCATTGCTTTGAGTATATAAGGTTTAGTTTAGGTACTTGTTTTTTTGTTTATTTGTTTAGTATAGAAGGTTTGTTTATTTATTTATTTGTTTGTTTATTTGTTTTTGTTTGTTTCTTTTGACGGACTCTGCTCCACTTCTGCATAGATGTACTTATATTTTATCTTTAACATAAACCATCGAGTTTAGATTTTAAGTCGATGACATAGACTGAACATGCCAGTAATGAGCAGTGACAACATCTTTTGCGGTTGTTTGATCTGTCTCTGTCTATCGCATTGAAACTCTTCACTCGCTCTCTCCTGACCAAAAAGATATACTGCTATACTTACTTTTTTAAGATAGAGACGTGTTTATTGTTAAAATCGACTGAATTTTAAGTATTATTTATTTATTTATTTTTACGCACAACAGGCCGTTAAGACCTGGGGCATTTTTTACAACATAATCCTAATATTAACTAATTACAATTATTTTAAACAAAACTTTTTCCAGAGTATCCTCTTACATCTTATTTAATGTCCATGTCTCACCGGCATATGTTACTGTGGGTCTAATTACTGTTTTATATTATCCTGAGTTTACCTTGTCTAGAAACATATTTTGAGTTCAGTAGGGCTCTTAAACTACCTGACTTTTTATTACCTTTTGCTATTCTGGCTTCGAGCTCCCATTTCTCTTTTCCATTTTCATCGAAAACTACACCCAGGTATTCAAATGTGTCCACCCTTTAAAACTATAGCTTTTACCACTTACAGACCTCACACTAAAGTCTTTCTTTTTTCCCATCTGTCCTTCCCATAATCATATATTTGGTTTGGTCTTCATTTAGTTCCAATCCGAATTTCTGTGCTTCTTCGATGATTTTCTTCACAACTCTTCTTAATTCTTTCTCGGTTATTGCTAGGATCATTAGATCGACAGCAAATGCCAACCAGTGGTGCTCATTTTTCATGATCGTTTCTTCCACCTTCGTGCTGCATTTTCTGATTACAGTTTCTAACATTAAGTTGAATAATATAGTGGCTAAAGGATCTCCCTGTCTCAAGCTTTTTGCAACCGTAAATTGATCTGATATGTGATCTTGCCAAGCAATTTCACACGTAGATTTATTTAGTGTCATTTTAACTTGCAGGATCAGTTTCTTTGGTATACCCAAATGTTCCATTGTTCGATACATTTTGACTCTATCGATTCTATCATTTGCTTGTCCAAAATCCATAAACAAAACATGCAGGGGAACTTTACCTTCATAACAAGTCGTTTGTATCTCCTTTAATGAGAAGATTTGGTCTACAGTAGATCTACAGATCTACAGTAGACATTTAAGTATTATTGATTGCAGATTCATAGTCAAGATTTTCTTGTTATCAGTTAATATTTTAATAATTGTTATCAGTTAATGTTATTACTACATACCTATACCTAATATTTTAATGGATACATAAATTATTTTTGATATATTTTAAATTTTTTTTTATTCTTGTAAGAGAGAAAAATGCTGATGTGATGGGATACATTGACTACATTGTGTTATACATCGACAAATCTTGGCAACAAAAACTCTTCCACACGACAGTGACTCTTCTAATTTGCTACACTTGCGAAAACGAGAAACCCCCAAACATAATAATTAGATACGCATTGTTTCTTGCACAGAGAATCATTATAGTATGCAAAACGTTGCCAAATACTTTAAAACCTGTGTTAGATCAAATAGTGGGAATGGTCAATTACATAAAATCAAGGCCATTAAAAACACGCCTTTTTAAACAGCTTTGTTCGGCAATGGAAGCACAACAGGAAGTTTTGCTTTTGCATACTGAAGTTAGGTGGTTAAGTAGAGAAAAAGTCTTGAATCGAGTTTTAGAGCTTAAATGCGAATTGTTAGCATTTTTTCAAAGAGAAGGTGCAGATAAACAGATAAATTTGCAATATATTTAGAAAATAATATTTGGCTTGCCAAATTAGGATATTTGACTGACATTTTTATATACCTCAATAATATTACCACGGGAGCCCAAGGAAAATCTGAAAATATTTTGTCTTGTACTGACAAATTACCAGGGTTTCAAAAGAAAATATCTCTTTAAAAAAATCTCATATTAGAAAAACGCACATCGGATATGTTTCTCAGTATTAGCGCAAATATTGAAGAGATGAAATCCGTTATTATTGAACATTTAACGCTATTAGAAGAAAACATTGATCACTACTTTCCTTCCCTAAATACAGATAATTACGATTGGATTTGAAATCATTTTATCTCGATCAATATGTCGAAATATCAGCTATCATTACAAGATGAAGAAGAGTTAGTAGGCTTGTCTACGGATCGCACTCTGAAACTAAAGTTTTCTGAAATGTCACTTGAAGAATTTTGGATTTTTGTGCAAGCTGAACACCCACTCCTTTCTAGAAGAGCATTAAAGGTATTACTACAGTTTGCAAACTACATACTTGTGTGAATTAGGTTTTTCAACCTTCACAAACATAATAACAAAGAAACGTGAAAGACTTGGGGATTGATGAAGAAATGAGGGTAGCGTTATCGCATATTAGACCGGACATTGCTAAAATTTGCAAAAGTCATCAGGTTCAAGTGTTGCACTAAATTTGTGTAATTTTTACGTTATTATGTTAGTTATGCTCATACATCTAATTTGTTAATATATTTACTAATCTACACATTTCTTGTTAATTTCTATTTTTAGAATATGTTTTTTTTCTTATATTTTGTTTTTGCATGTATTTGCAGTTAAAGAACGTGTTTTATTTACATTTGTATTTATATTTGCACCCCTTATCTAGTGTTTCCTATAAAATAACACAATGGTGTTCCGCGACTTTTTCAAGATTTGTCAAGTATTCCCCAGCTTTGAAAATGTTAAGAACCACTGATTTAAGACATTCATGTGACATATGGGGAGTACTGTCTAAACTGAAAATGACATTCAGTTAGTTCTGTTCTAGTTTTGTTGTAGACGTATAAATGTTAACTAAATTATTAAATTTATGGGGTAAATATTTTGTACAGTAAAATTAGAATGTAAATAATTTAAAATACTAAACAATATTTTTTTTGAAACTTTTCACATTTAGAAAATATCACAACACTATATTTGCCCAAATGTTTCCAGCGCTCTTGCCAAAATCTGAAACTGCCACAAACGCTTTTATCAAAATTATTGTAACTGTCATTTTGGGACTAAATCATTAATATTTATTCTAAACTTCGAAAGTCCAAAATTATTTGTTAGATAATACTAAATGTGTTTTAGATTTTGTTATATGTGATCACAAGGATCTGTGAATGATTTCTGTGTGTTACTATAAATATGTTGTATTATGAGCAATGGGAACTGAGCTTGGGAACATTTTAACAGAGGCATTACATATCCGAGACATAAAATATTACCACTATTTTCGCAAAGCGAACGGTTTGGCGTATAGTAAATATTATTTTCCCACTTTGTCTACTAAGGAATAGCACTTTATAACTCACGTATTTTAATAATACTTACAGGTATAGACAAAACTTCTCCCATAACTTTAAAGAATCGTGTTATAATGTATATTAGGCCTCCTCCAACGTACTTAACGTATGACTTTATAGATGCGTCCGGGGGTTCCCTTTGCTTGAAAAAGACATGAAGTATGTCATTACCAAATATTATATAAATTAGTAGGGAAGCTAACAAGATTCCACAGACTGCTCCCATTGTAAACAGAATGACTGTGAATTCTCTGGGACATTCTAAAAGAAAGAAAAAAGTATTAAAAGATAAAATCCACAAGGAAAAAATTCCTGTAGCTGGCTGTATACCATGTATCACAAAAAAGAGGTTAGTCTTTGTAAATGAGTATATTCAATGAGTTCCCAGCTGTTCTCCGCGTGTAGAGGTTCTCTCTCACCGGCTCTGGAACTCGCTTCAGCCATGTGTTACCTCTAGCCAAATTTAATTTAATACTGAACATCACAGTTATTTTACAACACAATGTACAATCTTTTATAACTAAATGTAATTCAAAAGGTTTTTACCCTAGTATTTTGGTGGTTCAGGCATTGTGACCTAGCATTTTTCGATTTTAAAACCTGATGATGGACTGTGTGGTCCGAAAACGTTTGTTTTATTGATGTAGCCCTTTTAAGGGTTTTTTAAATGAATATACCCATTTACAAAGACTAACCTCTTTTTTTTATTAAAAGATAATCTTGCACTATATCTAACTAATAACTTTCAAAATTACTTAACAGCATTTAGACATTTAAAAAATTAGTGTAGTAAAAACAAACAGAATATATCGAATAATAGTTTTTTAATAGTGTTTAGTGTGAAATAATTTTAATTATTTTCGCATTTGTTTGACAAACTGTTAGAAGTGTCGTATAAACAACATGTGTACTGTAGGGGAAGAAAGAGCATAGTGGCCACTGCGGGCATAGTGGCCACTGGTTGTTACTGCACAGTATGGTGTTGATACAATGCGACGGACCCGTCAACTCTTTCATTTGAACGTAATTTTAGATGTGTTAAACGTGCAAGCTGTTCTGATCATTTCTTTAAAAGTTGTGTGTCTGTGTAACACCTTGCTCGTTTCGTTTAGCCTAGGGTTGTCCAACTGGCGACCCGCGGGCCGCATGAGGCTATTTGTTGTGACCCACGTAAGATTTTCGAAAACTATATATTTTCTTTAAATGCTGCCACCGAAAAAAGATTTTTTAATTTATTTTATATTTTATGGTTTAGCAGTGTTTTTACATCACAAGTACTGTACCGCGTGCCGCTTCGCGGACGTGTAACGAACACAATCTTCCTCCACTACTATGAGAACTGCACTGATTACTGCGCATCACAGTTCACGCAGGCCACACCTCCCACTGCTTACCATCCGTCGCCAGCCGCAATCGTGCCAGTGTGCTACTGACACGTAGGCTAGTCGGCTAATCTATTATGTTGCTAGTGAACAGTGAACTTGATTAATTCTTTGTCTTGATTCCTCTTATACAATAATGAGTGTAAAACCAGTAAAACGAAAAATTGATAGTAAGAACAGAATTTACAAAGAAAGTTGGAAGAGTGATTACTTGATTGCTAACAATAATGTAAAGTTGCAGTGCTTAGTGTGCATGAATGTCGTTTCAGTACCTAAAGAATATAATGTGAAAAGACATTACACAGCAGTGCATAAAAATGAGTACACAATGCTAAGTTGTATGCTACGTACACAAATGAAAGTCGGCCTGCCTTAGTTGCAGATTTGAAGAAAAAGCTTAAACATCAAACTAACATGTTCAGTAAGATATAACACTCTCAAACGCATTCTTTGCATGCATCTTATGCCGTGTCGCTTGAGCTGGCAAAGGCAAAAAAACCTTTCACTGATGGCAACTTGATAAAAAAATGTGCTGTTGAAATGGCCAAAGCTTTCGGTGATTCTAAAATGGCGGAGAAATTTGAATCAGTGCCACTTTTACATCAAACCATACAAAGAAGGATTGTTGCTATGGGTGAGCAAGTAGAAAAATCTATGCTTAGGCTGGTTAAGAAAAGTTCATATTTCTCACTTTGTTTGGATGACAGCTCTGATCAAACCGATGTTAGTCAGCTGTTAATATTTGTGCGCAATACTTTTGATAATTTTACCAGTAAAGAGGAGTTATTTGATATTTGTCCTCTTCATGGAACAACAAAAGGAAAAGACATCTATGAGGCTGTGAAGAAAACAGTTGACAGAATTGGAGGCTTTGATAAATGTTCAGCCATAGCAACAGACGGGGCAACATCAATGATAGGTAAAAAATTGGATTAGTAAGTCTGCTTCGAGAGAATGGTGTCACTTGCCCAACAATTCATTGTATTATATATCAGGGAGATTTATGTGGAAAATCAGTCAAGGAAGATCAAGTTTTCCAAACCATAAGATTATAAATATAATTAGAGGTGGAAATCGATCTCTTTTACACAGTCAACTTAGGCAGTTTTTAGTGGAAACAGAGGCTGAGTATGGAGACTTGCTAATGTATAACCATGTAAGGTGGCTGAGTGCAGGAAAGTGCATGGAACGATTTTTTGCCATAAGAAGTCATAAGAAAGGAAATCCCTGCATTCCTCAACAAATACGTTTCATCTGACACAACTAAACTGGAAGAGAAGTTTAAGGATTCAGAATTCTTAAGACAGTTAGCTTTTATAACAGATCTGACTAATCAACTTTATATGTTAAACTTGAGTCTTCAAGGAAGAAACCAGACGGTTTCAGATTTAATCGGAATGATAAACGGATTCCGGAATAAGCTGAACGTGTTTAAACGTGCTTTGGAAAAGAACAACCTGACACACTTTCCTAGCTGTCTGCAAATAGCAGAAGAATTCAACGGTGAGGAAAATATTAAGTTTTTATCCTGCATTTCACAAATTGAACAAGTTATTGATGAATTCAATACAAGATTTGAAGAAATTGAAAGTCTCAAAAGCAGTGTACTACTTTATAATAACCCTCTTGGAGCCACCATTGATGATCAACCACCCAACTTACAGCTTAAATTATGTGATCTTCAAGCAGACATGTTCCTAATCACCAGACAGGAAAATGGACCTGAATTTTTCAAATTACTGTCAAAGTAGAAATTCCCAAACCTGCGAGATTTTGGACTGAAAATGACGTCAATGTTCGGAAGCACATATACATGTGAAAGTACCTTTTTCTCCATGAAATACATAAAAAATAAAAACAAAAGCAACCTTACCGATTCTTTCTTACGTCATCTTATGAGAGTGTCCACAACTGAACTGGAGGTGGACATTTCTTCATTGGTGGATGAAGCCGATCGACCACAGTCCTCACACTAATTGGATACATCTTTTTCGTTGCTTTTGCAATGTTTGTCTTGATTATTGAAAAGTGTTATTAATAAATTTTCCGTTTGTAAAAAAATGTAGTTGTTGAGCAATAAAAGAAATAATACTCTTTTTTGTTTTAATTATTTTTATACCTCACTTTATTTTGTTATTACTTGTAACAAAATTATTGTATGGCCCGCGACAACATCAAAGGTTTTAGTTTTGGCCCTTGAGGCATTGCAAGTTGGACACCCCTGGTTTAGCCGGTAATGTGGCATTTATATAATCGCGGCGAAGTGGGCAAAGTAGCCATGTCTGTGACCACTATTCCCGACATAAAGCAAATATATTTTCTTTGAAAAACAACAGTATTGTAGGTATGTTGTTTATAAAACTATTGAGCATTTCAAATAGCGTATGTTTTATTTTAATTCTTACGGATTAAAATCTGGTAAAGTAATGTAGACTAGTAATTACATTCCAAGATCACTTATTGTACTACGTATTTACATGATACAATAAATTAACTGCATTAACATAATATATGCGGCACAAAACAGAGCAACCTATCGTTTGATGGTCGCCAACCTTCGATAGAAGACGGCACATAAAGAAGAATAAATTAACATTACTGTATACAATTAATTATTATTATTGTAGCTTTATTTAAGGTGAAAACGCCGTGTTACGTTCATATTTTAATGCTATTTAACATGTAATACTAAAAACGTTTTTTTTTTTCAGGTATAGCTATGGTGTCAAAATATCAGAGGAAAAGTCATCAGCAGTCATGGGACCCCGCAGCGATGCAAAGACCAATGCCTTATAAAATGGCTGCTAAAACCTAGGAACACACTAAACCGTCGCGTACTAAATAAAAATCAAGACGCCACTGACAATAAAAAAGTATTAGGTCATTTTCGAGCAGTTTTAAACGAAGAACAAGAACAGCAGTTGGTAAATTATCTCTTGAGATGGAGGTACGTTTTTTTGGTATTACTGTAGCTGATTTGCGCAGCTTTGCTTACCAACTGGCTGATCGGAATAACATCCCCCATGGTTTCAATAAAGAGACGAAACTAGCAGGAAAAGATTGGGCAACTGGGTTCAGAAAGAGCCATCCTGAGCTTGTGTTAAGCACACCTGAGGCGACTTCAGTAGCAAGGGCGCAAGCATTTAACAAAACGAATATTTTATATATAAAAGTTTTTTTAACCTTTAATAGAGGGCGCCTTTATAAGCTAACTACACGGTAGTGAAGATTGGGAGACATTCGTTTTACTTTCCGAGTTTGAATTTGTATCAGCCCAAGTGTCTGACGATGGCTGGGATAGGCCGAAATGATCATAACACTTTAGTGATACCAATTCGAGCACGGGAAGTTTAACGAATTTGTCTCCTAGGCCATATAGTTGGCCGTTTAATACATACAGCGATAGCGGCTTTCGCTAAAAGATTTGATTCTTTGCACATTTCGCATGGCATAAAGGATACAGAAAACGATTATTCATATCGTTTCGTTCACGGCCTTCAAAATAGAGGGCGCCTTTATAAGCTAACTACACGGTAGTGAAGATTGGGAGACATTCGTTTTACTTTCCGAGTTTGAATTTGTATCAGCCCAAGTGTCTGACGATGGCTGGGATAGGCCGAAATGATCATAACACTTTAGTGATACCAATTCGAGCACGGGAAGTTTAACGAATTTGTCTCCTAGGCCATATAGTTGGCCGTTTAATACATACAGCGATAGCGGCTTTCGCTAAAAGATTTGATTCTTTGCACATTTCGCATGGCATAAAGGATACAGAAAACGATTATTCATATCGTTTCGTTCACGGCCTTCAAAATAGAGGGCGCCTTTATAAGCTAACTACACGGTAGTGAAGATTGGGAGACATTCGTTTTACTTTCCGAGTTTGAATTTGTATCAGCCCAAGTGTCTGACGATGGCTGGGATAGGCCGAAATGATCATAACACTTTAGTGATACCAATTCGAGCACGGGAAGTTTAACGAATTTGTCTCCTAGGCCATATAGTTGGCCGTTTAATACATACAGCGATAGCGGCTTTCGCTAAAAGATTTGATTCTTTGCACATTTCGCATGGCATAAAGGATACAGAAAACGATTATTCATATCGTTTCGTTCACGGCCTTCAAAATAGAGGGCGCCTTTATAAGCTAACTACACGGTAGTGAAGATTGGGAGACATTCGTTTTACTTTCCGAGTTTGAATTTGTATCAGCCCAAGTGTCTGACGATGGCTGGGATAGGCCGAAATGATCATAACACTTTAGTGATACCAATTCGAGCACGGGAAGTTTAACGAATTTGTCTCCTAGGCCATATAGTTGGCCGTTTAATACATATTTTAGAGGATGTTCAAAAACATCACTTGTCTCCTCCTCATAGGGTTTACAATGTTGATGAAACTGGATTTCTTCTGGACAAAAGTTTTTACTCTTTTACTCTTAAAGGACGACAGCAAGTCAGACCTCTTATATCTGCAGTGATAGTTGTTCTCAGCATATTTGTGATTTCTATGTCATCTGGAGGAGTTTTTATTCCTTCTTTTATCATCTTCTCTAGAAAGCGGATAAAAGTAGAACTTCAAAACGGCACTCCACCTAGAACAGCTTTTGTTTGTCATCCTTCAGGGTGGATGCAAACTGATATTTTCACACAATGGTTTGACCATTTATTGATGTTTACGAAGCCATCCGACGACGACCCAGTTTTGCTCACACTTGATGGACATTCCACCCGTACAAAAATCTAGATTTCATTGAAAGGGCTAGAGAAAATCACACAATTGTAGTTTACCCCCCCTCTCCCACTGTAGCCATAAGCTCCAGCCACTCGGTGTTTCTTTCATGGGGCCCTTCAATACTTATACTATACTATATCCAAGCGATCGAAATATTTTTGCGTAAAAATCCGGTATATTAGTGACATAGTATCAGGTATCTAAAATTCTTGGAGAGGCATTTCCATTTGCAGCTACTTCAACTATTTTAGGTAAAGGGGTTTGGAAAATATGGCTTAGTTCCTTTAATCAAACAGAAGTTTACTGACTAGATTTTGCTGCAGCCATAACCACAGAAATTTCCGTGCAATATTCTCTCTCTGAATACCAAGAATATGAATCTTAGTTGAATGGTGTTGAATACCAAGAGAAAACTTCTATTACCTCTGTAAATAAATTGTTTGTCAAAAATTTGTTACGATTAATTGAATTAAAAATATGTGCGACTATTTTTTTATTGACAACCTATTATCAATGTGTTCTCCTAATTTTAGAATTATGTATAAATGTGAGTTTGATTAACTACGTTTGAACGTAGTGATCCTGTAGTTGGATTTTAGGCTAAGTATATCGTGAAATGTACGAGTCTACAGCTTGATCTCACGCACCCTAAATATCAACACGAGAGAGATTGTTTGCTGACTGACTTTAAATATGTGCTCTCTTTGGAATTCTGTGCTTAGCTGTGCACAAAATATCTCGTCATTTAAATATAGCAAACCAACTAATGCTTACAGATGAAACTGGGGTTTTTTCGGCAGTTATGTCTAAGAATTACAGCTATTTGATTTAATCTTCTGGTATAGAAGGGTAACAGAGAACAATGCCCTACATTATCGAGAGAGTTGGAACTGAGCGCCAGAGCAACAGCTTATAAGGATAAATATAATCGAATAAATCAAACCTAGTCTTGTTTCAACAAGCAGAAAAAGATCCAAAAAATGAAAAATATTTTTTAATTGTTCTTACCTTTATTAAAATTTGTTTTTTGCGAAAGGTATGTAGACTCTATCTCACTACCATCGTCGTATAAATAAGTCTGTCTGTCGACATTGTCATTGCATTTATTACCATGTAAACTAGTTTTACTTGAAAAAATTGGAATCGACCACGATCTCTTCACGCATGGTATGTGCAAGATGGAATATTTTTCTTTTAATCGTGGATCTATAGGTCTGTTCAAGCAATCGTTTCTGAAAATATATAAATGTTACAAAAATTATTAACACAAACAAAAATAAAAAAAATTACATTTGAAAAAAGTTAATAATATTAATTTAAAGAGTGTCCAGTTTTAATTATCTTGGTTGCCATATTACTGAACAACTAGATCCAGATCAAAAGATAAAATGTAGAATCGAGATAGCCCGCACGACATTTTTAAAAATGAGGTCATTCTTCTGTAATGATAACTTGCAACTTCAACTTCAAAAGCGCATGGTTACATGCTACATTTGGTCAGTCCTCTTATACGGTGTCAAAGCATGGACATTAAAAATATCCACTATTAATCGTCTGGAGGCCTTTGAAATGTGGCTGCACAGACGTATACTCACAAATGTGGCAGTCCTTGAGAGAGCAAATGCTGCTCGCGAGCTGCTTGATAACATCAAATGTAGAAAGATGGCCTATTTTGGACAATAGTAAGGGGAGACCGATATAATATTCTATGGGTAAAATCGAAGGACACAGAGGAATTGGTAGAAAGCAGGCCTCTTGGTTGAAGAATATCAGGGAGTGGACAGGATTAAGGAAAGCTGAGCAACTCTTTAGAATAGCTCGAGACAGAGATAGTTTCGCCATATTAATCGCCAACGTCAAGGGGACTTGATAAGGCACGTTAAGAAGAAGTGCTTTAAATAATGGGGAATTCTGGGACAGGAAGAACATTTTAATAGTTTTTCTACTTAATTGTCAATCTTACTTTCCCGTGATACTCTATCTATGTTAGATAACTAACGAGGCAGTCAATAGCTTTTTGGGTGGACGAGTTACAAATGGGGATTTAGGTCTATGCTAAAACAAGTGACAAGTCAGAATAAGAAACCGAAGAATTATTATAACAACGTAGGTAAAATAATACGACTGACAAAAAGAGTTAAAATAACGATGATCATGGGTAACTTTAAGGCCAAAAGCGGTCGTGATTCTGAAGAAAACAACATAGGAACATACGGTCTCGGTACCAGAAACAATAGGGGATGTAGTCATATACAGATTGAACGAAATAAATTCGGAACATAGGAATATAATGTATTTCGGCTCAATTCTGCTGTAGCTGGTTGGCCAACAAAAGATTGTCAAATAATTATATTATAAAAAATCCCATACTTTAGCGGGCTGCTGGATTCTGAACTCATAAAAATTGAAAGCTACATATAAATCTACGATTTTATTATGCTGTCAAACCAGTTATAGTCCAGGAAATGTAGCATTTCACCTCGCAATTTTTTCGTGCGGCGTGGATTGACTTGAAATTTAACAGAAGGTAGGTAATAGCCTAAGGATCAAAATCTATATCGAACCAAAGTGCGCCAAAGCCTAGGGGGTGGTTGCCACCCCATCTCCGGGGTGAAAATTTTTTTTACGTTTTAACTACAGGTTTCGATTAGAAAAGTGATTCTAAACAAAAAATGTGCTATACATTTTTTTATAAAATAATATTTTTCAAGTTATTCGCGATTGAAAGTAACAACTTTTAGAAGAAAAAATCCACGTTTTTAATCGATTTTTCGCGAATAACTCGAAAATGGTGCATTTTATCAAAAAAATTGTAGAAAACAAATTTGTAGCTTTTAAAAAGACAAATACAATTACAAATACAATATCAATGTTCAGCGGTTTTCTTCAAATGCCAAATTTGAAAGATTCAAAGTCAAATATCGGGAAAATGATGCATTTTTGGAAGAAAACTCACAAAACCTTTTTTAAAGAGCATAAATAGACCTATCATAAAAAAATAAGGTCAATACCTCATTTTTTACGAAAAAATCGAGGAAAACAACACCCTAACCACCCCCATAATTAAAATCGATCTTCACTCTTCTGCAATTCCCTTTGTAGATGTATTGTTAATACGTCTAAGAAGTTTGACCCATTTAAAATGCTTAGTTTTAGAAAAAGTACAGCTTAAAGCGAGAAACGATTTACAATTTCATATTTTTTACCCTTCTTTTTTTAAATATGCCCGAAAATACTGAATATATGAAAAAAATAAAAATTACCAAATTGTAGCTTTTTTAATGACTAAAATTATCCTTTATTTAGATTTGTTGTACAATAAATCATGATAAAAAAGATTCTAACAGCGCAACCTGTGGGATTGAGACGACGGGGTAGACCAAAGCTGAGGTGGATGGATGGGGCAACACAAGATGCGGAGAAGATCGGAGTCGGTAACTGGAAAATTCAAGCAGGGTTCAATTCAAGAACAGAATGGCGTAGAAAGCTTGAGAAGGTCGAGGCCCTCTATGGGCTGTAGCACCAAGATGATGATGATGATGTACAATGAATATTTGGCGAGATATAGCCGTTTAAAGCATCGATTTACGATCAAGCACCATCTTTTTCGAGCCCTTTAAACTCACCCCATTTAAAAAACAAGGGTTCCAAAAAGATTTAATTCACAGATCCTTGTAGCTATTAAAAACCTCTACAAATCGTTTTTGAAGAAACATCTATCGTTAAAAATTAAAGGAAATACGTTAAAAAAAACCAGTTAATTTTTTTCTGGAAAATTCCATTAGTATAGTACAGTACATTTCGGAGCATAATAATCTACAAAACCGGTATATTAGCTAGTGGGGCGTTATACATTCGAAATTTTAA
Source organism: Diabrotica balteata (assembly GCA_918026665.1). Taxonomy (NCBI): domain Eukaryota; kingdom Metazoa; phylum Arthropoda; class Insecta; order Coleoptera; family Chrysomelidae; genus Diabrotica; species Diabrotica balteata. Next base: position 26,041,312 of record OU898280.1, read on the forward strand.
GCGTTCTTATTTTGAAATCCCATACAACAGAATAAAACATCTGCTCATATGTCTATGACTTGGCAATGAAAATATCAGAGCAACAGATTGGGGATGATTTTCCAAAGATGGCTTGTTATTACCCGTACGCATGAACAAACAACCTACACCCGATAAATTTTTGAAAATTATTTTTTGGAAATGCAAAAAAGGATGCGGCGTTTCATATGGGTGCAGAAAAGTTGGTTTATACTGTAACTCTACTTGTTCTGGGTGCTCAGGTGAAGGGTGCAATAACAGTCCACCAATAATTGAGAAAGATGATGATGACATAGATCACGATGAAGATGTAATTGATGACGAATAAAATTAATATTATAATTGTTTTACCTATAAATGTAAATATTTTCAACTATTTATGTAAATGTGTAAGAATATATGGTGCCTTTTTATGTTGATAATTTTTTTTGTATTTAGTATAAATTAAGTATAAAAAACTCACTATTTAACTAATCCAAACCAAATTTCACTCATCTTAGGATTTGTAATATTATTTTACAAATTTTGAAAAGTAGGGGTAGTTTTCACCCCTAAGAACAATCAGGGTTCATCGGCATGACATTAACTATAAAGCAGAGGGTGAGTTGAGCTTAATTCCAAATTTTTATGCAAGTCGTTCCAAGGTGAAATCATTTTCTTCGCATTACTATTTTTTTTATATTAATCTCTAATGAGGGTCGCTTTTTAAGGGTTGAAATATGATGGAACTTTATTGAAAAGCACGAAACTATCATTATTTAATTAATTCAAACCAAATTTTACCCATATTCAGGTTTAATATGATATTTTATAATTTTTGAAAATTAGAGGTAGTTTTCACCCCTAAGAACAATCAGGGTTCGTCGACATGACATAAACTATAAAGCAGCGGATGAATTGAGGTTAAATCCAAATTTTTATCCAAATCGATCCAAGGCGAAATCATTTTTTTAGAATTAGTAATTTTTTACATTAATCTCTAACAAGGGTTGCTTTTTAAGGGTTGAAATATGATGAAACTCTATTCAAAAGTATAAAATAATCATTATTTAATTAATTCAAACCAAATCTTACCCATATTCAGGTTTAATATGTTATTTAATAATTTTTGACAATTAGGGGTAGTTTTCACCCCTAAAACCCTTCAGCGCACTTCGGTTCGATATAGATTTTGATCCTTGGGCTATTACCTACCTTCTGCTAAAATTTCAACTGGATACATACGGGACGAAAAAATTGCGAGGTTTTAACTTTTTTCGAGCTTCAATTCCTGAACTATTATCGCCTCCTTAGACAAACCCGTCTTACGCAAACAACTTTGTTGCGAGACAGATAGTTGAACGATATTTTATACAATGTCTATACCCAGGTATGGATTTATTTTTGTCCAAGTTTTATATTGGTCCACTATTTTAAATGCAGTTCAAACAGACATGTATTAAATTGTATGTTCCGTTTTAATTTGGTTCAATCTGTATAATTCTGCGTATAGAACAACCTTTTAATAGTCAACACCTTCTTTAAACTATATCTTAGAATACTTGAAAATCACCTGCAGTCAGAAAGGGCAAAATTATTAAAAATAAAATAGACTTAATTTTGCCACAACTTTAAGAAATACATAAAAACTACTGGAATTAAAAGATTTCTGAAAGTGAAAAGAGATAAAGTAAGAAGAAGAATAGACATCGCACAACTAAAGTGCAGAAATCACTGTCAAGGTTAAGAAATAAATAAAAACGATAGAGAACTTGGTACAGACAGAAAACGCAAGACATCATGGATCTCATGGACGTAAGATGAAAATATAAAACAATCCTAATAGAATACAAACTAATCAATAAAATCATTAGAAAAAAGTGCACTTTTTTCTAGAAGAGAAAACTGGATGTCAACGAAATATCAAGAAATTAAACAACTTCTGAAAAAAGGCCAAAAATAATCAAATAAGTTATTCAGTAAAAGCTCAGTAAAACGGGAAAGCTACCAGACAAAACCATATCAATGTCGTAATGCCAAGCAATGCGCAAAAGTACTTAGGAGTACTTAAACTTGTACTTGTACTTTAAAGTACAACGAGATAGTTGTAAATCTTCAAAAATAGTAGCCATGAACCAGATTAATTGAGCGAAACGATAATGACTCCGAAGACGGCTTAATTTTACAAGCTTCACAAATTTCCGGTTGTTCATCTACCCCTACAGTTTCTTGTGGTTGTTCATCTACCCCTACAGTTTCTTGTGGTTGTTTATCTACCCTTACAGTTTCTTGTGATTGTTCATCTACTCCTACAGTTTCTTAAGAGATGGAGAATGTTGTACAAACCGATTGGAGTTTTACTGAAATTCCAAATCAAAGTTTGCCGTTTACTAAGACAGCTACTTTTTTGGTTGACGTAAATTTTACCAACCCTTTTGATTACTTTCAACTTCTAGTGACATATGATTTTTTTAACATGTTGTGTGAGAAGGCTAACAAGCATGCCGTCGATTTAATGATTTAAAGCTTAGAAAGTAAACCAAGAATAACGTCATGGTATGATGTCAATGTAACGAAAATAAAAAGATTTCTAGGTATGCGTTTTCATATTGGGACTATCAAATTACTCCGAATACACGACTATTGAAAAAAAATTATCTGTTCAACCTACAGTGTTTTTCATCCTTTATGAGCCGCAATCGGTTTTTATTGATTTTGAAAAGCTTGCAGTTTACGGACACAACACTCGAGCCACGAACTCAATTGGTAAAAATTATGCCATTAATAAATTATTATAATAATAGAACTACTGCATTATAATGACTACTTTTATGAAAATGAAGTCATTTCTTTGCAATAACCATCTCAGTTTAGAACTAAGGCAAAGTATGGTTAAGTGTTATGTTTGGTCTGTACTTTTGTATAGTGCAGAAGTGTGGACGCTAAAAGTATCGATCATGAACAAAATTGAAGCATTGGAAATGTGGGTTCATAGACGAATGCTGAAGATACCTTGAACAGCAAGAAAAACTAATGGAGAAGTACTAAGGAGCATCAACAAAGACAGACAACTGCTAAAGACTGTTAAACGGTTGTAAAATGTTTTCGACAGCATTGAACACTGGGCGGTTGAAGAAGCTCTGGTCAATAGTAGAATAGATTCAAGATACCGACAATTGATACATGATATTTACTAAAACGCAACCATGACCGTAATTCTGGACGACAAATTAATAACGGATAATATAAAAGTTAAACGAGGAGTCCGACAAGGCGATATAATTTCACCTAAATTGTTTACCTTGACCCTCGAAGATATAATAAAATCAACAGATTGGGAAAACAGAGGGATATGTATTAACGGAAAGTACCTAAATCACCTTAGATATGCGAATGATATACTCCTGATCTCCTCGGAACGACAAGAACTGGAACTAATGCTGAATGAACTTCATGAAAAATCACTGCAAAAGGCCTAAAATTAACTTCAACAAAACAAAAGTAATGACAAACACGGAAGACCAAGCGGCAATAAAAATACAAACAGAAAAAATAGAACAGATATATGAGTATATCTATCTAGGACAAGCAATCAGAGCTAACAGAGAAAATCAAATAGCCAAAATATCGAGACGAGTAAGAATGGGATGGGTAGCGTTCGGCAAACTTTCTTACGTTCTAAAAAATCAAACAATTCCTCTATACTTACGAAGCAAGGTATATAACTCCTGTATAATACCGGTGCTCACTTACGGAGCACCGATATGGACATTTACACAGGCCAATTTGGATAGGATAAGGAAGGCACAAAGAGCTATGAAGAGACAAATGTTGGGTATATCACTTAAAGATAGAAAACGTAACCAGTGGATCAGGACCAGAACAAAGACAGTAGACGCGATAAGACAAGCAGCAAAACTGAAATGGAAATGGGCTGGACACAATGAACGTCTCCAAGACGGACGATGGAACAATGCCATCGATAAGTGGCGTCCATACAATGCAAAGAGATCAAGAGGCATCTAAACTCCGAAAATTAGGTCCAAATAGAGCTTTTGGCCAATTTTTCATTTCTTCACCTGACTGACATCCAAATCTTGATTTTTTCGTCTGGATTCATTATATCTGTCCAAAATTGATTACGCCTCAATGACGTTTGTCAAACTGACAGCAATAGAATTACCAGACACCTTCGTGACTGATCTGTCATAATTTTGTCGCTGAGAAATCATAAGAATAAGCAGGAAGGAGTTTTGCATCGAGTTAGAATCTAGAGCTAGTTTTGCATCTACTGTCATCGCCAGCTAACTTGGCGGTGCGCACAAACCCAAAATTGCTTAGTGGCTAGGTGGTGGTCTTTAGTCTCCTCCCAGTTATCAGGTGCGTACCTAACACTTAAGTGATTTGCGGCTATTATTTTTCAGACTTCTTATTATTTCGGATAGTTAAATGTATTTGTGACAATTTCTAACGATGGCATTGAAAAATAGTAGAAAAAATAATTCTGTTATTAGTGGAGAATCTCGGGAGATTATATTTAATGTGTTTATCAGTTATCAGGTGCGTAACACTTAAGTGATTTGCGGCTATTATTTTTCACTTCTTATTATTTCGGATAGTTAAGTGTATTTGTGACAATTTCTAACGATGGCGTTGAAAAATAGTAGAAAAAATAATTCTGTTATTAGTAGAGAATCTCGGGAGATTATATTTAATGTGTTTAATTATTTCAAAAGCGACATTAGCAGAATAATTTACGATTTTTATAAAACAGAAAAATGTCGGGTTACGGTAAAAAAATTAAAACAAAAAATTCACAACGATTTGGATATCACAATTTCACAAACATCTTTAAGGCGACTTCTACACAAAATGCAATTTCGTTGGAGGAAAACCGAAAACAACTGAAAAGTGCTTGTAGAAAAAAGTGCAATAAGAGCTTTGATAATAAAATATCTCAGGCAAATCAAATATTTTCGGAGTCAAAATAGGCCAATCGTGTATGTTGACGAGATCGACTTACACAGCGGTCATATTTCTTCAAAGAACTGGACTGACGAATCAACCAAGGGCTTATTTTCAAATATTTCCAAAAGTCAACGACTAATAATAGTGCATGCCAGTGGGGATATGGGATTCATAAAAAATGGCTTATTAATCTTTAAATCAGGTTCAAAATCAGGGGATTACCACTCTGATATGAATTCAGACAACTATATAACGCACCTTATCACAGCATTCAGTTGGAGCGGGCGCCTACATCAAACTCAAACAAAAATCAAATGATAGAATGGTTAATGCAGAAAAATATTTCATTTACACCTAGTGCTTTAAAACCTGAACTGTATGAAATAATTAAATATCATAAACTTTATCATGTAAAATACAAATTCGACGAAATTCTACGTGCCCATGGCCATATTCCTTTACGTTTACCTCCTTACCATCCTGACCTAAACCCTATTGAACTAATATGGGCTACAGTCAAAAATAATATGAGGCAGAAAAACGTTACATTTAAGCTAGCTGACGTACAAAAACTCGCCGAGGAAGAATTCACTAATATTGATGCAAATGAGTGGAGGAAAACGATGTTACCATGTCATTAAGAAGGAAGATGAGTATATGGACAGCGAAATAGTTGCTGATAACGCCACGCAAATAGATCCAATTATTATAAATCTTGACAGTGACTCTTCCAGTACAGAGTTTTCTTCTTCCGAAGACGAAAATGAAGAAAATTATTAACAATCCATTTATTTTCAAATAGATACCACTTTTCAACACGGGTACTTGTTTTAGTATTATAATAAAACCAAAATATTAAAATTAAATAATTACTGTGTTGCATTTATTTATACCATATCCTCCATTTAATTTGAAACACAATATCAACGTAGATTTGTGAATTAAATTCAGTCATTATTGTATAATTTGTTTACTAAGTTAAATAAATATTATAAACCAATGGCTTACTATTTAAATTAAATAAACCAAAATTACAATTTCATCTTTCTAATAATATATTAAAGCTTGCGAAAAATATTACTTTTTTAATAAAATTGTGTAATAATTATTTGACCTATACCGCTACGCTACTGAATATACTTATCAGAAATAGTAAACCAATAGGAAGAATCATAGGGCGTAAACATAATTTATTTCTCTGTGACGTTCTGCGTAATCCCTCGCCAAGTTAGCTGGCGATGATTGTAGATTCTAACTCGATGGAGTTTTGTCAGTAGGAAACGTAGCGTTGTTTTTACGTTTTATCAGTTAAAAATAGTCTAGTGAAATAGTCTGTTAATTTGGGAACCAAAATGCTATTTCGATCAAAACATTTTGGTCAATACCCTTCATTAGTTATTGTTAAATTTTTTAAGTAATAATTAATTTACTTTTCGCGAAATAACAAATATTTATATCTGACCTCGTGAGTATAATTAATATATTTAAATTTTAGTTTGGTGTTGTCTGTACACATCGTTAGCCACAATTAATAAATACAGTTTTTTAGGTTTATTATATACTTTTTTTTTTCATGTTTTTGTTTTGTTGCCTATTTTTTTTTGTATTAAATAGGTAAACATATTAATTTTAACATGTTATGTTTAAGTAAGAATTTGATATAATTTCTAACGTAATTTGAGTCCTTTATTGGATATTAGCTCCCATTTAGCTTTGCACCCCAGTCGTCGGAGACGAAAATGCAACTAAACCCCTAAAAATTATATAAACAAGCTAAATTTTGCAGAGAATATTAATTTTGGGCCTCCAAAAAATATACAAAAAAGTTTACCACTTTTATCCCTAGGCTAAAAACACCCCAGGGTAAAAACAGCTAAAAAATCGATTTACCAAGAATCTGTACGCTGTAGAAAAAAATGATTACTATTTAAATCGGAATAAGCCACAATTAAAGGTTAAAGTAAGTTTATTGACGTTTCAATTTCCACTTTAAAAAGAGAAAAATCAAAGAAGCGGCTCTAATTATGCTAATGATTATGTTGCTATGAGACCAATTGTGTCGCAAATTCCTCGGCAGAATCTAGTAGGATCTGGTTACCCATATTAAAAGAGGCAGTTATTAAAAGGAAAATAATATATAAATAGTATTAGCAAGTCAGTAACATATCGAGGATACATTATTTATGTTTTTTTAAATAACAAACATATACAATCAGAGTTTGGTGTTTATTGAAGGTAAACTAAATGTACGACCAAATACTTACCATGTCGACATAGTATTATGAGGTTTTTTCCTGGGTTTTTCCTCATAATTTACTATGAAATCACTAACAGAAAAATTTTACTGTCATCATGGTATGTGGTTGTCTTTTTCAAGACGAATTACATGCTATGATTTTTTCTGACGGATATTCTCAAGTTAAAGTTAATTTCATGCAATCCAATATGTAGCGTTTTTTTATTTAATGTGTATATAAAAGATTTCTGTAGTACGCTCCTGTTGTTTTTACCAAAGAAAACAATTGACATAATATTTCAAGTTTTTTTTTACGAGATTTTTAAATGCGTATTAACGCTGGAAATATGTTTTTATCTCTGTGTTGCAATGTTAGGTGAAACAACAAGTTTTTTGTCGCCAAAGAGGTATTATGTTACATGAAGTCACCCTAATATTCCGGTTAGAATAATCAACAATGCTTATATTTCTACCGATTCAAAAGTAAATATAGATGTTTTTTTCTGTGTTTAGATTCAAATATCGAACCGTTTGTTACAGTCAGGTAGAACTCCGGTTTAAATACGTGCTATTTTATTAATTTGTATCATGTAAATTTATGATGCCGCCTGATAAAAAAAAGGTTTTATTTGTTTTCTTCGTTAAAAACGCAATAAACATGAATTCGCCTAATATTAAAGTTGTTTTTCGTTATTAGACGAGGGTCAAAAAAAAGAATATTTGTTTGTTTAGGCAATAAAGGAACATTTAAAAGTTGTTTTTTTTTTGTCGATAAGAGGGGGGAATATTTGTTTTGGTTTTGAGTGGGTCGGCGACATGCTGCAAGACGGAAGGGAAATTTTTGGCTAGATTCTTGTAAATTGTAACGAAGCAAAAGGAGACGAAGATTTGATTTGAAATGGGGCAGACATGTGAAAATTGAGTCAAAGATTTGAATTTGAAAAGGGAGTCGAGATTTAAGTTCCAAGCAGGGCAGACGTGCTACCACGTAAGGTCGAGATTTTAGTTCCTGTTCCAATCGTTTTGCCCTGGAGTGTAGAACTATTTCCTGATGGTTGCTGCCTTCCAGTTTTGAAAGTTTTGTCCGAGTAGCTTCCCCAGAGATGTAAAGTTTCAAAGTGTTTGTATAAAAAAAAACATTAAGGTAACAATTCAATATATTAATTTTTCAAAGTAAAGACAGATATTTTTTGCTAAAATAATAATTGCTTTCATAACAAATTAAAAAATTGTAATATGTATGGTTATGCTATTAATACTTTTGTTCTTTGTCATCAAAATTAAATGTGATACCTGACAGCAAGCTTTAATTTGTTTTTTTGTTATGACAATTTTAATTTGATTATTATGTAGAAACGATATTTCATATGTAAGGTTAAATTTTATTATGTTTTCATTAACAAGGATCCTTAATTTTTGATAATCTAATTGGCCATAATATAGTAAACAAAGAACATGTAAGTTTTTGTTATTTGTATTATGTTGTGTATATGATATGTTTCTTTTATAATATGTATTTTTGATCTGTTTTGTTAGAGACAAAAATAAATGTTTAATTTGTTTCTCTGATCTATTTTGAGTTTTATTTGAAAAACATATTTTATTCTATATTTTGATGTTCTATAATTATTTCCCTAATTATAACTAATGATTGTAATAGGTATAATTATGCACCTCAAGTGGAGCCCTTTATTAAATTCCTTGAGGTGTTTCCGTTTATTTTCATTCTGTTTGTCCCAAGAGATTTATATAAGTACCCCTTTATTTCTTTTTTTGTAGTTGCCCCAATCCAAACCCCAATATCTTCAACTTATCGACGACCCAGCTCTCCAACAACCAACTGAGTGCCATATGCACTTGTTTCGATTATTTTGTTTGCCCAATCTTGTCCCCCATATTCTTACCCTGTGGTAAGCAAAATAGTCGTTACAAGTAAACACCCAAAAATCGTCTACTCGGAGGTATTTTTAGTGACGTGCGATCGTTTGTAATGTAAAACATTGAATTCTGCAATTTTTACTTATATTTCAAATGCCTCATAATTTTTCGCCACAAATCAAAATTGAAATTTCATGTCATGGTTTTTAAACTTTTACTACGACTGGTTAATTAAAGTGATCAATTTTATTGATCTCGTATAAAATGGTAAAAATCGCGCCACGTTTATTTGTTTAACATTTTTATAAAAACTGAGAATTGCATACAAAAGCTGCGCTCTTTACCTTTAAAACACATCTTGATTTTTGTCGATAGGACACTTGGATCAAAAGATATCGAATTTTTTTCGTCGAGCTGATACAAAATCGACGGTCACTTCAAGCGTTGTTTTTGAGAAAACGTTTTATTCTACACAAAAGGTGCTAATAACCATTTTTGCTTAAAATTATCTCAGCTATATTTTTTATTTAAAACATTTTTTTTCTTCGGCGTAGAGATTCTTGGTAAATCGATTTTTTTTGCGTTTTTACCTCCCTACGAGGGAGGTTTTTGGGGGAAACCCAGGGGTAAAAGCATTTTTAAACTTTTTTGCATCATTTTTGGATTCCCAAAATTAATGTTCTCCGCAAAATTCAGCTTGTTCGTATGATTTTTAGGCGTCAACTCTCTGACGACTGGACCATTGTAGTTTTGGAGCATTCTGTATTCCTTTTGTTTCTGTCAAACTGTTATCTATTATTCATATTTATTCCCACATCCGATTCTCCCGATAATAATCAACGAGGCATTCGTATTGTCCTTGTGTTACGACCGGCGTATTACCATCTAAAATAATTTTTTGGCCGTTTCAGTGGTACAGTAAAAAGATTGATGAACTAAAAGATTAGACTAACGTATGTGTAGACCACGCCGCGAAATATAGATGATATATGGCGAATAAAAGATCTTGGCAAAAACATAAAGTTCTTATTATAATGTGGTAGGACGATATAATATAGAAATACTGTGAGACGATATAATATACTTACGATTTGCGTCCATTTTGGTAAGGAGTTTGTACCACACATTTTGTTGTACTGGAATCAAATAAAAATAATTATTTTATTATAATTTAAATTTATAATTAAGTCATAAAAGCATAAAATTCAAATATTTTTTTTTAATTTGTTCAGGATTACTTAAGGTATATATTTTCTTTTATATTTTTTAATTATTATTACACATAGAATAATCTTGATATTAAATTACAGAATTTTTTAAAGCCGTTTAACACGTTGCGTACGGCTGTACAAAAAAAATATACCCCCAGCCGGCGTTTTTTATGTATCTAGATTCATTTTTATCTAATTAACATGCCACAGTAATTTTTCTTGTTTGATTTTCGATATATCATAAGTTTTTTTAGAATATACTTTGTGGCACAACGTTTGTTTTACGCCGGCCAAGGATTAATTTGTTTATTCCAGCCGGCGTGGTTTGTTACGCGTACCACACGCTATATTTCGCGCCAAATGCATATTCATGGTTCTTGGAACACTAGTGGGGTGACTGAATTTGCAGATCGTTTGTATTCTGTGTCTAGTTAAAAGTAGTCTTAGTTGTTATTAGTTGTTGCTGACGGAGTGTTGTTATTCTGCCATTTATTGCAATATGGGAGATTAGAGCCGTCTGCAAGCCATTTGGGATGAGATTATGTCTGATGAGGACAATGAAAACGAATTTGCCGATGTTTATTTGTCAGAAAAATATGAACCTGAATCATCCCATGAGTATTCTTCTGACGGTTGCGAGGAGCCAGATCCCAAAAAGCGTGTCAAGTAAAATGATGAAAAATCTGGCGAAGGTACTTCTAATGTGGTTTCTACAACCGTAAGTTATTGAACTTTATTTTTATTTTGTCACAATATTTTACAATATTTTTTGTTTACAATAGACAGGTAAACTTTTTGTAGATGGATTTAGAATCTGGTTCACATGAAACTATTTCAATCCAAGGAACAAAGACTGTTCAACAACAAACAAATATTATTGATGTAACTATACAAGAAGTAATTGATATGGCCACAATTACTGAAGAAATGTGTCATAGCGAGCAATGTCAGTGGAGGAAAGTTGATGGAACATCGCTGAAAACATTCGATTACAGTGTAGAAAACGACGGAATAAAATCTTCGTACGAGAATTATATAGATCAAGAATTATATAGAAGATCAAGAAGAAGAAGATATATATTTTTTTCATATGCTTATTATAGCTTTCCATAAAACAGAATTTTTACTATTTACATTTTTTTATTCACCTTACCAAAAATAGGTTCATAAAATTAAAACAAACGTCCAGCGCATATCAGCCTCTCACTAGAACGGCTCTTTTGTATTCCTGCTTAAATAGCACAGTTGCATGAACCGTTTTGTAATACACGCCGTCTAAGTGAAAGTATACCACGTGGTACACCATTTGTGCCACGCCGTCCAAGGATCAAATTGGGTGTGAGACACGTATTGTCTCACACCGTACGCAACGTGTTAATAAAACATTATTAACTTACGGCTGTTTTATCGGTGCACCAAAATTTTTTCTCTGTTATTTACCGACGAAATGTCTCGAAATTTGGACATGTTATACGAAATTATGTTGCCTTTAAACTGATGGTTTTACTTTTTTTATTTTTTTGAATTTTCTGTTGAAAAATTGGATTATACTGTTTAACGTTCTATTATAACCAAACTTTTCACGCCCATCAGTTGAAAGAGTTTTTTTTTCTGTAATCGTTGATTCTTTTTTCACCTTTCTGTGTCCAGTAATAATCGAGAAAGCGTATTCAAACTTTGAAGAAAATTGCTAAAAAATACTGAAATCTAATAGTGAAACGTGTTCCTCATCATTGTCGCTGAGCTTGATCGTTATCGCATTAGTGACGTCAAATCTCATGAGCGTACGGTACGGTCTTATTTTTATTTCTCTATGGGTACGGTCAGTTAGTTCGCTTGAATTAGAATCCATTTTAGTTCTTTCATTCTTGTATTTTCTTTATCAACTTGCTTAGTTTTTACAGTTTACAGTATTCTTAATTATTTTGAAAACATTGAAATTATTTAGTTTACGTGTATGTTAAGTAATATATTATTAGTTTAGTGGTATAAGTTAAAAGTTCTTTAGTTTACGCGTATTTTTAAGTATTACATTAGGTTAGTGATATAAGTTATAAGAGACAAGATAAAAAATGAGTCCCAGTAAACGTCCTATGTCAAGGAAAAGGAGAGCAATTGCACTGCTTTAGTATTTATTATTTATATTACAACCATTTTTAAAAGCTTTTATTTAACTTGTCAAATGTGGAATATTGAAAAGGAGATAGCAACATAGGATTCTGGTAACAATTCACTGAACTTGAATGGTTCTGGTTATTCAGACATACAGCAGCAGCACGCTGCATTAAATATACCTGTGATTTCCTACAGGCAGTATGCAAAACATACGGAAACAGTTGCAGATATCATCGGCCAAACACTTTGTGATTCCTTAGAAGAGGCTGGACGGGAGGAATTAGCTTTAGCCAAAGAAATTGGTGAAGTAGATTCCGACGGAAATGGGTTAATAACCGTTATAGCTGATGGTGCTTGGTCAAAAAGATCGTATAAAGTAAACTACGATGCTTCTTCAGGTGTAGTACCTGACGTTGTAAAATTTATTAAATTAGTACGCCTTTGATGGATAGGACATGTAATTAGGCGAGATGAAGATGAAACGATCAGAAAAATTTTCGACCGAAGAGGACCAGTGGGAAGACGATCCAGAGAAAGACCAAAACTTAGGTATCAAGATAACATAGAGGATTATCTAAAATCCATCGGAGTAAAGCATGGAGAAAGTTGTCAGAGGCAGGGGCGAATGGAAGATTGTTCTGAAGAAGCCTTTGGCTCATGACCAGCTGTAATGCCACTGATATGATGAAATACCTATCCACGATTTGTGTTTTATTCATCAATTGGATACTTTTCTTATGTAACTGCAACCTATAAATATATTAAAATAATGTATATTCCATTCAGAGAACATTTTCCTCGCAGTGCGTCGCCTCGAAATACTTGCCAGATAAATACTTTTACTATTATGATGGTTTCGCAGGTACCAATTTTTTATAGATAAATAAAAATATTTTTTGTTTAATTTTAACTACGCTAATATCAGTTTTCTCTAACAAACATTAACAAAATATTAATTATATATTAATATTAATATAACAAAATTTAAATTTATTATAAATAAACACCATGGTGTTTTTTGCAGTCACGTTTCACAAATTTTTATTTAATACTATGTTTAGCTAAGACATATAAATTAAAAATGTGATTAATTCTTTTTAAAACATTATCTACGATAATTAATCTAAAAAAAAGTATTCCGACAAAACTAATTTGAATGGAGAATAATGCATTTATTTTAAACAACCCGTGGGCCGGCGCCACTGAATAAACATTAAAACTATTAGGAAGTCACGTAGAGTCTGACATAGCAGTGTAGAAAAGTAAGTGATACGCCCACTTCAAATCGCAGTATGCTATAACTGCGAAAACAGCCTTAATCAACTTAAATGGTGTGAAAAGCCGCCTACAATCTTTTCGCAATTGAAACGGAGTAATAAATAAAAATTTTGTGACCTTGTCAATTTAAGACTTTTACCTATGCTCATCGATATTGAGGAAACATAACAATAGGCTAGGCTAGGCTAGACAAAACGAACAGGCTAAACTTTGCTGAGAATGTCACTTTTGACAAACCCAAAAAAGATGCAAAAAAGTTTACTACGTTTACCCCAAGGCATCCCCCCAAAACCCCCACTCGTAGGTGGGAAAAACGGAAAAAATCGATTTAGCAAGAATCTGTATGCTGTAAAAAAAGTTTCAAATAAAAAATGTAGCTGAGCTAATTTTCTCTAGTAAAAAAGTTTACTAGTTTTCTAGTTCTAGTTTTCTCTAAAAGTCTCTATTAGGGACAAGTCGGGACTGTTAGAAACCCATTCCAGAAGTGGTATTCCATGGTCTTCGCTCCATTTTAAACTCTTTTTTGAGGTATGACAACCTGCGCCGTCCTGTTAGAAACCAAATCTTTCGCTGATGTTAAACGGTGTTCCATAATCGGTAAAAGAGATTCTTCTAAAATACTGGTGATGTTTTGTCAACGGTTTTTTAGCCTCACCTCACTTGTGTTATAGCCTCACAGTTTAGTAAAGAAAACAGTGGAGGTAACAGGGCTTCTACTAAAATTTTCATAAGAAAACGCATGTAATGAATTTTATAAATAGATTGAAATGTTCAGAGGCTCATTACTGTGCCAAACACACGGGCAGAAAATATCTTTCTGCTGATTTAAATATTAGAAAAATGTGGAAAATATATATATATCAGCTCACTTACAGAATATCAGAGTGATTTGAAAGTAACACACTGAAAAGTAATTGACTTTAGGTCAATTTTCAACACGAAGTACAATCATCGCTTCGGATGCTCTAGGCTAGACGTTTGCTCTACTTGTCTGCAGTTAGATGAACGACTAAAACACTCACAGCAAGGCAACGAAAAACAAGAGCTCATGACTGAAAAACGTATTCATAAATTACGTGCTAAGGCTTTTTTTGAATCACTAAAATACACTGACCCAAAAATTTTGATTTTCAGTTTTGATTGTCAAAAAAACCTACCCTTGCCTAAATTACCAGATCAAGCCACTTACTATAGTAGGCAAATCTATCTTTACAATTTCACTGTGGTTAAAGGAAATTCTAAAGTGAACTGACTTCAGATAATGTGATATCATACATTTGGACCGAAAACGAGTTTAAAAAAGGATCTAATGAAATTGTTTCGTTTGTTTTTGATATACTTAAATCAACAGAAATGAAAAGCCCTATTACTACTGCGCGATTAGTGAGTGATGGATATGGGGGCCAGAAAAAAAATTCAATAGTCGTGGCCATGGCTTGTTTCTGGCGTTCTAAATATGAATCAAAAATATGAAAACGGTTGAGTTCTTTTTTCCCATAAAAGGTCATAGCTATCTTCCACCTGATCGGGTATTTGGAGTATCAGAAAAGTTTCTAAGAAAAAAAAGAGGTGATTTACAAACCATCAGAATACTTTGATATTATAGCTGAACATTTGAAAGTAGTAAAGGTTGGCCAAGACTGTGACGTCTTTGACTGGAAGAAAGAAAATGATGTATTCATGAAAAAACCGGCACAATTTCATTTTCAACTGGGGACCTGCAAAATAATTATTCTGACAAGAACTAAATATAAAAATGTTCTCGTTAGAGGTGAGTACACATACAAGTTAGACTTGGGTGTGGCAAAGTCCTTAATCGAGACAGGAAAACTGCTTTTCAACATGAACCCAAACTTGATTCCTTTGTCAAACTCGACGAAACCAGTGAAGAAAGTTGACGTCAACAACTTGTTGAAGAAGCATTATGGAGACCAGTGGAGGGACAATGAGGATTTACTCTTCTACAAAAATGTCATCGATGAGGCTGATGACAATGTAGAACCCGAGTCAGTTTGTGAACACATCGACATGACAAGAAGTCAATATTCTTAATAAATGAAATGAGGTTGAATGCTCGAATAAATGAACTTTAAAATAAGACTATTATCGAGCACAAGTTAATTAAATCTAGCCCAAGTACTTTCGCTTAAAATAGCATCTTCAGGGGCATTTCGTCAAAATGTAAACTATCCGGCAAGCGTAGAATGTGGAAACATTAAAAATAACAGAAAATTGTACAAAACACTACACTAAAACAAGGACAAACAGTTTAAAATTACTTAAAGATTCTACGCTACATTCTCTGTCAGTATCTGGAGGGATAATGTGATTATTAGTTGTTCTTGTAGTACAATTCTTAATAAATAAATAATAAAATGTGTATTTCTTTACCTAAGTTTGTATTTCTATAAATAATAATATGCGTAACAAAACTGTTTTATTTATATATTGTTTTACAGCCATGTGAAGACATATGTTACTCTCAATTATAGAGGCCAAATGCATTTTCTTGTTCTTACAGCCATTGTACACATGTTCCGTAAGCATTGCACGGCGTTGAATAGCATATGCGGCTTCACACAACAATAACCTATCCACATGTCCGAGGTGCATGACTGGCTTCACACGACCAGAAAGGCAAATTTGATGTGATGCCGCAATGGCATCTCATGGCAGCGAAGGTGTTAATAACTAATTATTAAGTATAATTAATAACCTCCCTAAGAGTTTTAAAGTAAATCCATTAAATTTAGTAATTTAAATAAAAAAATATTTTCTATATTTATACTTAACTCTCTAATTTCACAATCGCTTGATTTAGATCTGCTATGGAGTTTCGGCTTACGCTTACTTGGTGTCAGAACTCGTATTTTATCGTTCAGATCTTCATTTCCCGTCATGGTAAATTTATTTCTAAATGGCTCTACTTTTTCTGGATTTGAATATATTACGTTTTTGCTAAAGTTAATTCAAAACATAAATAAAAATTATGCATAGCTATTATAATATAAAACATAAATACCAACAAGCTATTTTATAAATTTTTAGGAAATATTTTATAGGGAAGAAAATAAATTGACAAAAAGTATAGAGTGAAAAGAATATCCTTTTTTTTTTTCTTCTTTTAGGCACTTCAGCCCAAATTGAGTCTTGGCTTCATTTATTTTTTGCCTCCACCCTTGCTTGTCTGTGGCTGATCTTCTGCATACACGAACTCCTAAAAGAGTTTGTGCCTCGCTGTTTATTGTGTTTTCCCAGCGCTTTCTTGGCTTTCCAACCGATCTCTTTTCCTGCATTCAGTGCTCTTTTTGGCTGCCTATCCTCTCCTATTCTTATCACATGTCCGTCCCTTTGCAATCTTTGTATTCTTATAAAGTCTGACTGTGGTACTACCTTATAAAGTTTGTTTTTGTATCAACTTCTAAACATTCCGTTTTCCTCACAGGTCCTAGTGATCTCCTCAATACTTTCCTTTCGAATGTGTCGAATCTGTTTTTGGATGTTTTTTTCAGGACCCATGCTTAACTGCCATAGCATGCTATTGGTCGAATTAGGATTTTAAAGATTCTCTTTTGTATTTCGTTGGACATTTTTAGACCGAAATATATGGGAGAGGGCAAAATAAGCTTTGTTTGTCTGCGTTATTCTCTTCCATATTTCTCCATCTTCTGATCCGTCGGCGTATATTTCCACTCAGAGGTATGTAAATTTTCCAACCGTTTCAATGTCATATTCATGTGTACCTAATGTTTTGTAGGATTATATTTCTTCTCGTCTGCATCATTATTTTTGTTTTCTCTGTAATAATTTTCTAAGGAATTTTTCCGCAGGTACTGGGGTTTGTCCCAGTACCATTAATTTTCAGTTTAATTCACTAACACATTTTTTTTTCTAACAATCTTCTTTTTTCTTGGACCACATATAAACAATTGGTTACTGGTATGCTGAACGAAGATATAAGGTAAGTATTACTGTTTCTTGTTATTTTTTCTATATAATACACTTTGGTTTTTTAAGAGTTTTTTATCCCTCATAGAGAAGGAAGATGGCTCCTTTTTTTATTTGGTTCAATTTTGGTCTATTTCCTTTTAGTCTTCTTTTTATAGTGCCTTGCACCTATAGTGCGTTGACGAATTATCTGAATGCCAGACGTCTGTCCTTTGCGGCATGCAAAAATCGTCAGTGTTATTAGAGAGTATTTAAGCCCCTTATTTCAGTACCGTTAAACGTTATACGTTATTCTGCTCATGAGCATTAACAGAACAATAACGGATTACTTTATTAGCGGATAAGGTATTCCCTTATTTAGGTAAAGATAAGGTTAACGTTATTAAGGGATTACGTGTTTGTAATGTTGTCAAATGCCAGATATCTAAATCATAAAAAACAAAAAAAGAGTCATATGAGCAGCTCTCTTTCCTTGTCTAAGAGCAGAACCAAAGATAACTATGATAAAATAAAAAAATAGAAAATTTAGTTCAGCATCTTTCTCTTCAATTGTTTCCTACACAAAATGTAGTCTTGGTGCAACAGGTATTACAGGATCAAAAATATTGTGAAGAATTAAGCCTCTTATCAAATTGTAATCTATTACTTCTCTGTGTCTTCGTCGTCTATTTTCTTAGATTATAGCAAATTTTCAAATAAAATAGGTTATAGAGTATAACGTGGTATAACTGCCGTTTTATAGGTTACGTTCGTCAAATGTCAATTACCGTTAATCTGTCATAGCTTAATTTCTGAAAGGATTCAAAAACTATTTTAAGTAAAAACCCTTATTCCGTATTTATTATTCAAGGCGCATGACAAGTATAACGTTTTACGTTTAACGTCCATAGAAAAGTAAAGGGCCTAAAAACTCTCTATTTATGCCTGTCCAGTTCTTTATGTTCCGTAGCCACGACATTTATTTACGACCTACTCTTCTTGCCTTCAATCTTTCCCTGGATGATTAGTTGAGAAATTGCGTATTTTTTTCCTCTCAGAATATGGCCGAGGTATCCAATTTTTTGTACCTTTACCAAATTGACTATTTCTTTGCGACTTTTCTTTCGTCACACAAGCACTATGTGCTTGTGTGACGAAAATACGAAGAGAAATTTTCTCGGTTGGTTTCAAAATGATCCGACGATACCAGTAATTGGATAAATTGGTTTTTCACGTGCTATTTGATTATTGAAGTAATTTAATTAATATTTAGTATTTACCTTAAAGAGATAGGAGCACTGGATGATACATTTCGTATTGGTATTTTATCCCGATTCAGCGAAGTATCAGATTTTGACTTGAAACTATGCTGGTCATCTGTCGGTTTTTCTAAGCAACTGAAAAATAAAACTAATCATTGTAAAAATAATTTAAAGAATTTTTTTATAGAGTTTGTTCTACCTTGTTAATATGAGTGACCCTGTATATTTGAAAATATTTTTAAAGTAAGGTTCTATCTTTGCTGCAACTTTTATTTGAATTATTTTTTTGTATTGCTTACGACAAACCAGTAAATAGACTAAGTTGCACTAATGCCGCACCCTGTATATTCGAGAGATCTTTTATATAGGTGTTATTATTGATAGATTTTTGGTCTGAACTTATCTCTAATCTACATCTTTTGTTATAGTTATGTTCTTCTTCCAATACACTACAGATACAAAGTTTGACAGTGAAAACGCGCCATCGACCTCTTTTTCTTCTTTGCAACGCAATCTTTGCAATACTGGAATGATTTTTTTCTTCAAACGTCAAATAATGATGACATTACTTATCTAACTTGATCCTGTCAAAGTTTGATGTCTCCGCCGGCAGCAGTTTTTTCCCCATTTCTTTACGGCGAAGGGAAAAATGTTGTCATTGCAACAATATGAAACACGTCACAAAGCAACAATACAAATGTCATTAACAACAATTAAACATCATTTTTATTTACAGTAATATTAAAAGTACAATTAGTTAATGAGGCATTTTCAAAATTGAAACCGTGCAAAAATGTTCCCGACTCTTGATACGCATTGGTAATTGTTGATGATACTGATGGTCGAGAACAACTTTCAGCAATCATTCCCGATGTTAGCGAATCATGAGGGTTTAAAATTGTTTGAGCATTATCGTTCTTATTTCTTATTGAATTCTCTATATATCCTTCAGCAACCGTGCTTGATTTCCAGCCCCCATGTTGTTTGAGGCATTCTAGATTTCCACCTCCATCAATTAAAAGCGTTGCTGAAGTTCGTCGTAAAGAGTGACCCGTGTATGCGCTTGCATCATTTAAATTTAAATAACTAACTTCTTTTTGGGCTACTGCGCTGATCGAATGTATTCCCATGACGCTTCGATAATACTTTTCATTTTGGTACTTCATAAAAAATTGGTTTTCTGTGAAATTTTCAGGCCGCAGTGATGCATACTTTTTATACAGTTTAATGTAGTTTTGACCAATTATCGTAAAAGATCTAATTTGTCGTGTTTTACTGTCTGGGGACCAAGTCTACATTCTGCGGGTTTTCGACAACTCCATCTACGTTTTCCCTGGGTATGCCTAGCATCTCCTGAAAATGTTCTTTCCATCTCTCTATTTGGTCATTTGTTGTAATAAGTAATTCGCCTGTCTTGGATCTTATAAAGTTTGAACAGTTGGGTCCATTTTTGTTAGTCGTCTAGTAATTTGGTATAGCTCTCTAGTTCTGTTGTGTTGTGCATCTATTTCAGCTTGTTTTGCCAGTTCTTCAGCCCACCTTTTTTTGCCTCTCCTTGCATTTCCTTTAACTGCCATATTTATTGTTTCATATTCATGTTGTCGGTTCCCTTTTTTCTTCTACAGTTCTTGCTTGCAAACTTTCTTTTGCTGTTTTCTTTCCTCGATAAGATTCCAAGTTTCATCTGACATCAATTCTTTTCTATGCTTTCCTTTTTTACTCAGTTTATCTTCAGTTATTTCTGTCAAAATATCTGTCAAATCTTCCCAGCTATTTACTTCACGTTCTCTTGTTTTGAGTTGGAGTTCCTCCATAAACATGTGTTGATTAGGAGCCGTTCTTAATTTGTCTAGGTTGTGTGTTGGTCTGTTGGTGTTTCGCGTGATTTTGTTTTTGGCTATCTTAATTTTGATGGTATCTATTATGAGATGATGGTCACTTGCAATGTCTGCTCCTCTTTTGTTACGTACATCAAGAAGAGATGGGCTCCATCTTTTTAATATGTCGATGTGGACTATTTGATTTTCTCCCATAAATTCAAAATTCAAAAGAATAGATATTTTCTAGAGAATGCTTAGCTAAGGCTGTAGTGGTTAATTTGTCGGTTTGTACACTATGCTTGTGTGCAACAACCCTTCTATATAGATATTGGTTTATTTGCACAATATATGTTGATTTGCAGTCTTTACAATTTATTTTATAAATAACATGTAACTGACGATCTTTAGTAATATTCGGTTGAAATGTTGAAAAATATTTTTTTGTTTTTGGATTGATTGGAAATTGGATTGATTTGTGATAATGTAATTTCATTTTTTAATTAGACAGTTGTAAAATTCTGGTGAATAATTATTTTTTTCTAAGATATCTTTAATTTGTTTTAGATTTTCAAAATATTATTGTGGGCTAGATACCTTAATTACTCTGTCAGTGAGACTAAATACAAAACTTCTTTTATGAGTTATAGGTGCGTTGGTATTAAAATTTAAATATCTTCTGCACCAAACATCTTTTGTATAACTACTAACTGATTTACATGTTTACAAAGTTACCATGCCCCACACAGACAGCTGAACCTTCTGTAAAAATAAAAGCAGAAGCATCTGTCATTAGTGATAAAGAATCAAGAAAGTGTTTTAGAATAGCTAAACTTAAAAGCAAAAAATTGATGTCTCGATTTGAAAATAAACGAGATTTTGTGGCCACAACATATATTTTTTTGAACTATAATTTTTTTTTACCAAAACTGTATGCTATTTTAACTGTTTTTCTATCTTTTTAATATTAGTTTATTGTATGACAATGTACAATTGCTTGGAAATATTAATAATGTAAATTTAATTGAACGTTTTTTTCGAAAATTCCCAAAACTTTGAACCCCATGCTCGCGTTAAAGATGTAATATAATTTCACTTTTTATAATCAATTATATATGTTAAGTGTTAAGGCAAAGTAATATGTTCATTATATGATAATTAAATTATAAAAAATTCAATGACTAGTTCGCGAAAAAGTAATTCTTAATATGTGAAATTGAAAAAAAATATATATAATAAGTTAATTATAATTTTTTTTATTATTATTTGCAAATTTAAGTTGGAAATTTTTTTTTAATAATTTAAACAAAAACACTCCTTTGACTATATGGAATACTTTAAGATTTATTTGCAATAAACATAATCAAAAAAGAAAACCATAATTAGACAAAAAGTTCTTGCTAAATTGGCTGTTTTATCTACTACCAGTCCAATTTTTAACGATAACATTAATCAGTTTCACTTTCACAAGACACTATTTTAAAAATTTTTAGCTTTTTGAAATTACGATTAAAAATATAATAGTGAATCTTCTAGTAAAACCTAGAAACAATCTGACTTCCTTTGTTCTACCGACCTATTTGATTATTATCGTGTATTATAAACACTTTCGAAAAGCTTATAAAATTTAGACAAAAAATCGGTATTGGTTTCATAGAGGTATAGATATAATTGATACAATCTCCCCTTTAGCTATAGACGCACAATTGCTTCTATCAATTGTGCGTCTATCTTTATGGGCTTATGATGTGATAGATTTTTAAATACTATATTTAAAAATGGTGGTGTTTGGTATCAATAAAAGAGTCTCTATGAATATTTTAAATTTGTTTGCTAATAGAAATATATTTTGCGAGAGCATCATAACGTTTTACATGGTCCAGGAGTACTTTACAACAGGCTTTCACAAGGTTCTATTTTAATGCTCCTCTTGTTTAACATGTACACTGTTAACTTGCATGATTTGATGAGCGATGACACACAAATTATTAAATATGCGGACGATTCATATATTTATGTCACCCATGATACTTATGACCGCTGCATAGAATCCTTAAAACATATTTTCGATAAGTTACAAAATTGGTTTGACGAATAATTCGTCAAAGTTCCTGGACTAGTGTTTTGTCAATCGTTCAATTTACGAAGACCGAATCAATCAGTGACCGACTCCAAATACTATCGAATCATTTCAATCGTTAATTCGTTTCAATACTTTTCGTTGCCGTTTAAAAGAACGAAAAAACGATTGATTAAGATAAATCGACTGAAAACCGAGAGCATTGCTTACGTTATTTCATATCTGTATATAAATAATAATACTTTTGCTTCTTGTTACAAAATATGTAAACTAAAAACAACAATAATAATACTTTTCTTTTTTGTTACAGATGTTCTGGCATTGTTGTGTACCTGGTTGCGAAACCAATTATGCCAGTACTTTAAAAACGAAACAGGCAGAAAGTACGTTTTTGTTTCCCAAAGATCCCCAAAGAAGGTATACTGGGTTATGCTCTATTCATAGAGAAGGCTGTACAATTACCAAATCTTCCGTAGTATGTGCCAAACATTTCCATGAAGATGATATTCAGCGGACTGAACAATGAGAAGATAAAGATGGAAATGTACACATTGAAAAGTTAATATTTCCCAAATTAAAAGGCAATGCAGTGCCTAATATATTTCCTGAAGTACCATCATATGTAACTGTTCATCGTACTAAAGAAAGAAGGAATCCCGAAGACAGAAGAAACTTTTTGCATAAGAAGAGGGAACAAGAGATAACATAATTATGTCAATTAGACTTAGACAATAATATCCCATTGAAAAACTGGACAAATAAAATTACAAGTGACTGTGTATATTTCTATGTATTAAACATTAATCAGTTGGGACACAAGTGTGATAATATTTGTGTAATATGTAGTGTAATAGTTAGCAGTAATTTTAGTGTAATCGTCAATGTAGGTAAGAATAGATTAAGTGGTAATGATTTGAAATGGATTTTACAATATAGTAAATTAACAAGATGGTCACAATTAGAGAACTTACTTTCTCATTTAGATCTGCTTTTTAGATAAGTGATAACAAATTTGAGTATTACATTCAAAAATCTTTTGAGAATAGGTATAGGCTATTTTAAATCGATATACAAGTTATAAATGGTATGTTACATTCAACACATTTTTCATGTATACCTCTTTTAACTTGGTCTTTATGACAACAAACCTATTCATATTTAAAATTGCTACTTTTGTATATCTAAGTATGAAAATTCAACAAAAGTTATAAGTAAATAGTAAAATATTTAATTTTCAATTAGATTAATTTAGAACCATATTTATATTGTGTCTGATTTCTTAGGATAAATTTTTTAATCATAATAGTTACACTAAGTTTTTACTTAGCACAAATTTTATATCTTTTGTATTTTTAATAATCTTTTTAAATGTCGTGTTAATGTATTGTGTTGTTTATATGCTTAAGTACTTAATATTTAAAATTTCTAGAGATTCTTGACTGCATTTTATTGTAAGATTAACTGTTTGACACTGTATTTTAAGTGCAATAAATTTTACTCTAGTGATTATTTTAGTGATAATATAACCTAAATAATAATAAAACTTTATATATATTTACTAGGTATATATATAAGGTTTTATTAATTTAATTTCCCTAAAAATATTTCTGTAATGAATTGAAGTTTTCAAAATATCAGTTTCATACCAGACGTCATAGAATGCGGTGTTGCCTTTTTTACTTCATGGCTTGGAAGTAAAGGTGGCTGTGACACTGTCCGTATATTTGACAGGTTTTATCAATAAAGCTAAAAATTAAGAAAATGGATCCGCAATTCAGTAGATTTGTGGTAGTAACGCCATCTTTCATTTGTTCTGAAATCAATCACCCCGACTTTCTTACTCAGTTGGTAAAAAACGCGCCAAAACAACAATTGTAATGTGCATGCACACGGAGCAATAGCGTCTCTTGTGTTTTGATGTGGTGAATAAATTAAGGTGAGTGAAAATCAAGTTACTTTTCAAATGTGTTCTACAATGTTGCTACTGTTGCAAGGAAGGTTTTGTTGCTTGATATAACATTTATAGAGTCTAAAAATCAATTTTTCATTAAAAATGCTCTAAAATTTCCAATATGTCAGCTATTTTTTAGGGTGTCAAATTTTAGGACATCTTCTGGTAAAGTGCTATAAATTTGACATGTAGGTGTCAAATTTAGGGACACCCAACTATTAATATCATATGTTCGTTTTCTGTATCCATCTCACAGAAATTGCGTATAGTTATCCTTTTTTGGTATATTTCATTACCAATGTTTTAAAAACCTAAATCTGACACCCCAGTCAAATTTAAGATCAAGGGGTGTCAAAAATAGGTATACGAAAGTTGCTTTATGAAAAATTGAATTAATTTAGCATTATTTTGTTAATAAGTAATGTTGCATATCGCAACCTAAAAAATTCATAGGTCGAATTGCCGATAATGCAAGACAGATGCTGTTTCTATTTGCTGCACATAATTGCGAGAAATTCCCTTCTTAACCTTTTATGACGTCGACAACAGTCATTCTATAATTTCTGACATTACTCTAATATTTGTCAATTTTAATAACTCTCTAATATTTGTCACTTTTAAAATAAATCGTTCATTTTCTCCACAAAAGATTTTGTGTTATATAAAAAAAAAATATAGTTTTAATTATTAAGTGTAATTTAAAGTAATTACGAGAGTGTGATCGCCAAAATATAAGGTAACCAATTTTATTTTATTATAACTACATAGAACCAAAATCGAAGGTACTGCTTCAATAAGCAGTTATCAACATATTCAGGGGGAGAAATAAAATCCCCCTAAGTTCTTCATGATCCTAACGAGCCGGATACAGCAGCTGTTCCCGTCTTTGTAAAGCTGGAAGCTGGATTTTTCATTGATAAACCACGAAGGCGATCATTTCTCGTCTCTACAAAGACGCTTTCACGCAAGAATTCTCAAGATTCTCTCACATTATTCGTAAAAAATCACTCGTTTCCTCATTTCTTCGCAAAGAAAAGACATAGTTTTTATTCTTTCATATTCACACATCGCAGTTTTGGCGGTTCCACGATCCAAGGTTCTTCGTATTGGCGCCGTCCGGAAGGTTTGGTTTCGTCACTTTGAAGGGATAAGAAGTTTTATGTTTCGGTCGCGGTTGGACTGTGCGGTTTGGTCACTTATTGTAACTTTTACGAATTGGTTTTTTGTATCGTCGCATGTTATTTTATTTTATTTTTAGATTCGCAGTGCTTATAAGTAGATTTTTATGGTAATATTATTTAGTTCTTAATACTAAGTATCTCTTGTTATATTTAAAATTTGTATTATTTTTTCTCACGCTCAAAATGACTGATGTTGCAAAAATTATAAAGTTAAGAGGGCATACTAAAGCTTGTATTACTAGAATTCAAACATTTGTCTCAAAAAACCAAAATGTAGTTTTAGATTGCGGTCAATATATTGCACGCAAAAATGTATTAAATGAAACTTATCGCAAGTATCTCAACTTACAAGAGGAACTTGAATTAGAAGATTTTGATAAATATTGTTCAGATAGGGACATAGTTGAAGAACAGTATTATAATTTAGACTCATATTTGCACGAGAAAATCACGCAATTATCTGCAAAACCAGTTGAAACTCAACCTATTGTAACAAATGTAACACCATCTGTCAGCACAATTCAAAATGTAAAGTTGCCAGAATTAAAAATACCTTTTTTCTCGGGCGAAATATCAGAATGGCCCAGTTTTTTTGAAGTTTTTACCAAATTAATAACAAATGATAAACAGTTATCTAATGCTCAAAAACTTATTTATCTCAAATCAGTGTTAAGGAATGAACCGTTAAAGTTAATTGACAATCTAGAAATAATTGATTCCAATTTCGAAATTGCAATAAAAAATTTATGCGATAGATTTGAAAATAAATATTTAATAGTAAACAGCCATTTGAACAGTTTATTAAATGCTCCACTCATTACAAAACCCAATGCACATGTTCTAAGGGATTTCTTAACTCAAATTAAAAGCCATCTCGCCGCCTTAGAAAACCTCAACATCTCGAATCAACTCACTGATTTAATTCTCATCAATCTCTTTACTCAAAAATTAGACTATAATACTAAAAGATCATTTGAAACCGATCGTAATATAAACAAACTCCCAAGTTTATTGGAGTTCCTTGAATTTATTGAAAGAAAATGCAAAATTCTCGAAAATCTTGCTCCTGAGTACTCCCATTCTCCGAAACAAAAACAACTTTCTCGTTTTACTTCTCTTAACACAGTTAGCAATAATTTGCAGTATAGTAGTAATAATCAGTATTTTAAATGTTTCTTATGTCAAAATAACTCTCATAAAATATACACTTGCCAGGAATTCTTAAATATGTCTGAAGATGACCGTTTTCAAACGGTCAAGGCAAAGAAAGCGTGTCTCAACTGCTTGGCTAGTGGTCATTCAGCAAGCTCATGTACCTCTTCGTCGAATTGCGCCAAATGTAACAGGAGACATCACACATTGCTCCATTTCTCTAACGCTTCTAATCATAACTCAAATAGTTCTCGGTTCATTTCAAGAACAAATCAAGATTCTTGTAGTCTACCCACTAGAAACACTCACTTCCAAAATACTCGTCACTCTCAAGACTCACAAGGAAATCGTAATTCTCAAAATACTCGCCAGACTCACAATATACATGATACTTCAAATTCTCGTACTCACTCTAATGTATCTCGTGATCCCAATACTCAAGGCGAAACTTCAAGTTCTCCTGCAATTCCACGAATAGCAAATCAATGTCAGTCTAATGATGTCTACCGAGCATCATCTCTCTCTGCACTCTCAGGCAAAAAGGAGGTTCTACTCCAAACAGCATGTGTTACAATTTATGATTCTCATAATAATCCCGTTAAGGTTCGCTGCCTTACAGACTCAGCTAGTCAGCTTTCGTTTATCACTGAGAAATTAGCAAGTCGCTTGAAATGTATTCCTTACACAAAAAGTCTTCACATTTCTGGGATATCCGAAATCTGTTCGACGTCGAATAAAATGGTGGATTTAAATATTTTCTCAAATGTCAATCCCACAAAACATTTTACACTCTCTTGTGCGATTCTCCCAACCATCACTTGTAAGCACCCTCAAATTACATTGGATTTTAATGCCCTCAAAATTCCACCAAACATTCACCTGGCTGATCCAGAATTTTGTACTCCTGCCGAAGTTCAAATGTTGCTTGGAGCAGATGTTTATTTCGACTTACTCACTTATGGGTTAATAAAATTAGGCCCTAATCTTCCTACCTTAACAAATACTCATCTCGGATATCTTGTAGGTGGAAATGTACCTCAATCCTCTGGGTTAATTGACTCATATTCCATACTTAACATTCAAGAAAATACTCAACCTCGAAATGAAGTATCCTTGTTCGTTCAAGCTCAAAATACCGATTCACTCGTACGGTCGTTTTGGGAAGTAGAAGAAATCTCGTCTTTTACTTGTACTCCAAAAATCCTAACTCCTTCGGAGCAACAGGCCGAAGACATTTTTAAATCGTCACTTAAAATATTATCATCTGGTAGATTCCAAGTAGATCTCCCTTTCAAATCTCCCAACGAATATAAAAAATTGGGCGAATCGTTTTTCCTCGCAAAGAAGCGATTCCTAAACCTCGAACAGAAACTGATCAAGTCAGATCAATTATATGTACAGTATAAACAATTTATTCATGAATATATTGCACTTGGACATTGCAGATATGTGCCTCTCTCCACTCGAAATATTCACTCTGATTTAAAATATTTTATTCCTCACCATTGCGTTTTAAAGGATAGCGTAACAAATAAGTTGCGTGTCGTCTTTGATGGCAGTATGAAAACTACCTCAAATCTAAGTCTTAATGACATAATGCTTCCTGGTTATACGGTACAACGCGAATTATTCGATATTTTGATAAATTTTAGATTATTTAAATACTGTATTGTAGCAGATCTACGTCATATGTACAGACAAATTCGAGTAAATCCCGAACAGGTTTTTCTGTTGAACATTTTGTGGCGTGATTCACCTCAAGAGGATTTGAAATGTCTTCAACTCGAAACTATCACTTATGGATTAAATAACTCCGGGTTTCTTAGCACTAGATGTCTTAAGGAATTAGCTCAAAACAATTCCGACAAATTTCCTTTGGCTAGTGAAGCTCTTTTAAATTGCTGTTATATCGATGATGTGCTTTATGGCTGTAACGATTTCGAAACACTCTTCGAAATTCATCGTCAATTAACGGAATGTTTAAACCTCGCTTGCTTCTCGCTTCATAAATGGTGTGCAAACTCACCTGAATTTCTCGCAGGTATTTCTCATATCTCTAATGAAGCTAGTTATGTAATCAATCCTGAAAATCACACGAACAAAATTCTCGGCCTATGTTGGAATTTTCACTCCGATCATTTTTCAGTTCTTGTGCCAAAGGTTACCGTTAAGGATACATATACAAAAAGAGAAGTTCTCTCTTTAATCGCTTCCATTTATGACCCTATAGGATTGATTAACCCTTTAGTGGTATCTGCCAAATTAATTATGAGAAAGATTTGGTTAGAAAGGTCGAATTGGGATGACCCTCTCAGTCCAAAATTGCTTACCGAATGGAATCTATTTTTACAAACACTTCCTCACATCTCCAATCTCAAGATTCCTAGGTTGCTGCAAAATTCTAGCAATGTAACAAGTACTCAAATACATGGGTTTTCGGATGCAAGTCTTAGCGCGTATGGTGCTTGTGTTTATTTAAGAACGTCACATGAAAATGGCTTTATATCTTGCAATCTAATCTCCTCAAAGAGTCGTGTTAGTCCTGTAAAAGTTGTGACTCTTCCTCGATTAGAACTTCTAGGAGCATTATTACTCTCTAATCTTGTTACGAAGATTCTTTCTGTCTTGATTCCATCCCAATCTCAGATAAATTCTGTCAATTTATGGACAGATTCAGAAATCGTCCTCGCATGGATTAAATCACACCCTTCTCGTTGGTCTACCTTTGTATCCAATAGAGTAACTCAAATTCAAGAACTCACTTCCAACCATACATGGAGACATGTACGATCGAAAGACAATCCCGCGGATATATTATCTCGTGGTGCTACACCCTTGCAGTTGCTTGATTGTGATTTTTGGTTTAATGGTCCTCAATTTTTGTCAGATCCACACTTTGATTTCAACCTCTTTGTATCTAATGGTCCTTCGAGTATTAATGTTGATGAACTGCCTGAACTCAAAAGGGTTACTCATCTGATCAGAAAACCAGATTCACAAGTATATGATGCCCTCTGCAAATTTTCATGTTTCACTCGACTTCAGAGAGTTTTTGCATACTGCCTTCGTTTTATTCACAATGTAAGAGCTAAGTCTCATAGACGTACAGGTCCTCTCACTCCACATGAACTCTCTAGTTCTGAGTTAATGATCATCAAATTGACCCAGTCACATTTCTTCAGTTCGGAAATCCAATTTTTAATGGATAATCGTCTGCTTAAAGATAAGTCTATTTGTAAATTGAATCCCTTTCTAGATTCGTCTCAAATGATACGAGTAGGCGGTCGTCTTCTCCTTTCAGATGTTCCTTATGATCAGAAATTTCCTCTACTGTTACCCTCAAAATCACATATTGTCAATTTATTACTTACCCGAGAACATCGAAGACTTCTACATTCAGGCCCTCAAAATACACTGTCTAATGTTAGATTGAAATTCTGGCCTCTTGATGGTCTTCGACAAATCAAACGTATAATACAAAATTGTCTCACTTGTTACCGTTTTAACGCACAAGTCGCGTCTCAAATCATGGCTAATCTCCCGAGGGAAAGAGTTCAAATTGCACGTCCATTTATAAATGTTGGAGTTGATTTTGGTGGTCCGTTTCCCATCAAGACCTCTAAACTCAAGAGAGCTCCCCTTACTAAGGCCTATATGGCAGTGTTTGTATGTTTAGCTACTCGCGCCGTGCATGTGGAATTAATTTCCAGTCTTTCTACTGAAGCGTTCTTATTGACTCTGAAAAGGTTTATCGCCCGAAGGGGTAATCCGAATATCATTTTCAGCGATAATGGCACAAACTTTCTAGGTGCGAAAAACCAATTGAAAGAACTTTATGAGTTGCTTCTTAAAGGTGATACCTCTGAATCTATTCGCTCTTTCGCTACTTCGTGTCAAATTCAATGGAAGTTTATCCCTCCACGCTCACCACACCACGGTGGTATTTGGGAAGCTGCCATAAAGAGCTTCAAATACCATCTCGTAAGAATAATGGGTAACTCCAATTTTACTTTCGAAGAACTATCCACTGTACTTTCGCAGATCGAGGCAGTGCTCAATTCACGCCCTATCTGTGCGCTCTCAGATGACCCTTCCGATTTTTCCTTTCTTACTCCCGGACACTTCCTTATTGGATCTAATTTAATGTCTTATCCTGAATCAGATCTTTCTGATATTCAAGAAAATAAATTGTCTTTGTGGAATAAATGCACAAGAATTCAGCAGCATATGTGGAAGGTTTGGACCCGCGATTATCTTAATAGGCTGCAAAATAGACCTAAATGGTTCACTCCTCAGGTAGGCATAAAGCCTGGTGATCTCGTCTTGCTTAAGGACGAAAACTCGCCTCCTCTCAAATGGCCTATAGCACGGGTAGTTGAGACATATCCGGGAAAGGACAACAAGGTAAGAGTTGTTAAGGTCAGAACTCCTGAAGGCTTATATGTTCGCTCTATTGCTAAACTGTGTCCTCTTCCTATGACTCACCTTCAAGAATATTAATAGTTTGTTAGTTTTAGTTATACCTTTCTTCAAATTGTACATAAACATTTTTTTTTTTTTTTCTTTTTGATGCGTTCACATCAAGGGGGGGACTATGTTGCATATCGCAACCTAAAAAATTCATAGGTCGAATTGCCGATAATGCAAGACAGATGCTGTTTCTATTTGCTGCACATAATTGCGAGAAATTCCCTTCTTAACCTTTTATGACGTCGACAACAGTCATTCTATAATTTCTGACATTACTCTAATATTTGTCAATTTTAATAACTCTCTAATATTTGTCACTTTTAAAATAAATCGTTCATTTTCTCCACAAAAGATTTTGTGTTATATAAAAAAAAAATATAGTTTTAATTATTAAGTGTAATTTAAAGTAATTACGAGAGTGTGATCGCCAAAATATAAGGTAACCAATTTTATTTTATTATAACTACATAGAACCAAAATCGAAGGTACTGCTTCAATAAGCAGTTAGCAACATATTCAGGGGGAGAAATAAAATCCCCCTATGTTCTTCAAGTAAGGATAACTAAGATAACTCTTATTTTTAGATGCCTAACAAGGAAAATATTTATAGAAAATATTCTCAGGAGGATCTGAGTAGAGCTGTTGTAGAAGCCTGTAAAAATGGAATGTCTTGTGCTTCAGCAGCTAAACAATTTAATGTGCCACGTATCACTTTGATGTACAAAGTGTCAGGAAAATTTCCTACGGGATGCAAAAGTGGAGTAAGCACTGTATTAACTGAAGGCGAAGAAAGTCTATTAAAGGATTGGATAATAAATGTTGCTAAAACCGGTTTTCCCGTAACAAAAGACCAACTATTAGACAGTGTTGCCTTGCTTGTGAAAAGGTTGAAGAGGCCTAATAATTTTACAAATGGTAGACCTAGTAGACATTGGTTTGAAGGATTTTTGCAGCGACATCCGGAATTAAGTCAACGAATGACCCAAAACCTAACAAGCTCTAGGTCTGCTGTCTCGGAAACAAATATCCGAAAGTGGTTTGAGGAAATCGATGAATATTTTGTTGCAAATAACATTGAAATCACCAATCCCAGACAAATATTTAACGCTGATGAAACAGCCTTTTTTCTTGTCGCCAAAGGGCAAAAAAGTTCTTACTAAAAAAGGATCAAAAATAGTATACAGCTATTCAAATGCAAATGACAAGGAATGTATCACTACACTAATAACAGGTAAAGTATCTTAAATAATAGGTAACACTTTTCTCTACTAAATTTTCATGTTTTTTAGGCAATGCTGCAGGTGAAGTAGCTCCGCCGATGATAATGCTTAGCTATGAACGGATCCCTAAGAATATAATATTAAAGTGCCCACAACCCGACTGGACAATAGGACGCTCGGACTCTGGCTGGATGACAGCTGAGAGTTTCTTTGAATTCATTTCCAATAATTTTTACAACTGGTTGTTAAAAAATGACGTCCCATTTCCAGTTATTCTATTTGTTGATGGGCATAAGTCCCACTTAACCTACAATTTAAGTGCCTTTTGTTTCGAAAAGAATATCATACTGATAAGTCTTCTGTCTAACGCCACTCACATTTTACAACCTATGGATATGGGCGTTTTTCATCAATTAAAAAGTGGGTGGCAAAATGAAGTTCATGCTTGGAGACTAGAAAATAAAAAACAAACCCTTAAAAAATAAGATTTTGCGCCAATGCTTAATAAAGTTTTGCAGAAAGTTCTTGGTTCTGGACAAGAGAAAATACTGAAAAATGCGTTTAGGAAATGTGGATTATATCCATTCGACGTTAATAGTGTCGATTTCTCAAAAGTGTTGAGAAATGAAATTGCATCAACTCTCTCAGATGTACAAGATACATGCCACTTGAAATCAATAAAGTTGTTAAAGATGATTTAATATGCTTTAAGGGTTATAGAATCTTTTCTAGACAAAAATCTACTTGAGAGTTTTCAAGCTAAGGTGAAATTGGCT
The DNA here is from genome assembly GCA_918026665.1 of Diabrotica balteata. Classification (NCBI taxonomy): domain Eukaryota; kingdom Metazoa; phylum Arthropoda; class Insecta; order Coleoptera; family Chrysomelidae; genus Diabrotica; species Diabrotica balteata. The sequence continues at coordinate 26,074,831 of OU898280.1, forward strand.
AAATGGAATAGAAAAGTAGAAGATACAAACTTATTTTTTCTTTGGAAGAATCTGAATGAAAAGGTACAAGCAAACAAGCACCCTGAAGGAGAGGTCTCGAAGGATATAATAATAGAGGTTGCACATGATGTTTTGTTGGAGGACATAAATTGGGAATATATAGATATTGAAACAGAGGAACAAGAAATTTTAGATAACGGAGAAAATGAAGCAGTCATCAAGGAAAGTGGAGAGGCAAATGTAACAACATTAGATGAAGAAGATACTATTATTTTAGATCCTAGTAAGAAAGGTGAAGAACAAGCACCACACTATGATACTATCGTTAGTATAGATAGAGTGATAGAGGGAGAAGATGTAGTTTTGGAAAACGGTAGCAAATATGTGGAGCAAATGGATAATGAGAATGTAACCAAAATAATAGAAATAGTAGGAAACAAAAGAGAAGAAGAAACGATTTTCGAGGCTGATGGGAAAATTAAATGTAGCGAGCAACTAAGTGATGAGACAACTAAAGTAAGAGAAACAAATTGGAAAGAAAAAGACAAGACAAATATAACTTTGGATAATAGTGAGAAATGTAGCGAGCAAGCAAGCGATGAAATAACAGTTAAGGGAGTTGAAACAATAGAGAAAGAAATCGTCAAAAATAACGATAAAGAAGAGATAGATGAAGCAAAGGAAAATAAGAACATGATTTTAAAGAATAATAAGGATGCTCTATTGATACCCTCCCCTTTTAAATCTATTTTGTTTTGGCCAGATGGAAGTACAAACAAAAAATCAGGAAGAGTTGTCAAAGAAAAAGTTCCAAGTGTAAGTTCCTCAGAACAGTGGAAAGAATATTATTTGAAAAAGGAAAACGAGAAGACTGAGAAAGAGAATGCAATTCTAGATAGAAAAAGAAAGCGAGAGGAGAAAAAACTTCAACTTCAAGAAGAAAAGGAGAAAAGATCAGTAAAGAAACTTTATACACCTAGTGCAGTTGAATTTGTGAAGAAGAATATTTTTTTAAATGGAAAAAATACTGAAGATAATTCAGTCGGTGTCGAAAAGAAGGAAACTACTCCAAAATCTGAAATTAATGTGACCGACTACGTTATAGTTCGCTATGAGGGTGAAAAATTCCCGGGAAAGGTCAAGAAAATTTCAAATTACAATGGTTTTTTTGTTAGAGAAGACATTGTAGAAAAAATAAATATTCCAACACCAATAAATAAGAGAGGTATTTATTCCATACCAGAAATCGGAAAATATTGTAGTTTCGTGACATAAAAAGATGGCTTTTCTCTACTTAGGTACCTATACTTACCTAAAATATGTAGATACCTAAGTATGTAGGTATTATTTGTACGTTGTTATTGAGAATAAAAATTTTATTTTCAGTAAAAAAAGTGTATATACTTATCACCTGACACAATTATTATTATCAATTTTATATTCCCTAAGTAAGTAAGTACTGAGACTTCTGACAATTAATTTTGAAAATTGTAAATGTATGTCAAATATAGATACAACCCACTGTCAACTTTTGGGACACTGTCAAAATTGGGTACAATTTCATGTCAAATTTATGAACAAAATCAAAATTTTGCTGTCAAATTTGGGGTCACTATTATAACCTAGTGCTAAACGGTTTAAAGTCTTAAGGTGTCAATTATAGGGACAATTACCTTATATTTATTGTCATTTAAACGTTTGCTCTCGCACTAACTTTGTTTAAAAAGCCTGCAAATAGATATTTTATTTAGCCATTAGAAAGTAATGAGGGTATTGGCTGTGTGATTTTGTTTTGGTTCGATCGGCGCTGTCAGCGGTCGATCAATAGATTTTTGTCACTTCCCGATCGGATCGTTATGAACTAGCGGGATTCGGTCGTTTAATATTTTGAAGTGATGGAATAAAAACAAACGAATCAATCGCGATTGATACAACACTTGGGTTTTTAGTGTTTCACCAGAAAAAACAGCTCTGCAAGGCACAGATATCAGTTAGCCAATAATTGCTCTTTATGTAAGTACGCTAGCTCTATGGCAAACCAATATAAATATTTAAAATCCACAAGGAAATGAAATTCCTGTATAAATATTTAGGTATAGTGTAGCGTTTTAAATTTTTTTTTAACTACGAAATATTTATGTTTAAAATTTTGTAGTACGCCCCTGAGTTTTATATAAATATTTTTGTCGTTTTGTACGCATTTAAAATCTCCCAAAGAAAAAAATCGGGTTATGAAGTTAAAATAATTAATAAAATACGTGTTATTTCTACATATTTAAAAGTAGTTTGTTTCAAGGTCGCTTTGTGACATAATTTGAGGCCTGTTTTAAAAACAAGAAATTTAGGTTGGTTTCGGGCTGTACCGGTATTAGATCGAAACCGAGGGGGAATTCAAGGTAGGTTGAATAGGGCAGCTAGAGTGGACAGACGTAGTTATGTAGTTTGCAAAAGTCGACAAATTTTGTTGAATAATAACAAAATTACTCTTTGTAATATGACAGATTTAGAAAAGAGTAACCACTAAATATTTAAGGGATTTGTGCAGTATACCAGAGTATGGAAGATATTTAAACCTATATACGGTGTGCCTTTTATGTGCAGTTGATTTGGTTCCAACCTCAATTTGATTTGTCTCTGGTCGTTTTTCCAGTCCAGTTTGAAGCAGTCCTTTTGTAAAGCAGAGGTTCCAGTAAGTTCCCATTTAATCCTCAGAAGTTTCAGTGCAAAATTGTATCTGAATTAAAGGTATAGTTTCTACGATGTCAGTTGGACAAGTCATAAAAACAAAATTCGACACTCAAGTGTCGGCGTCTTTGTAAAACATAGGCGGCGCAATAGAAATTAAATAATAAACTTTTATTTTTAAATTAAGGTCTAATATTTTGTTAAACAGTAATAATATTGTTAATTATTCACATTTCTTTATGAACTTGACACCAAAGATAATTAAAAGTTAATACACAATATAGTCCATTCACTAACGGTAAAATATTGTAAAAACCTCTAAATTTTAAAGAACCACTGGGATTGATATGAAATTTGTCATACACATATAGCTAACGTGTCAAAGAAAAAAAGTGATATTGTGCCGATGTGTATTTTTGCCCTGGGGGTGAGTACCGCACCTTCTTGGGGGGTGAAAAGATATACATCCAAAATAAGTCCGGAAGTGGATAAACTGACTAATTCTAGGTAACTTTTGTTCTATAGAGGTTTTTACTAAATCAATACTTTTCGAGTTATTTGCGAGTGAATATATTCATTTTTCATTAAAAACACCACGTTTTTGGACGATTTCTCGCAAATAACTCAAAAGGTAAGTATTTTATGGAAAAAATGTTGGTAGCAAAAATACAGTTTATAAAAAAGTGAAAACAATGGTATATGTATGAAGTCTGTATACCCAGCAGAAGCAGAGTTATAGCTAATGAAAAATAGATTCTTACCTATTCGTCAAATTCCATATCGAATAATTCAACGTGAAATAATCAAAAAAAATGTTTTTTTACTTTTTTTTTAATTGTTTAGAGAAATCTTTATTTTTGATTTTTAAAAAAGTTTCTAGCATCAAACGTAAGCAAGTTACGCTCAAAACAAAGTTGATCCCTTTTTTTGGTAAAAAATAATCATGAATATGATCTGTAAGTTTCATCGGTTTAAAGAGCTTATTTTTGAAAGATACTTACATGAAATCGGCCAATTCGTCGTACAGTCGAATCTTAGGTTATAGATTAATCGAGAGATCACATTTACTTCGATATACAGAACATATTTTTGACAAGTTGTGGAAGTCTTTGTAGAAATATTCAAACAATTAAACACTATCACTATTCGTGTGTCCAGAACTTGAGTCGTCGTTTGTGTTTATAACTACCGGTTCAATTGGTGGTAAAGTAGGATATTCTTTTCCTTTTACTTGAACATGCTACACAATTTTTCCAAATGTCAGTTTTGTTAAGTTCTTCGATCACTGTTCTTATATTATGGACAACAACGTCACTTAATTGGGGAGATTGATTCATTTTCCGCAATTTCTTTTTTACATTGGCCCATATCATTTCAATTGGGTTGAAAACACAATGATATGGAGGGAGCCGTAAAACCGTATGCCCGTGGCGTTCAAAGAGTTTATCTATTACATATTCTTTTTGAAAATTTTGTTGCTTAATTAATTGCAACAATTCCTTTTTGGTACATTTACTAGGTGTTGCCATGCATTTGTTCTCCATAAATTCTATGATATCTTCCTTCTTGGAGCTAGTATTTGGAATTTTGGTGTAGAGTCTAGAATGGTATGACGCATTATCCATTACTATCACGGAATTTGTTTTAATATTCGGTAACAGCTGTTCCGTTGCCAATTTTTCGAAAAGTTCAGCCGTCATATCCTCATGATAATCAGCTGATGACACTGTTTAATGTTTTTGGCCGATAATAACAAGGCATTAGGTACAAACCCGCTCTTAGTTCCAGCATGTAGAATTATAATTCTTTTTCCTCTCGAACAAGGAGTATTCAAGCAGCACTTTTTGCTATCATCCATCCAGCCATATTGAACTACATCATGGGTGTCAAACCACGTTTCATCAAGATACACAATGTGACTCTCATGTCACTCGATTGTCATCTCGATATTCTTTAATGTATTTACAACTTATTTTCTACTGTCTTAACTCAAACTTAACTAAAACACAACACTACTGTTTGCACAAAAATATTAAAAATATACGTGAACTTGCTGTCGTACACGACGATACTGAATATATCGTTTAGTATGACAAACCTGAGAAGGCATTTTTGACCAGATAAAGATCAAGTTTGAGCGTAATAACTTCCGAAGAATTTGACTAATTACACTTCAGTAGTGCCCGATAAGATACGTAGAAAGTAATAAACCACAGCTGCAATATGGACAATACCGTTAGTGATCAATTACAAATAATGTTTATATTTCTGAATTATTGGGGACTGGACCCTAAAAATTCCTTAACTTTTATTGAAATTTAAAATTGATGATTAAAAGTATATACATACATAATGCAAATGAAATGTAATGTGCTTATTAATTTGAGAACTAAAAAATGAGTTTACAATTTTACTATAAAAATAAAATAATTTATATAATAAGTTTAAAATAAAATAAAATTAATTTATCACGACGACACTGTTATTGTGTTTATTTAAATGCTTGCCGCCTTTGAAACATGAGAAGCAATTTTTACCTGCTAACGGCAAAGCCAGATTTGGTTATAGTGTATGCACTTCCGAAAAATTTGACCAATTACATTTTAGTATTACCCAATAAGATACGTTCAAATTAATAAGCCACACCACTATCCATGTGGACTAATACCAGGAGTAATCAATAATTAGAATTACAAAGATTTATCTTTATTTCTATGTTCGCCGTAGAATTACTGACCGGACCCCAAAAATTGTTCTTTCCCAATTCATATCGTAACAACTTTAACATTTTCTGTTCATAGTAAAATAGACTTTTTTCAAATAACAATAATTGCTCTCATAACAATTTAAATAATGTAATATATATGGTTATGCTGTCAATCTATTTGTTCTTTGTCATCAAAATTAAATGTTGACATATGACAGCTACCTTTATTTTGTTTTTGTTGTAAAATTTTTAATTTTCTTGTAGAAAAGGTTGAACCTTACAAAGATAAAGATAAAGGTTACAATAGATAAAAATCTTCAATTGACCGGTCACATTAAGTATAACAAAGGTGTAAAAAGAGAAATAATATTCTCCGCTTCCTCTACAAACAGAACTAGGGGGCGAATCAAAAAATTTCTTCAATGTTCTCTAAGTGTTATATTCGCTCGATTTTAGACTACGGGTGTCCTCTCCATGATTCTACCTCCAACACGAACCAACTTAGATAGAATAAGTATAGAGTTCTAAAAATATGTTTGGGAGCCATGGTATTTTCACCAAAATATGCCATTCTGGCAGAGCCTCAAGAACTTTCCCTTAGTGTTTGAAGACAGTTTTTAACCATTAAAAGTCTATTAAAATATAAATGTTACAATAGTAATTTGATTAAAAAAATGAAGTCGGGTAATTGAAAATTTAACAAATCATTATTGAAAAAAGAAAAATTCTCCTGCTTTAACAGGGCATTTATTGATACGAACTTAATTCAAATGGATATATGATTATTTAAACCAAGCCATAATAAAATTCATTTTGAATTGCCTTTGGTCAAAGTTAACTAAAATATATACATATTTGTCAAAAACAGATCAAAATACAGGTTTGGAATTTTTTGTCTTAAGCATTAATGGCAGCCGCAATAATCATGGAGGGTAGCGGTTGATACTCCTTTGCGATCCCGGCAGACGATAGATCTAATTCGGAAATAGCAAACCTGCCCTCGCCAGCTCACAGTTTTGCCCCTAAATACCTTTCTCCCCAAGGAACCATGTCACGACCCATAAAATTCTGATCCACATCTTCTTTCCCTCCCCATCCTACCCAACAAAAATATGGAGAAAATCAAATGCCAGAAATCCGTAAGTTAAGGTGTAAGCTATCGTGCTAAAAACTGAATACAGTGGAACTTGGTTATACCGTCATTGAAGGGTCCAATCAAAAAATGACGCTATATCAGAGTGACTTTAAAAAAGAGGTTGAGAAAAATAAAATTTTAATGAGGGAAAATATTATTACAGCATTATTGGGTATAGTAGATATATTATTTGTTAATTACTCTGGTCCTAAACATGATAATTTAACATAGTTTACGATATACCGAAAATACAACATTTACTTAAGTCAAATTTAAAAAAAAAACCAGAATCATTTTAGGATAACAAACAATTAAAAAATAAAACATATTATGTATGTATATGAAACTTACATTGTGTAAAAAAGTTCTATTGCTGAAAAAAGTCCGTTATTTTCTTTTGCACAACCCTTTCCGAAAAATAAAGTTTTTCTGTTGTTTCCTTAATAAGCTGAGCTGCTTCTTTGGTATTTGTGGATGCCTCCCTGAACTGGTAAAACCTGGATATGGTCTCAGCAGCTCTCATTGCTTCTTGGATTGTAGGACAAGCAACGATGTCTTCTTCTTCTTCTGCTTCATCGACATCCATTTCCACGTTTTGCACCAGTTCAACAATTTCTTTATCACTTAGGACTTGAAATGTTTCCACCTCATCGTCTACTGAAAATGTAGGAGTCCAGATCAGTTCTGAACGCTCCCTAAATCACATTAAATTTTTGTATCCACTCTGACAAAGGCATTTCGTCATCTTTATCAACGTCCTCAATATTGAGAGAAGCTACAGTCAATTTTGCTTGACGAAAACACTTATGAATTGTCACTGACGAAACCGCACTCCACGCATTGTCTAAAAACTGAACAGCATCCAGGATGGTAATGTTCACAGGTTCTCCATTATCCATACAAAAAATCATTCTTTTTAAAAGCTGTTTTCGATAATGGCACTTTAAACTTCTTATGACTCCCTGGTCCATAGGCTGCAAGACACTCGTGCAGTTGGCTGGTAAGAACACTAGATTTATATTGGTCAAATTAAGTTTGGGATGGGCTGCACAGTTGTCAACTAGGAGAAGAATTTTTCTTTTTTTTAAAGAGAGTTCCTTGTCCCACTTTCTCAATTCTTCTTCCAAAACAGCAGAAGTCATCCATGCTTTTTTATTGGCTGTGTAGTTTACAGGTAGTGTTTTAATGTTTTTGAAACATCTAGGATGTAAACTTTTCCCAATAACCAAAAGCTTTCTTTTCTCTGTACCTGTCATATTTGCACAAACAAAAGCCGTCACTCTTTGCTTGGAAAGTTTTCCACCGACACATTTTTGATTTTTGAAATTTAAAGTTTTGTCTGGCGTTAATTTATAAAAGACACCTGTCTCGTCACCATTAAAGATATCTTCATCTTTGTATGGTTGCCTTTGTTGTGGCCATGTGTTTTGTAACCAGTCACTTGTTACGTTCTCGTCCACACATTTTGCATCTCCAACAATTTTCGAGAAGAAAATTGAGTGCCTGGCTTTAAACCGATCTAACCAGCCGTTAGAGCATGTGAAATCTTCACCAAACAATTTTCCGAACTCTGTAGCTTTCTCCTTTAAAAGTGGCCCGGACACAGGGATACCAGAACTGCGACACTGCTTGAACCATTTGAGTAGAGCTGAATCTACATCACCACGAATGCACTTCCTAATCTTTTTAACATTGTTTCCGTCCTCTTTAAAGGCTTTTAAAATTGTGTCATTGTTTTTTATGATTGTGCGTACAGTCGAATTAACAAGTCCAAATTGCCGGCATACATCAGCAATTTTTCGACCACTTTCAAATCCTCTTATAACACGCACTTTTTCTTTAATAGGCAAAACCTTCCTTTTAGTGCTACAACTTGCCATATTAAAAAATAAAAGCTAATTACCAAATTAAAATAAAAAAAAAACAAAACCATCCGAACACAATTTCACGGTAGCGAAAATTTCTTAAACCGACTGTTCCGAAACAGAAAATTTGACTGTTAGGAGTGTTAGGACGGCACTGATAAATGCGAAATTATAGATTGTCAGGGTAACATAACTGTACACAGAAGGGATAATGGACCTTTCTTACATTCTTGGAAGGAACAAATGCCGCAAAGCCAGAAACGCATTGCCCTTTATTCTTCATAAAATAAAAAAAGGATAACCTACTATAAAATTTTATGACGCTATAACCGAGAACCTCTTTATACTGTGACCGAGGGTTAGTTTATTTTTAGCCGATAAAACCGGGTTTTTAATAACGTTATGGAATAGTTTTTGACCGGACCTATTAAAAAAGGAGCGATTAATTACAGGGACCCGATCCGTCAACTGCGCATGTGCAATTTTTGAAATGGCATCAAAAGTGACATCTCCAAACTAAAAAAATCTGAGCAAATTTATAAAAACTATTTAGGCATACAAATCGGAAATTTTAAAATATTTATTACTATAGGTACATAGTTGTTACATTCATAACTAAAATATAGAGAATAAATAACTTGAACTCTCAGTAATAAGAAAGAAAATCATATTAATCTAATGTATATTGACGACTTTGATATTAACGGTCCAACATTGTTATTTTGTTGTAGTAGCATATGGAGATTGTTAACGTACCAGATAATTTAAATATTTAACGTAATACACGTTTATGAGTGAAAATAGGGATTATAATAAATTATTATATAAGTATTATTATAAACTTAAATTGATTTATTGTTATTGAAAGTAAAGAAATTATTAATGAACTAAATTTAAATAACATTCTGGTATAAAATAGCTTAATTCTTCAATACTCTTCCATAAAAAACTGGATATTACATCGGCCTAGAAAGTTTACCATGTATATTTTTTATATGTTTATTTAAGTTAAAAACTGATTTGAGAAAATTTTACCACATTCAAAACAGTTCACTGACATATTTACAACTTACGTAAACACGAAACTATTTAAAACAATTTTTATTCGACAGGGCAAGATACCGCTATTACCGCTTAACATTTTCATTTGAAGGTTCGAAATATTTCGAACGCAGTCGTCGCGCACATGCGCAGTTGACGGATCGGGTCCCTGTAATTAATCGCTCCTTATTAAAAATTGACGTTATAACCGAGATGACGTAACTACTGAGGCCGTAATAAGCGAGTTCCACTGTAGTCGCACGTCACGCGGTCGCTAATGATACTCTTGAGACACTGGGCGAAGTCTCATTGAATATTAGCCTTGTTCCTGTATGCGGGGCTCTATAGGAATCGTCCAACGATTCTCAGCTACTCGTGGGAATAAATACGTATACTCACCAACATGCAAGGAAAGTAATTGTAAACCAACCCTACTCAAAGTGCATCAAAAAGATAAACTTCAAGATTGTCACATATAATGCTCGGTTATTCTCTATCGAGGAAAGGTCAGAAGAAATGGAGGAAGAACTCTCAAAAGTGAATTGGGATATTGTGGGTATCGGTGAAGTAAGAAAAAAGAAAGAGAGCCTTATCACACTCCCATCAGGTCACTTATGGTACTACAAAGGAGAAGAAGATTCGACAATCGGAGGCGTCGGTTTCTTTATTTACAAAAAAATTGTGACCATAAACCAAATCTCAACAAGGATGGTCTACTTAGCCAAGATATTTCCTACAGATCGCTAAAGTCGACGTCCTTACTACAGGACACCCAGAAGTCTACGATCAAATATCCTGTACAATTAAGGAAAATCCTGCTCACTTCTTAATTATTGGTGTCGATTTCAACGACACAATACACACTAAGGAATACTCCTCTGAAATAATATGGAGAAATTTTGGAACCAAAGGTAGAAATGATAGAGTCAAACCACTGTTAACTTTTCTTTTGGAAAACAATCTCTATTAAAAGAACAGCTTTTTAAAAAAGCAATGGATCCTCGGTGAATTCAAAAATAATCTTTTTTAGTTGTGTTTTTGAGGTTTGAAAATGGTAATTTTGTATTTTTTTGGTTTTAAATTATTTATAACGCGAAAACAATAAAGTTTACAAAAAAATTACTTAAGACCTATTTTGTTCAGAGTGACCCAAAAAATTCATTCTTACAATTTGTTAAAACAATTGTAAACAAAAATTGAACAACTTTTCGCCAGGGCAATGTTTTGAACCTTATTTTGGGGTATCTCATAAAAGTGAATATGCAAAAAAATCTCATGGGAATATTTTTCCGAACAAACCCGAGCTTTTCGCCTTGTCTAACAGGCAAATATGTCTAAAAATTATCGTAAACTTTTATTAGTTTCTTTATAAGACTAATAAGAACAAAATTGCTTATAATTTAAAGATAAAAAATGTTTACCTTTTATATCTAATCTCGCTTGGTAACTTTTTATTTAAACAGGGTATTCTTCGTGGCTGGTTAATTTTTTCCAACCGGGTCTTGGTTTTATTGTATGTCGTCACCAAGTTCTTTAGACCATGATTTATTAACCTAAAATGATCAGAACTTTTGTCTGTATTTAAATATTTTAAAATATATTTGAATATCTTACTCCTTATCCTTCTGCAAATGTTCGTCCTTTAAATACAGAGACTTAATAGATAATTTATTTTTTCTGTTTGGAGATTTACGGGACATGCTAGAATAGAAATATGGATGAATTAGAAAAATGTCAAATACTACAATGTAACTATTAGCATTGTATATTTAAGATCATACAATATAATGTAAAATATATTGAGCTAATAATTATAATAAGAAGATGAAACAGATTAAAGTATATGCCGATACCTTAGTTTCATAGGGAAACAACTCTAAAATTTCGCGTTTGGAATTATTTATAAGGAAGTGTTCAATAAGTCTTGTTTTATCTATAAAATATAGTCAAAAATATTTTATTTTTATTAAAATAATTAATTGGATATTTTCTTATGATAAAATCTCCATTTCGTTACCTACTTTACTAGATTCATACAGAAACTGTTCCAATACGATAGAGTTATAAAAAAAGACTATAATTTCTGGTTGTTTTTGTATTTGTAATGTTATAAACATTACACATCCCCGCATAGTGGCCCGCATACCACACGTCCCGTGTGGGATGCGGGCCACTAATAAGAATACACCCACAGGATCTCCTACTGGTCGTAAGAGGCGACTGCAGGAGCAGCTGACCGCTGTCCCTACCCAACATTCCATCTCGTCCTTTACCTATATATTTACCTAGAAACTATCTTACCCACACCCCGAGTGTCGGATGAGTCCTCTTGACCGTGTTTGAGTGGAAGAGGCCCATTTTACGCGGAGGGTGTGTGTGTCATATACATGCCGCGCACGTATATGACGTATATCTCGAAGTCCCACACCGACAAACCGGTCTGCCTCAAGGATTCTGGGGGAGGCGAACATTCGACTAAACTAAACATAGGAACATATAACATCAGATCCATGAATGATGATACTAAACTTCACGAATTAGAAGAAGAACTAAATAATATGCAATGGGATGTCATTGGTCTCTCAGAGATAAGAAGAAAAGGTGAACAAAAAATACTATTAAACTCAGGAAACATGCTGTACTACAGAGGCAATGAAGATAACACTAACAACGGAGTTGGTTTTATAATAAACAAGAAAGTCGTCAGATACATACAATCCACCAAGGGTATATTAGTCAGAGTAGCCTACATTATGCTTAAATTAAAAAGAACGTCTTTGAAAATTATACAGGTATACGCGCCAACAAGTTCATATACAGATGAAGACATTGAAAACTTCTACGAAGAACTAACACTCGCTATGGAAGAAAAGAAAACTAAATTGACGCTAATAATTGAAAAACACAATGCCAAATTAGGGGGAACAATAGATGGAGAAGAACACAGAATTGGAGAGTATGGATATGGCGAAAAAAATAATAGAGGACACACATTAATGAACCACTTGGAGGAGAGACAACTTTTTGCTATGAACTCGTTTTTTAACAAAAAACCATAAAAAATGGACATGGATATGTCCCAACGGTAATACAAAAAACGAAATAGATTACATCCTTACAACACAAAAAACCATCATCAAAGATGTTACAGTACTGAACCGCTTCTCAACCGGTAGCGATCATAGACTTGTCAGAGCCAAACTCAGGATTAATAGCCAATTCGAAACAAAAAAGAAAATGGAAAATGTATCGAAACTAGATATGGAAAAACTTAAGCAATCAAAAGACGAATATAAACAAAAAATAAGGGAAAGTATACCGGTCACTAGAGATTTGGAAAACAAAAATATCGATGAAATAAATCAGCTATTAACCGATACATTAGCAAAGGCGGGAAAAGAGGTAGCACAAACAAGAATAAAAAAGGAAAACTATATATCCCAGGAAACAAAAAATCTCATGAGTAAAAGAAAAACATTACTGGAACAAGATAAGAGAAACACAGTAGATTAAAAAGAGGTAAACAAAGCTATCAGAAGGAATATCAAGGAATATAAAAGGAGCGTACAGGAAGAAAGAATAGAAAAAGCAATTGAACAAAATAAAAACATGAAGTGCTTAAAACCACAGCTTGGAACTATACAAATTAATGGTATAAAGAGCAAATAAGGTACAGAGACCAATAATATAGAAGAAATCATACAGATAACACAAGAATATTATAAAATCCTCTACAATACAAAACAGAAACCAACCCAAGAAATCCTTAAGCAACTACAAATAAAAATAAAAAATGTTAATTCCGACTTACAACCAGAAATCAGTAAAAACGAGATAAGAAGAGCACTCAAAGAGATGAAGAATAATAAATCGCCAGGAAAAGACGGGGTGATTGTAGAAATGCTAAAACATGGCGGGAAAACAACTAGAGAAGTTTTGTACTTACTTATGAATAAAATACTAATGACAAAACAAATACCCAACGGTTGGAACGAAGCAATAACACTGTTACTATTTAAGAAAGGAGATAAAAAGGATCTATAAAATTACACACTCATACTTTTACTAAATGTGATGTACAAACTATTAACCACATTAGATGGATACCAGGCAAGAGAACAAGCCGGATTTAGAAAGAGCTTCAGTACAAGTGACCACCTTTTAACGATGAAGATTTTAATCGAAAAAACTAACGAATATCATATCCTGCTATATATGGCATTTATTGACTTCGAGAAGGCATTTGATGGTGTGGAACACTGGGCAGTACAGAATTCCCTACAAAACAGCAGAATAGACTACCGATATACCGACTTAATTACAAATATATACAACAAGGCAACAACAACTATTAAGCTAATGAAACAAACGGAACCTATTAAAATAAACCGAGGAGTAAGACAAGGAGATACCATCTCGCCTAAGCTATTCAACCAAGCGCTAGAAGATGTTTTCAAACGACTACACTCTGTCCTCACATATGGCTCTCAGACATGGACGTTTACAAAGGAAACTATGGAAAAAATAGCAAAGACAGAAAGATCCATGGAAAGACAAATGCTGAACATTAAACTATCAGACAGAAAAAGAAACGAATGGATCAGTAATAAAACAAAAGTGACAGATGTCTCAACCCAAGTAGCAAAGCTTAAATGGAAGTTCGCCGGACACACCCTAAGGCAGAAAGATGAAAGATGGACTAAGACAATTATACATTGGAGACCATGGAATCACAAACGAAAAAGGGGAAGGCCGTAAATGCGATGGTCAGATGACCTGAAGAAACACGCCGGGTCAAAATGGATCCAAATTGCCCAATTAAAGAGGCATGGAAGAAGGAGGAGGAGTCCTATATCCAAGGATGGATGTTTAAGAGTGTATAGATAGATAGAATGTTATAAACGTCGAAAACTTATACGGCATCGAAAAAATAGTTATTGGAGTGTATGCGCCAACAGACGATTCAAAGCAACAAGTCAAAAATTCCTATAAGAGTTATCAAACATTTGTGATAAAATAAAAAGTCATCAATAAATACTACTGTTGGGAGACCTAAATGCCAGAGTAGGTTCTCAAATAGACGGCCACGTGGTAGGACGGCACGGAGAAATAGTTAACAATAGTTCAGGGGACAGTTTAAATGAGTTGTGTCAACTTTTTGGTTTAAAATTGGTTAGAGATCATACAACAAATTGTCAATTTCCCACATTTTTTTTCTCTTGCTATTACGTGGTTTACGTAGTTTTTCCATTCATCTGGCGTAATGACCTGGTACGCTGCTGTAATTAAACTTCGTATTTCAGCTTCTTTAAAATTCGCGTTGCTTCCAGCTATATATCGTTTCACTTCACTCCAAACCATTTCGATGGGATTGAGTTCACAGTGATAGGGTGAGAGCCTCAGAATCTTCACATTGTGCTTTTTGGCAATATCTTCTATTATGTACCTGTCATATTTTGCTTTCAAGGAGCCTTGACTACATCAAATAACTCGCATTTTAGGTAATCTTCTTCAAAAAATAGGTCCTTTGACAGAAGCCATTCTTGAATATCTTTTTTTAGTGTTGAACTGTTGGGAATTTGTTCTGAATTTCTGCTGTGATAGGAGGCATTGTCCATTACCACAACAGTTTTTTCTGGCAAATTCAGCATCAAGTTATTTTCGAACCAATTTTCGAAGGTCGCTCCATCCATTTCGTCATGGTAGCCCTGAGTATTTTTCTTTGCCAAAAACGTGAGCTCTGCTCCATCAACAAATCCACTGGCAGATTCTGTATGCAATAATACGAACCCGTGCACCACGAGCTGTTGGAGCTTTTAATCGTGTTGTCAGACCACGAAAAAAGCATCGCGATGAGATATAATTGTTTTATCAACCTATTTTTTTTTCACACTGTGCCCGATATTTACCCATGATTCATCCAAATACACTATTATGTATAAACACACGTTTTATAAACACAAAATCCATATCACTCAGCAAAGCGATGTAGCGTGGTCTGTAAAAAGTTGGGCAAAGTTTCTTCGACATTTACAACAGCTAATATGGTGTTTATTGTTGGTGGTATGTTGTCACGAACAAATTGATGAACTATTCCACGAATTTGGCCCATGACACCTTCATCGTACTTATTGTCACGAGAATTACCAACTTTTCGCTTCTTGGGCCTGCTCTTTGGAGATTTTAATCCAGACGTTAATGAATATACCTGTCGTATAAGAAACAGAGTCTTTTCGCAAAGACCACTCATTTCTGACACTTTCCTAATTAGACTTGATAGAGAATGGTTGTTATCCTGATTAAGATGATGATTAATAATATTAATTAGTACCTGCTTCTCTGAAAGTTTCAGATCTTTTTCACGTTTCCATTAAACAATTTCCTCCATTTTGTGGTACAAATTCTGCGTCAAATATAACAATAGACAACAAAAGAAAATAACAATAATTGCCAACAACAAATCACAACAACAGCCACCAACAAATAATAACAATAACAAAACAATAACAACAGTAACAGTACTTCCAAGATGGTACAAATAATCGTAACTCGAATATGTTTACGCCCTCCGAAAAACAAATAAAGACTAATTAAGGCCTTGGATGTATCAAGCTTTTAAACATATTCTGTACAAGAATTACCCTAATTGCATCTTAATTACTGAATAACTTGAAAGTATTTGCAGTTGATATCAACCAAAATTACAAATTCCTTACACATTATGGCAGTAATTAGCACCGCAGGGACATAAATAACATTTTAAATTTGGCAGTTAGCAGAAATTACCGGAATTATTTTAAACTTTGAAATAAATGTTTTTTTAATGCACATTTTATTATACTACTGCTACTAATCAAAGATAAAAGTTGATAAGTTACTATTAGAAACAAATAATGTATAGTATTACGTAAAATTACATAAAATTGTACATGAAGACTTGTTGAGAACTCCTGGTTTATTCCGTTTATTTTGAAAGATAGACAATAGAGAACGCCATCGCTCACTGCATAAAACTGGCAACGTCTTGGAAAAATTCCCATAAGATTAGCATTGCATATCTTACCCTATACGGACTAGTCACTTTGAGACAGAGTATAGCAGTAGAAAAAAACAATTTCTGGGAACAAAAATGTGTCCAAGTTGAAAATTCAATTGGTGGTTCTCAGACTACGAAAGCATAGAAAACTATCACTAATCTAAAGAAAAACACCCATAACTCCTTAAGCAACTTAATTCTTATAGAAAAGTGGGAAAATAACTACAAAAATTTACTCCAAGGACGATCTCTAGGACCTGGAAATATAGCTGTAGAGTTACTTAAAGCAGGAGGTCCACTACTAATAGAACGAATAACTTTTCTAATGAATCAATGCTGCCAACAAATTAAAATACTATCTAAATTGAAAATTGCTCATCAAGTGGCCATCTTCAAAAAGGGTAATCGAAAAGATCCTAATTGCTATAGAGGATTAACTGTCTTCCCTACTTTCGGGAGATTGTTTGAAAAGATAATAAATGGAAAAATACAAGATGATGTAGGACATCTAATTAGCGAAGACCAAAGTGGATTTACGCCTGGTAGATCTTGAACTGATAATTTATTTATACTCCAATAATTAATAAAAAAAAGAATGGCGGTCAGTCATTAAAGTAACTAGAGGACTAAGACAAGGATGCAGTATGTTACCCTTACTGTTTAATTTATATATTGAGGCAGCCCTCCAAAATTGGAAAAACCACAGCCAGGGAATGGGAATCTCCATACGAAATGACGTACGGTTTTCCCTGAACTTTGGATATGACCAAGTTGTCCTAGCTCAAGATTCTTATGATCTAGAATTTATGATAAAGCGTCTATATAGAGAATATGTAAAATGAGGGTTACCAGTTAGCATGACGAAAATAGAATATTTAAATATCAATTTAGATGCATGGTTTGAAGTGTTGACAGATGAGAACGCGAAAATCAAAGAAGTGGAAAAATTTAAATATTTTGATGAAAAAAACAAGAACGTCTTGAAAAAAACCGAAATTAAACACCAAATGAATCAGGGACGTAAAATTGTAGAAGATCTGAACTCCTTATGGCGGAATCGCAACATTTCCAAAAGGAACACAAAAATAGGACAAACCATGATTAAATCAGTTCTTTGTTATGGCTGTGAAGTATGAACAGTTAATACAGACCTGAAGAGAAGATTGTTGGCAGTTGAAATGAATTATTTAAGAAAAAGTGCAAGAACATTAAGGCTGGAAAGGAAGACAAACAAATTTATAAGAAATACCATGAATGCTACAGAAACGGTCATTGACAGAATAGAAAGAAGAGGTTTAAAATGGTTTGGACACTTATTGAGAATGCCTGACGAACGTTGGCACCAAAAACTTCACAGATAGAAGCCCCTTGGAAGAAAAAAAAAGAGGTGGTAGACCTCAACGCCCATGGAAGGAAGGAATTAAAAGAGCAATGGAATCGAGAGGTTACCAGGAGGAACTTGCCTTGGACCGGGAGGATTGGCGGAGGAGAATGGGAATACGACGATAGCCGTCTCCAAAATGTATTGTATTTACAATTTGGATCCTGTAATATATATAGTAATACGAAGGGCCCAGCGTTTGCTGAGCAAATAGCAAAACACAGAGAATGAAATAAACAAGTCAAAATTTTAAGACAAATATTACTATAATATGTAAAGACTTGAAATTTATGGCGTGGGCAGATATAGATTTTGAGCAAGGAAATCATGTGGTAAAACGGGCAAAACTGTACCTAATACAAATCAAATAAATATATAGAATAAAATATGATGAAACTTTTGCTGCTTTGCATAGATTGATAAAAAGTAAATCGATATTAGGAAGTATAAATATACGGTTTTATGAACGGTGAAAAGAATTGTAGTAATATAAGCTTTAGAAACGTAGATTGACTATTGAACTACAAAAATATGGAAATTAGGACATGAAAATGTTAAGAAATACAATTGAGGACACAGTACAGAATGGGTTATGGATCACTCATACATACATAGTAGAAAATAACTAGAAAAATTACGTTAAAAACTTACGAATTTCCTCTGTTTCTTGCATGATTTTCATCAAAATTTCTTAAATCAATATAATCGTCATTAACTAAAAGATAAAATAAGCATGAGTCCTTTCTAAAAGCCAATTTATAAAACTGTACCTGTAACTTTAGGTTTTGTATTATGCATATTTTTGATCCGGAATTAACATTTTTTTATTTCTAAATTGAATCTAAAAAATAGCGACCGTTTTTCTTTTAAAAATATAACAAATATATAATATTTGACAAATAACCTGACGTTTAGTGACATTTACATACTAACTCTTGTACGTTTATGTAATTAAAACGTTATTGGTTAAAATTTGAGCTGCTCGTGTTTCTTTGGGGGTATTTGCAAAAATTGCAAAATCTGTTAGAACTCTTTGAAAACAGTTTTTATCTTACTTGTATATAGTACAAGAAATAGAATATCACGTATTGTATTTTTTCGGGTGCATTTTTAAAGTGAACTTAAGTTTCGATATTCGAACTTATCGGGCTACGTCGGTTCCATCTTTGCTGGCGAGCCACAAATCTTCAAGGGTACTGTGTTTCTCCACAGTCACAGTTCACATCATCTTGGTCTATTTTTCCCCATTTTGCCACGTTTGATTTTACTGTAGCAACCCCCGTTCTTATCCTATTCAAGGTTTTCCACGTTTTAAAGTCTAGGGTTTGGCCGGTCCATTGAACCTGGGGAAGTGGAAAATACTAAGGCGGTTCATTCTGCACTGTTCCAAGGAAGCTTTTTCTAGATTTTAGTCGCTTTCGTGGTGTTCGAGCTTTGTATAGGGCATGCCGATCGTCCGCGATCTGTTTAATTTTCTCTATGTGTTCTGCAGCACCTCTGCGTGTTGAGGGTTCTGCAAAACCCGCTGCTCTATATAGATTTGAAAGTGGCGTTGGTTTCATGCACCCCGTTACTATCCTGCATGTCTCATTTAGCGCAGTATCAACTTGTTTGGTGTGAGCAGATCTGCTCCAAACGGGGCACGCATATTCAGCAGTTGAGAAACACAGTGCCTGTGCCGTTGTTCTTAACACGCCAGGACGTGCGCCCCATTTACTTCCCGTTAGCTTTCTGAGTATGCTGTTCCTAGTTGTTACTTTCCCTCTTGTTTTTATGCAATGTTGTCTGTAGGTGAGGGACCGGTCCAGAGTTACTCCAAGATATATAGGTTGGTCTGTGTGTTCTAATGCATTACCATTCCACACAATTTGGAGTTTTCGCTTGGCTTCCTTTGTGCGAAGGTGGAAAGCGCACACTTGCGTTTTAGAGGGATTGGGTCCCAGAAAATTCTGCAGGTAGTACGCTGTCATTGTTTTTAAGGCAGTTTCGAGTTTCTCCTCCACTTCTTCAAAACTATTTCCTTGAGCACATATTGCAAGATCATCAGCATAGAGGAAGTGCTTGGTTTCGGTCGGAGTAGGTTGGTCGTTTGTGTATATATTGAAGAGCATTGGTGCTAAAACACTTCCCTGTGGGAGGCCGTTTTTTGAACTCTCCACCTACTTACTTTACCCTCCAACATAACGAAAAAACGTATATTTTGCAGTAAGGAATATACGACCTTTCCCAGATGGTGGTCATTGAGAGTGTCGTATAATTTGCGAAGCAATGTTTTGTGCCTTACTGTGTCATAGGCTACTGTCAGATCTACAAAAGCAGCCCCTGTTATAAGTTTTTCTTCAAAGCCCTCTTCAATGTGTTTTGTTAATGCGAGGACTTCACCGGTGCAAGATTTGCCAGGTCTGAATCCTCCTTGTTGTGGGATGAGGTGCTTGTCGACATTTGTTTCTATTCTGGCGAGTATGAAACTCTCGCATAGTTTAAAAAAGTGACACAATAGCGAAATAGGTCTGAAGCTACTGGGGTCTTCTGGATCCTTTCCTGGTTCTAACAAGGCTATTACTTTAGATTTCCTCCATGATTTTGAAATTTTGCAGGTTTTGCAGCACGTGTTATAAAATTGCAAGATCCAGTTTTTTGCTCTTTGGCCTAAATGCTTTATTTGTTCACTGCACATATCATCCACGCCTTCAGCTTTCCCGTTTTTTAACCTGTTCAGACCGTTGTGGAGTTCTTTTAGTGTAAAAGGAGTTCCTAGGTGGTTTGTTTCCGAATCCAATCTTCTCCTAGTGTTTTAGTCCTTATATCGGTTAGTAGTTCTTCCATTCGTAAGGAGTTGAGTAGCGACTTGGTTTGCTGTAACCTTGCAAGATGGTTTATGTTTTTTTTGGATTACCGCTGAGTTTTTTTAAAAGGTCCCATGCTATTTTGCTACTATGTGTCATGTTCATTTTTTCCAGGGTCTCAATCTACTTTTGACTTAGCTGTTGGAGTAGTACTGCTCAGCAGTCAATCGTTTCTTGGCTAAATAGGTCAGTGAAATAGAGGGTTTCATATGTTCTCATTAGTCCTTTTGACTCGCTGGGCATCCCGGGAACATATTGTTGTCTACAGCCTCTAGGGATAGTTTTTCTAGACACATTTTTGAGTACCTCTATGAATTTTTCGTAGTTCTCTACTTTTGGTTCAAGGCGTAGTAGTTCAAAATCTAAATCTCTTTCTGAATGGAATAGCTTGTGGTCTGACAATTGGGAAGTTATTTATACCAATTGGTCTATGCTGAGTTTTTGGTATGGGGCCATATACTACTTTGGTACATCGGTCTTCGAGGTTGTTGCTTGAAAAACAGATATCCGGGTTATATCCTCTTTTCCAAACTTTGCTATGAAAAGATGGTGAAAGTTTAGGATCATGGATTAACGTGAGGCCACTCGTTTCGGCCCATGCTTCTACTGCGTCTCCATTTGCGTCCGAATCTGCATAGCCCTAGAGTAAACTGTGACTGTTAAAGTCTCCCATTACAAGCTGATTGGCTTGTGACTGAAAATTAGTTGGGGGTGAAAATATAAAAGGCTGGTTTGGGAGCTTGTATACCGAGGTTATTGTGCATTTTCCGATCTCAGTGGTTATTATCTTTACACCGTGTACATTATTTGTTGTTTCCACAAATGAGACTATGGTTTGAGTTCTCACAAATACCGCGCTCCCATGCTTATTGTGTGATATCTCCGCAATCAGATCTACTAAAAGTAGAAGAGAAGTTTCATACCAGAGACTTTCGGTCTCGCTGCAGTTATGTCTCTGTGGGTTTCCTGGATGCACAATACCTCACATTTCGTGTTCTTGCAGAATTCTGATAAGATGTCTTGTTTGGCTGTAGTGATGCCCTCGATATTTATGCTCGCTACTGTCAGTTTGGATCTGAGAAGAACCGTTGTGGCTTGATCTTTGCCATCTGATTTGGTTTGTTCCGGTGTTGGAAGGATTAGCCGTCTACTAGTAGACGTTTCCAGGGGACGCCGTCAATAGTGTTTACTTTGCAGTTGATGTGGCACATGAGGCTCCTTCCTTGTCCCCCAGAGTACACAGAGTACACTATGTACATAGCATTTAATTATGTGTACAAAGCTTCTTGTATGATTTCTTCAGAATACGCATTAAACAATAACGGCGATAGTATACAACCTTGCCTGACCCCTTTTATTATCTCCACTTCTTCTGACACTTTTCTTCCAATTTTCACATTTGATCGTTGGCTGTAGTATAAATTTTATATCAATGTTACATCCCTCACATCCAGATTCTTGTTTTTGAGTACTTCTATAAGTCGGTCATGTTTTACTTTATCGAATGCCTTGTAATCTATAAAGCATCAATAAAGATCTCGATTAACATCCAAATATCTTTGGGTCAGCACGTTAAATGAAAATAGTGCCTCTCTTGTACCCATTCCATTCCGAAATCCAAACTGGGAATCACTAATATCCATCTCCAGCTTAGCGTGTATTCTATTATGAATGATTTTTAGCAGAGTTTTTAAGGTATGTGACATTAGACTGACCGTTCGATAATCACTACATTCTTTGGCATGTACTTTCTTTGATAGACAAATAAATGTTGATGTCAGCATTTCACGTGGAATAATTCCTGTGGAATAGATTGTGTTTAGTAGTTGGACTAAAACATCTGTTTTTTTTATTGACCAGTTTTAGCAATTCACTTGATAATTCATCGAAATGCGGCAACGAAAGGCAGCTTTATTATTTTTCATAGACTTTATTGCATGCATATCTTGTGACTTTGTTATTTCGGGTCCCTCGTCTTTACTCTGATTTTCTTCATATATATTTTCCTATCTCTGGTCATGGAATAATTCCTCTATATATTCTTTCCATCTTCCTAATTTTTGTTTCGTCTCCACTAAAATGTTTCCTTGTTTGTCCAATAGTATGCTTGAGGTTTTGTTTTCCTACCCCAGCTAATTCTTTAACTTTCTTATGGAAATTGAAGTTATCACATTTGTTTTGTAAGTCTTCTATTTCTTGGCATTTTCCAGCGAAATAAGTCTCTTTAGCTTCTCTTATTTTCTTTCTTATTTGATTATGCAGCTGTTGATACTGAGTCATGTTGATATTATTTTGCCTTCTTCTGTCCTCTATCATTTCCAAGATTTCTTCTGCCATCCAATCTTCTTTCTTGAATCTGGTTGTTGTGAGTTCTATGCGACTTGGTTCGATAATTGCATTTTTAAAGAATTGCCACTGTTGTTCTACATCACCATCAATTAATTCCGGTGTGGATTCTTTATCACTTTTGTAGCTTTTTTGTATCTTTTTTAAATGAAGTTGAAATTTTGCTACAAGAGGATTGTGATCTAACGCCACATCTGCACCTGGGTACGCTTTCACCAATTGTATTACGTTTCGGTATCTGTGGTTTATAAAAATATAGTCAATTGGGTTTCTAACGATTTTATTGACCTGGTCAGCTGGCGATTTCCAAGTATAAAAGCGTTTGGGCAGTTTGAAGAAAGTATTCATTACCGTAAGATTATATTCTAGACAGAATTCAATAAGGCGTTCTCCACTCTCATAAAGAATACCATATGGACTCGAATACCGAGTCCATATGGTCCTACAGTAGACACACATCTTCCTTCTCCAACTTTGGCGTTAAAATCAGCCATGACTACTGTTATATCTCTAGATGTTGTATTTTGTAGGGTTTTTTGAAGGTCATCGTAAAATTTTTCAATTTCTTCCTCTGTTTTATCGGCGGTTGGCGCATAAATCTGAATAAGGTTATATTTCCCATGTGTTGTCATCATTTGTATCAGCATAATTCTTTCCGATATTGGTATAAAGCCTACAACTGATTTTTTACTGATATCAATTGCTAATCCATACCGATGTTGGCTGTCGGTATTACTAGAGTAAAAAAGTCGACCATTGGTTGTACTTAGTTCGCCGGAGTCGAGCCATCTTGTGTCACTTATTCCCAATATGTCGATCTTAAGTCGCATCATTTCTTGTTCTATGTTCCTTAGTTTACCAGGCTCCTACATGCTTCTAACATTCCATATCGCTATATTAAGCGTTGAATATTTTATTTTTAGTACGCAGGGATTTCGTTGGTTAACGACCTGAGGAGCCTTGCCTTGGCATCCGAAAACCATGATTAGTACGGTGATGCTTGTCACTAACTGCCATGACAATTTCTACGGTACTCTACGAGTCTTTAATGCAGTGGTTCCAGGTTGCTTTCTGCATCCTTATTCCGTTGACCATTTCTTGGTTTATCCGCCTTCGAGATAGATTTCTATCTCAGGACAAAAGAGTGTCCTTACATCTACCAGCTTCTCCGCCCGAAACCGTTGGCCAGTACTTGACTTGATTCTATATCAACCCTAAAATCGAGGGTTGCCACTTACGCCATGCGCACCGTACCGAAGTTTTGTTACCTTCTCCGCCGTGGCTGCCGTTGTGGACTTCATCCGTAACCCTGGACAAGAGACCCTAAACAGGTACTAGTTTCCCGGGTCAGGAAACCCCCTGAATCTGCGGAGGGCAGGGATTGATAAATTTAAAGAGCCGCTACCGCGGCTGGCGTCTTAAAAATAAGGTTAATACTAGTTTTTGGGTTTATTTCGTGAACTATACGGATAATAAAGTTACTATTAACACGCTGGAGAACGTTTTCAAACCATATGGAGTTCATTTTTCATGATAGTCGTCGGTTTTATTCAATATAAACAAGGGACCATTTTACAGAAAACCAGTATTTCTGGCACTAAGGGCGACAATTAGACGCTAGGCCCCTACCTTACGGTGAGCAAGGCCCTTACCTTCGGTCTGTAATAAATGCTTACCGAGTATATTGCCTTGTTTTATCTTGCCAAACTTTGCTAACTGCATGTCTGGAGTTAGCGCTTAGGTCCATGGCCTACGTCTATGGCTTGATATATAGTAATAAAAATTATGCCGATTCACCGTTCCATTGTTATGAAATGTAGCCTCTCTAAAAAGCACATAATCGAGAAAAAAAAATCGGTCACTTTTCACATACAGCTGAGACCATTGACAAAAAGCTAATCTGCGTTCACCGACTGTCAATTGTTGATATAACTCTATGCAGTTTTTCTTATTTATAATCCAATTTTCAGCCGCATATGTCATAATACTTCGCACTAATGTTTTATAAATTTGTGTTTTTTGCTTCATGTTTAGGTGTGTCTATCACCATACTGAGTTAAGTTGTTGGATTGCTATTCTTGATTGTCCTAATCTTTGCTTAATTTCTGCCTCTGTTGTTGTCTTTTTCTTGATTATAAACCCCATGTATTTGAATGTATTCTTTCCGTTGATTGTTACGTTATCGTCAATCTGTGTATCTTCCATGTTTTCTTCACATGTAGAAAGGTACTCTGTTTTCGCGAGGTTAATATCTAGGCCAGCCTTGGTATATTCTTCTTGTAGTTTCTTCATCATGTAACTGAGGTCTTCTTGTTCTTGTGCAATCACTACTTGATCGTCTGAAAAGCTTAGAGTATATAGGTATTCGTTTCGTACCGGTACTCTCATGCCTTCGCATTTTCTTTTCCGTGCAGTCAAGGTTTTTGTTTAAGTATATTTTGAATAGGGTTGAAGATGTGGAACATTTCTGCAAGAGGGCTTTTGTTGTGGTGAAGTCTCCTATAATTCTTGTTCCCATTCTAATGGTCACTGTATTTTCTTTATACAGAGCTTTTAAAGCTTCTATGAGTTCCGTCTGTATTTCTAAATTGTAAATTGCCTCTCATAGTTCTGACTTTGGTACAGAGTCATACGCCTTTCTCAGGTCCACAAATGCCAAACGCATATCTTTATTTTTTGCTTTTTTCTTTTCCAACAGTTGTAACAGTGTGTATATGCATGGTCTATGCATGGTCTTCCAGCCGGGAAGCCTGTCTGATACTCCTCGATTTTGCCTTTTATCGCTTGCTTTATCTTTTCTCGCAGTATCTTCCCATATAATATTCCTATTGATAATATTACGCTTATGTCTCTGTACTTTTCTCATCGTTTTCTATCCCATTTCTTAAAGATAGATGTCATATATGCCTCCGTCCATTCCTTCAGGAACTGTTCTCCATTGCTCTCCATCGCTACTTTATAAGCTCAGGTGAGATGCCTCCAGGTCCCGGTGCTTTCTTATTTTTGATTGCTTATGGCCGTTCTCTTTTCCCTATTTGTTATTTCTTTTTCTTGTTGTGGGGATCTGCTTCGCCTTCGCCTGTTTTATTTTCCAATGAATTGTGGTCTTTGTTCTGTCAACAGTTCCTTGTAATCTTATTTAAGTGCCATCTCCGCGACGATGGTTGGCAATCATCATGGCTATTCTGACCTTTGAGGCAGCTGCTCTGAACAATTGCGTTGAGCTGCAACCAAACCCCTCTCTCAGGTTCTTCAACCAGGAAACGCGGCTTCTCCTACCCTCTATTTTTCCTTGAATTTTGAGTCTCAAGATGTTAAATATTTCGTCTGTCATTTCATGTCCGAGATATTGCAATTTCCTTTCTTTTATTGTATTTTCCACTTCCCTATTTCTGCCTATTCTCCTTAACACTTCTGCATTCGTGACTCTATCTACCCATGAAATCCTTAACAATCTTCTAAATGTCCACATTTTAAAAACGGTAAGTCGATTTATTGTATTCCGGTTTCATCATCATCAACTAGCCTCTAACGTCCACTGCTGAACATAGGCCTCTCGCATGCTTTTCCACTTAGTCCGATTTTGCGCCATCTGAATCCAATTTGTAGTCACTCTTTTTATGTCATCTGTCCATCTAGTTGGGGGTCGACCTCTATTTCTGTAAGCTTGTATTCGGGGTCTCCATTCCAAAATTCTTTTTGTCCACCGGTCATCAACTGATCTTGCTACATGACCTGCCCAGTTCCACTTTAGTGTTGTTATCCTTTCAATAACGTCTGCTACTCCTGATCTTTTGCGTATAGTAGCATTGGGTATTCTATCACGTAGAGAAATCCCTAACATAATTCTCTCCATTGCTCTTTCCGCAACTTGTAGTTTACTCATTGTTGTTCTTGTGAGCGTTAGGGTTTCTGCGCCGTAGGTCATCACTGGCAAAATACATTGATTAAATACTTTTCTTTTCAGACACATTGGAATCTTAGACCTAAAAATATCCTTCATCCTTCCAAATGCAGCCCAAGCGAGGTTTATTCTTCTTTTCAGCTCGATTGTTTGGTTGTCTCGACTTATTCTGATCTCATGGCCTAAGTATTTATAGTAGTCAACTGGCTCAATATCTTTGTCTTCTACTGAGATGTTTATGTTGTGGACTAAATTTGTCATAAATTGTGTTTTTGAAAAATTTATTTTAAGACCAACTCTTTTTGTGGCAGTATGGAGTTCTTGGAGCATTATCTGTGCCTAATCAAAGCTTTCTGCAATAAGAACGATATCATCTGCAAATTTAAGGTTATTTAAAAATTTTCCATCTACATTGATGCCCTTTTCGTTCCAATCTATTGTTTTAAAAGCGTATTCTAGCAAAGTTGTAAATAATTTAGGAGACATGTTGTCTCCTTGCCGAACGCCTCTTTCAATACGAAAAGTCCCAGTATCTTCATTAAGTCTTACAAAGGCTGTAGCATGTTGATAGATGTATCTGATGAGAGATATGTATCGGTGATCTATTCTACATTGTGTTAGAGCTTGGAACATTTCACTTTGATTGACCGTATCAAATGCTTTTTCAAAGTCGACAAAAACAAGTATCAGGGGTCTATTATATTCAATGGTTTTTTCAATCAACGACTTAATGGTTTGCAAATGATCATTTGTTCCGTATCCAGCTCTAAATCCTGCTTGCTCGCAAGGTTGATAGAAGTCTAGTTTTGATGTCAACCTATTAGTTATTATCTTCATAAACAACTTATAAACGTGAGATAACAAGCTAATAGGTCCATAGTTCTTTAGCTCTGTTATATCTCTCTTTTTGTGCATGACTACTATAACAGCTTTATTCCACTGAGATGGTTTAACCTCGTTTGAAAGGCATAAGTTATATAATTGCGTCAATGCTTTCAATACTGTCTTTCCTCCTGCTTTAACTGCCTCAATAACGATTTGATCATCACCAGCTGCTTTATTGTTTTTCATTCTATTTAATGACTTTAAGACTTCTTCGATTGTTATTTCTGGGATATCCTCTGAACCCACATTCTGGACTTTTCTCAACTTGGTGCCGTCTTTCTTCCTTCTCTATATAATTCTTGTAATTCGTGTAAAATTCTTCAACTATCTTAATTATCTTATCTTTATCTGTTACCACTTTTCCATTTCGATCTGCGAGCTTAACAATGTTCTTCTTACCTAGAGCTTGACATCTCTTCAGCACCTTTAAACTTTTATTTTTCTCGACAACCATTGTAATCTTTTTTGTGTTATATTGTCGTACGTCCTTTCTCACTGCTTTATTAATATCTTTATTAAGTTGTTGTAGTACGCGTGCATTCGTATCGTTTTTGTTCTTAAGTTCTCTTCGTGCCTCCATAAGTTTTTTTGTTTCTTGACTGAGTTTTTCCTCCTTATCTCTCCTAGAATTTGTATTGCACTTTTTCTCTGCGTTCTTAATAGCTTTTATTAAGTTATCATTTAAGGTTTCGATATCCATAACGTCTATATTTGTTGTCTCTAGACATCTCAGAATTTCCTCTTCAAAGGACATGGTGTTTTCGATTGGATTCCATTCTATTGGGTGTGTTTTTGTTATCATTTTGTATCTTTGTTTTTGGAGATTTAGCACGATCTTCGCTCTTACCATTCTATGATCACTTCCCACTGTACAGCTATTAAGAACTGTTACATCATGGATCATGTCTTTGTTGTTGGTTAAGACAAAATCAATTTCATTTTTGGTGACTCCATCTGGACTTGCCCAGGTCCATTTTCTTTGGGGACTTTTTTTGAAAAAGCTATTCATTGCAAAGAGACCATTTCGTACCAAGAAACTCAAAAACATTTCGCCTCTTTCATTTCTTTGTCCGAATCCATAGGGACCTATTGCTACTTCGTTTCGTATTCCGGTTTAATGTCCATGATTCAGCTCCATAGTAGAGTACACTGTGTACATAGCATTTAATTAGCCTTATTCTGAGGGCCAATGTCAGATCTTTGCTGGATAAAATCTTTTTCATTTTCAAGAAGTTGGCACGTGCTTCCTTCCATTCTTTGTCCTGTTTCCCAATTAAATTTTTTCTCTTGAGTTTTGTTTCAATCCTCTCAGTACTTTCCATGACTCCAAAGTTCTTGTACCTCCTATGTATGTTTCAATAATTAAGTAGGTTCTTTCCCATTCTTTTGTCGTGTTATTTGTTTTTTCACTTCTCTATCTTTTTCTCTATATTCTTTATCAACTTCATAGTTGTTTGTAGTCAGCCATTTTCTGTATAGTTGCTTTTTTTTCTTCAATTATTCTTTTTGTTGGTTCATTTATTTCATAATAGTGCTGTTTATTTGTTATATGTTCTTTCTCTCCAAGGGCTTCGAATGCTGTTTGCCTTATATGCTCGTATATTTCTTTTGATGTTGCCGTATCTGAATTCTATTAATTTTTGGTCTACATACATGTTGTTTGTATAGTTCTCTTATTGATTGTTCTTGAAGTATTTCTGTATTGTATTGTTTTTATCTTATAGTGTTCAATGCTTCTTCTGCAGATATGGTTTTGTTACGTTTCCAATTAATGCTCATTTTTGATGTCAGTAGTTTATGACCAGTTCCACATTCTGCTTCTCTTCTGACTGTCACATCTTTTATCTTTGTTGTGGTATTTTGTTTGACTATTACATAGTCTATTATCGATTTCATCTTTCGTGTTTCTTGCGTCCATGTATATTTATGAATACTTTTGTCTGAAGAATCCGTTGGTGATTTTTATGTTGTTTAATTCGCATAATTTAATCCGACGTTCTCCGTTATCGCTTTGTTCATTCTCTCCATTACTGTATCGTTGTCATTCCTTCCGGTTCTCCCGATAAGGTCTTCTGTTATAATTATCTCCATGTTCTTGTTGATTAGCTCTATTTGGTGTTGAAGTTCTAACCCTGTTCTTCCACTAATTTTTGATTGGTGTTCCCACTCCTGCTTTTTCTCTACATTCTTTATTAACTCCGATTCAGCATTTGATATGGTCTTCTATTGTTTTCGTTCCATTTCCTTTCTTTTTGGTTTCTGTTGTTACTAGTATGTCGATGTTCTTTCTCTAAACTTCTAGATCACTTCCGTCGTCTTTTTGTTCCATCGTTGTATATTCCACGTTGCATTACATATGAATGTTCTATCTTTTCTTCGTTTTAATTTTTGGTTGAGCTTCTCTTCACAACATTGCCCCCCCCCCCCTACCGTATCCGATGGTCTCCTTGCTAATTCCTAACGCCACAACCCCCATTAGGGGGACCTCTTCTTCAGCCGCCTTTTCTGGATCAGACGCTGTTCCGCCGTCTCGACCATAGTGATTTTTCCAGCCATCATCTGCTCTTGAGACCGTTGATTGGTTTTCACCTGTACCTCAGACAGGGACCCTATAATATACTTTCCTTCTTTAATACCTCAAAAAATTTTGGTAAAATTAAAAAAACAAAATGACAAAAGGACAAAGTCTAGAGCGAATACTCGATGTTACTCTCTAAGATTGGTCCAGTCAATTCCGTAGGGGATAAAGGTGTTTAGTGGGTAAGGTCAGATGAGCTTGCGTTAGAATGGGCCTCACCTTGTAAAAAAATATAATAAATAGTAAACAACAGAATAATTTCACACTTTATTATTTTCAATAAATGACAAAACGTTGGAATGTTTTTAGTGGAATTATTACATATCTAAAAGACTAAAACTAAGGTTTTTGTTAGAAAATTAAAACCAGGTGTATTTCATAAAATAACAATATTGATACTAAAAAAAAAACAGTATTGTATATGTCTAAGATTAGAATTAAACTTTTTTCTAACAAAAATAATATAGACGATCACATTTATTTATATTAAAGCACCATAGTCGGTATTATCAATAGTACGGACAAAATATTTACAACAAACGTATCGTATACAATAATACTATACTAGATACTACGAAATATTTAAAGTATACTGTACCGAAATACCAGCACATGTATATAGGAACAGGATATTTTGTAAAGTACTTTGTGTTTTATTGTATTGCGTAATATCGAATCAGTAAAGATACAAGGACGGACATTGGAAGGATTTACTGGCATTCCTAGTCCATTATAAAGAGCAAAAAATACAAACGAAAGGATCATAAAACAATTTTGTACATAGTTAAGTGGTCAGCAATATTTTTCATATTCTTCTAAAGAAAGTCGACCAAAACTCCATAGTACTCGTATTGTTCATGCACATATTATAATATACGTTTGTTATAAATATGCATAGGAAAATTAAAACGGCCTATGATAACAATTTTTTTTACATACAGTTGTGTTATTTGTTTTTCTAACTCTTAATATCACAATAACTATTTGTTTCCTTTTATATTACCTAATAAACCTAAGTACAAACTTATAGTTGCGTTTGATTAGTAGAAAGAAGATTATATGCAAGAATATAACTCAAAATGCAAAAATATAATACATTTTTCAGGCCACCCCTGAAAGTAAGGCCAAGAGCAGTGCAATAATATGTAGGACGTCTTGCGTTTGGCCATATTGATGTTTCTGATATTTGACAATATTTGAATTGCCAAAATTTTTATTTGTGATTTATTGTTTAAAAAACAATAACGTTGATTAAATAATGTCCGTGGTATTCAGACCGTAGTGCGCAACGTGTCAGTTCTTTATTTAGCGTAAGATATCCCAATAGACCAATTCCAAGTCATTCAACAATTCAAAGGATTTGACAAAATTTTGAAAATTTTGGGGCTATAATTTTTAATTGTACCGATATAAACAATAGTGCTGAGGTACCAAGAAATTTATAAAATCAAAATGAACCAAATGCATTAAAAGCAGTAGGTATTGAAAATCCTAGAATAAGTTCACGGACCATTGCACACCAGTTTAATATGTATAATTCCCCGGCCTAAAAATGTTGAAAAGGAATAAATTCCGTTCAAATAAATTTCAATTTAGAAATACCATTTTTAAAACACATTTTATTAAGTAACGAATGTACATTTACATTAAATATTGAACCAAATACTCAAAAGTATACGATTTGGTCGACAAGAAAGCGGAGGATATTATTGAAAGCCATACCCAATATCAAAGAATATAGACGCTCAATATCGTCGAAAAATCAATGTCTGGTTACGAATATTTGAACACAATATTATTGGACCATTTTTGTATGAGGAAAATTTAAATTCAAAAAGTTTTTAGACTTGATACAAAAAGATAATTTTATCGAGACGTGCAGAAATAGCTCCAGATAAAGAAAAAATTTGGTTTAATGGATGGATGCCTTGCGCACAATAGAAATGGAAAGAAACTGAAAGGAAGTGCTTAAAAATAGCTTTAATAATTGTTTGATTGGACCTAACTGTAAAATTGAGTGGCCTACGTAATACGAGATCGGGAGATCTAGCTCCAAACAAACATTTTATCTGGTGGGGCATCTAAAATCAAAAATCTATTCTGACCAAAAATTTATAGATATTGAAGCATTAAAAATGTGAATTATTAAAAAGTGTGCAAAAATAACTTCACACGTTCTGGCTAATGTTAGACGAGAATTTTCCAATAGATTGGGATAGCGTTTGTTACAAAATGGCGAAATGTTGGAACATTTGTTATAGTTTTGTGTTTAGAAATTATCATAAATAATTTTTAGGAAGGATCACAGTAACTATATTGAAATTCTTTAAATTGTTGTATAACCTGGAATTGAATTGAAGTGTATAAGAATATCTTACGTTAAATAAAGATCTTGCAGTGCTCGCACTATTGCCTGAATACATGATTGTGATTTTTCGTCAACTGATTAGATTTCATTAACTTTACTGCTTTGTAAACAATGTTTGCAATAAACATATAAATATCATTTATACTTTACAAAGTAATATTTATTGTTCAGTAGTAGTAGTAAATCGCTCTGACATAGACAGAAAACTATAAAATCATAGATTCAGCTTTAAAAAATATCAAATTAGCCCTGACAAGCGTATCAGATGAAATACTATGACACAAAAAGAAAACAACAAAAAAATGGTTCGATGATGATTGCCTGAACTCCATAACAGCAATGAAATGTATAGACAAAGAAGAACACAAACAAGAAAACTAAAAGAAAGAAGGAAAGGAAGAAGAAAGAGTATCAGGAGCAAAGTATCAGAGATAGAGAAAAAAAAAGAAAGAACAAACAAGCGAGACAGTTCTTCAAAGGAGTTTCAGATATCAAGGCCGGGGAACAAGCAAGAACAGGAAACTTTCTTCAAAACGATAGTGGACAGCTTATCACGGATGACAAGGAAATCCTAAAAACCTGGAAGGAATACTTCAATCAACTATTGAATGACCAATCTAGCAGAAATACATCAAACATAGAGGTACATACAGCTGAAATAGAAGACTAATACCCGACATACGAAGAAGTAATACAGGAAATTAAAAAACTTAAAAATAATAAGACACAAGGTAGCGATGGTATACCGGCAGAGTGCTTAAAACATGGAGGAGAAGCGTTGTACAGTTCGATATACAAGCTAATTCATAACATTTGGCAAGAAGAAACAATGCCAGATGAATGGAAAGAAGGGGTTATTGTACCAATGCACAAAAAAGGAAACAAAAAGCAATGAATTAACTACAGGGGACCAACACTCCTAAACACCACCTACAAATTTCTTGCAAACATCCTGCTAGAAAGAACCAAAACATACACAGAAGAAATCGTTGGAGATTATCATTGCGGAGTTAGACCGGGCCGCTCTACTATTGACCAGATATTCACAATAAAACAGATAATGAAAAAATGCTGGGAGTTTGATCGTGAGCTTCATCAGATGTTCATAGATTTTAAACAAGCATTTGATACAGTATGTAGGGACAGACTGTGGACAGCGATGCAGGAACTTGGCTTTCCAAAAAATCTAGTCAGGTTGATACGGATGTGTATGGAACGGTTACGATGTAAAGTGAGAGTTGGACAACAATACTCGGAGACATTTAAAATAAACAATGGACTAAAACAGGGAGATGCACTTTCACCACACTCTTCAACTTAGCTCTGGAACACATAATCAGAAGTGCAAGAATCGAAAAACCGAATACAGCATTTCATCGAGAAGGACCAATCTTACTACTGGCATTTGCAGACGATATAGATCTAATAGGAAACACACGATTAAGGATGAAGGAGGCTTTCGTAAGTTTGAGAAGGGAGCAGAGAAGATGGGGCTCCAAATCAACGAAAACAAGACGAAATATATGTATATGAGCCGCAATAACCACAGCAGACAGAATCGGCCAGAACATCACCATCGATGACTTTAACTTTGAGCACGTTGGACAATTCAAGTATCTTGGAAAACAACAATAACTGAAGACAATAGCGGATCACAAGAAATAAACAACAGGATTCAGGCCGGCAACAGATGCCTTTTGCCCTCCAAAACCTTATAAAATCAAAACAACTAACACGACGTACGAAGATACAGGTCTATAAAACAATCATACGACCCGTTGTGATGTATGGAAGCGAAACGTGGACGATAACAAAGGCAACCGAAGAGAGACTATGTGTTTGGGAAAGAAAAATCCTAAGGAAGATCTTTGGTCCTGTGTTGGATGAAGCATCAGGACAATATAGCATAAGAACTAACAAAGAGCTTGAAGAACTTTACCCAGACGCCAACATCATAAAAGAAATAAAGTCCAGAAAACTTAAATGGGCAGGACACCTCAGAAGACATTCTGGCGCACGAACAGTAAGACTGGTGTGGGAGAAAGTCCCAACTGGAAGGAGTCCACGCGGACGCCCTCGTCTCCGACGGCGAGACAATATAGCAGGAGACCTAAGCACTATGGGCGTGGAGAATTGGATGGAGGTTGCTCAAAACAGAAAACAGTGGAGGCATGTTGTCGAGTCGGCTACAACCCACGAAAGGTTGTAACGCCACGGAGTAAGTAAGTAAGTAGTAGTAACACAGAATAATGAACAATTAGAATGCCCACTCTGCTTGAAAAAATAAGTATGCGCATCTCGTTCGCGCAGACTGAATCAGCCATGTTTTAGTCGGAACCAGTACCGTTCAGTGGCATTTTATCTGGTGTGCATAGAAAAATTAACCCGGTTTAATTTATTTACGGCAACTATAGACCTAATATGCACTATTTCATTCGTACTTTTAGTTAAAGAATAGATTAAATTATTTCAAATGTACTAAATTATTAATGTCTAAAAATTTAAATTCGAGTCTATGTTTCCGTCTAAAATATGGCGATCGCGACAAACTTCAAAGGCGGCATCTGAGAGAGGGCATTCTGATTGTTATCTATTCTGTGGTAGTAGTATTTAGTTTATAATTTAATCATAAAATAAAAATATTGACAAACATCTTACGCAACATGTCATACACATTCGTGCACTATGTACATTTGATGTAAAATATTTAGGGAAAGAGGAATTCAACAGTTTAGAATTTCCCATTGAGTTTCATGGCCCTTGTTTACAACCTCAAACTTGTTCGAGATCTACCTCTTCTACATCTTCCCTGAGGTGCCAAGTCTAGTATTTGCTTTGGTAATAGATCTTTTCCCATTCTCTGAACGTGACCGTATCACTTCAGTTGTTTGTATTTTATGTGGTAAATCATTGTGCTTTGCGTTCATATATCTGCGGATATCCTCGTTGGTTACTCTTTCTTGATATAATCTCAGTTTTGAAAACCTTCTTTGTTTAACTTTTTATGAATAGTTGAGAGATGTGATAATTTTTATTCGTTTCGTTATGACAATTTTGGAATAGTCTTGATAGATGTTGATCAAGTTTGTTTGTTCCATTTTTTAACAATTCTGCTGAGATGTTGTCTACGCCTTGTACTTTGGCGTTTGTTATTGCCTTAATATATTTTTAATTTCTGTGACATCTATTCGGATAGGCGAAGATTTTTGTATAAAATAATTGATTTCCGTTTCTGAATTGAGTTGAATTCTGGTCTTTTCTTAGAAGTAGTGTTTTAAAGTAATTTTTCCATAATATTATGTGTTGTCTTATGGGTGATATTATATCTTTTTTTTACTACTTTGAAGCATTGATTTTATTATTTTCCACTCCGCCCGGGGTAGTTATGTTGTAGATTCAGCAGCTTCACAACTGTCACTGCCGGTTCCAAGCACAGTAAAGGAGAAGGTTGTAACACATTTACACTCTTAAAAAATTGTTTATAATATTGTAGAAATTTGAGCTGCAGCTCTATTATGACGTGAGATGAGAGTGCCATTATGCTTGATGTTACAATATGACATATTGGTATATTGAACGATATCAAGTTTGTCATATAAGAGAGGATATTGACATTTATTTCTGAATCACTACTACTGCGTGCCAAGCAAATGACAAGAGAAAAAGTCAAAATATTAAATACAACAAAATATTACAAACGACAAAATAAAGTATTAAATACATATATTTGCCTTATTATTCAGCGCATAAAAACTTCTTTCTACAGTTGTATGCATATTATTTATGAAAAACTAAAATACTGAGCGTTTTACATGTGTATGGAATGTAAAGCATTAGCTTGTAACAATATTCCCAGCAGACATGGGTTATCATAGGCCTGAGATTCCTTAAAGTATTTCTTGTTGATTGTTGTTTTTGTTTACGCTTCGTGCTCGCAATTAATGCCTATCAGAGCCTCCGTTTGTTCCGAGGCAGCTTCTTTAAACCTAGAACTAGAAAAATAATTGTCTAAATTTATCAAAATAAACTTTTACAACTAATCAATAGGATTGTCAGTTAAGGTGGTATGTCACAATGTTAAAATTTATATAACTTTTTATTTTAATGATATCTATGGTATGTTTTTAAACCAGAAGGAGTAATTCAAATTTTCCGTGCCATAATGCTTGTTTGTAATTGGTCGAAGCGCAGGCAAGTTTACTCCACTAAATTATGACATATTGACACTAATGACATTTGT
This sequence comes from Diabrotica balteata, assembly GCA_918026665.1. NCBI lineage: Eukaryota > Metazoa > Arthropoda > Insecta > Coleoptera > Chrysomelidae > Diabrotica > Diabrotica balteata. Next base: position 26,111,848 of record OU898280.1, read on the forward strand.
GAAATTTTAAAATTCAAAATTTATATTGACAATTTCCTGTGTTATATCTTACATCTTTAGATTTTTCGTTTGCATTAATATAAAAAACAGTTCTTTTCAGAACTATTTAGCGCAATATTAGTGTTATTAAGATAACAATATGGATTCAATGCCAAGTACTAGTGGTAATTATTCTTCTCCACCTTAAAAACGTCGAGTAGATTTGGATCATTTATCATCAAATGAGAAATATTGTACTATAAACATGTACAAACATGAAAATTGATTTCTGGAATAAAAATAGCAGCCACGGTAGTAAAAATAAAACAGGCAGCAGATTAGTTTTACAGAATAGTTATTATTAAAATCAAGACTTACTAAAGTAATGTGCTAATTTTAGGTGTTGCGAATTCAACTATTTACAACAATAGAATTTGGAACAATTAAAGAATATAAGCAGACTGGAGCTGTAAAATGTCCTAAAAATATTGAAGGTCGACCTTATATTCTTGCAACATAGGATGAAAGAGTTAAAACATCTATACGACAGATAGTAAACAGCTTCTTTTTCAAGAATGAAATGCTCACTTTAGGTAAAATTTTAAGTGAAATTAACAAACGCTCAGATCTTCCAAAATATGTGTCGCTCATTATTATATAAATTCTTTAAGCAAATCAATTTGAAGTAAGTACAAATATCGGTATGTAAATATGGGTTAGCTACAATTATATAGTAAAACTAACTAAAACATTTTATAGATTTCATTTTTATAATCAGGTATATTATTGTTGCTATTAAATATTAAGTTTTAAGTCTTTTATTTGTATACTCTACTGGAATGTTGTCAAGTATTTTGGTTCAACAGATATAAGAACATGGAAAGGGAAGAAAAGGAAAAAAGGATATTTTTACTTTAAATATGCAGATTCAATGCAGCAAATATTACATAGCATAACTATATATTATTTATCTTACTGTTTATAGGATGATTGATATGTTGACTATATTATGAATGTCTTACCATAGTTATTTTTTAGGGGAAATTATTCAAAGAATAGTTTATACATTGGGCTGCTGATCAAAAACAGAACTTTCTTGCTCAAATATCTGAAATAGATTAAGTTGTTGCTGAAAAAATAAATCAAGAAATTCAAAATGGTGTAGTTGTTCATTAATCTCACCAAGACATAAATGGAGATATTTTGGAAGACTAATAAAATTATTAAATTTTTATTTTTACATTCATTACGAATATATATTATGCACAGAATATTACATAAATCGATTTCTGACTCTTTAAGTTGTTTTTGTAATAACTTGCACTTGGTGATATGCGATAATAGTATTTAATGTGATATTTTTCTAGCTGATATATATACTAATAAATAGAGTTTACAGTGTTTATAAATTTATAAATGTATGATATTTAGGTATATCTAATTCTCATAAGAAAAACGGCAACTATCTTTTAAATTTGTGTATACTTGTTAAGGAGCATTTTCATTTTGTTTTCATCACAATAAAAGAACATTAGTAATGTTGTGTTTTACTTTGATTGTATTGATACAGTTGGTTTTGTTCTTTTTGTTGTAGATCATCACAAGAAAACTACAAAATTATACTAGAATGTAACATAATATATTGAATTAGTTGATTATCTCACAGAAATCCAGTATTTTTTAGTAAATTTTATTTATTGATAACAATTGGGACAATCTCACTGTCAAAATTAAACAAGAATCCAGCATTAAAGAAATTGCAAGTACACACTTATTTATACAAATTTATTGTTTTGCATTTTAGTGCTTCAAATAGATCCTTAAGATATTGATACATAAGTTAAATCTATCTAATGAGGTAACTGATTACCATGCATGAAAAGTAGGACCACACCTATATTTGAACCATAATTTATTCTGTGATATGAAACATGAAAAAGTCAATTCTAAAGCAGTGAATGGGAAGGAATATGTAAAACAAACTGGCTGAAGCAATTCAGGAGATTGGATTATTAAGCTTAAAAATAATGATCAAAGTCAAAGTTAATTTTTCTGGTAAGAAAAAAAACCTAGATTCAAGAAATTAATCACACCAGAATAAGATATGGTCTACGCAGTTTAAAAGAACAGTATTTCAGAAATCTTTGAACTCTCTCTAACTTTTTGATACATGCATTTGCATAGCTTTGTTGCATATGAGATCTATTTGCAAATTAAAAGACAATTTCTGAGAAAAACCATACTTAGATCTGTAACATTATTGACTCTCTGGATCAAAATATTCTCTAAATTAAGTACCATCGACTCAAAAGATCTATAAAACTGGATCACCCGATATTAAATATATATACATGGGACCAAATGTGAAAAACGTCCTTTTTTATTGTAATAATTGTAATATATATTGGAAGTGAATTAAAAAAATATATTATTCAAACATAAAGTTAGGTTAGAATTGACGTGTAAGGTTGTCCGATATGGATTACTCGATTACCGCAAGCCGAGATATACAACAAAAAAAGATGTATTTGGTGACTTTTTTAGTAACTTTCTTGGTGTGAATCTGTCTTTTTGGTTTACTCCTCCTGGTTAAAAAACAGAGTATAGTTAAAAATTCCAAAGAAAGCAGTAATTTTTTTATAACTGTACTTAAATTAATCCATGTTATAACTTACGTGGTAACGTGCCTAAAAATTGGTATTGTGTAATAATTTTTGAACTTAGGTACAAAATAACTACGTTAAATGATCAACTATCCAAAAACATGTATTTTAAGCAAATGTTTTTTTGCTTAATTTTGCTTAATTCCTAAAGATAAAATTATAATTAAAAGCTGCAAACTAGAGATTTTGTTGATATAACCGTAATAAGTTGGCATTTTGATAGTGAGAAATTAGTTCCGCTATCACTTAATAGATAAAGAAATAAGTTCACGTGTCATTTTAGTAGAAGGCAGCAGTGATGTATTAAATGGCACAGATGCGCGGTTGGCCGAATTTATAAAAATCTGCAAAACATTGAAAATAGTTTTGTGATTATGCCAATTGTCTATGGGTAATAGACCCATAATATTATAATGGGCGATTTGAACGCTAAAGTTGGCCAAGGAGAAGTGGAGAATTGCGTGGGGCGATATGGACTCGGGGAAAGGAATGAACGTGGCGATAGGCTTGTCGATTTCTGTGTCAATGAGGAACTCATAATTACAAATACCTTGTTCAAACTTCCTAAACGTAGACTATATACATGGAGGTCACCAGCTGACAATAACAACAAAATAGTCAGAAATCAAATAGATTATATTATCGTCAACAGAAGATATAGAAATTCTATAATATCATCTAAAACTTATCCAGGAGCGGACATATCCTCCGACCACAACCCGGTTGTTTTGTCGATGAGAGTGAAACTAAAGAAGGTCAACAGCCCTAGCACCAAGAAAATCATAGATACAAGACGTCTCAAACAAGACAACACATATGTGGAAACCAAATTTAAAATAAACGAGAGCTTAAGGAAAGTCAAAGAAGATAATGCAGAAACTCTAACTATTGACCAAAAATGGGGAAAAATTCAACATGCCCTTGTGTCAGTTGGAAAAGAAACCCTCAAACCACTTAAAGAAAAAACAAAACCTTGGATGACAGTAGAAATTCTTGAACTCATGGAAGAACGAAGAAAACATAAAGCAAAAGACCTGAATAAATACAAAGAAATTCAGAGAAACATCAGAAAGAAAATTCGAGAGGCAAAAGAGAGGTGGCTCTCCGATAGATGCAAGGAAATAGAAGATCTGGATAAAAAGTACGATAGCTTTAATTTACACAAAAAAATCAAAGAAATGACAGGTTCTAGAAAGCGTACAAAAACGAATATCCTTAAAAATGATAAAGGGGATATTATTACTGATATGAAGGAGAGATTATGTCACTGGACCAATTACATTCAACAACTATTTAATGATGAAAGAGAAGAACTGTCATTAGAAATCACCGAGGATACTGGACCACCAATATTAAGAGAAGAAGTCATCTATGCCATCAAAAACACAAAAGAGGGTAAAGCTACTGGACCAGATGAGGTGCCCATCGAATTATTAAAACTCATCGATGAAGATGTTATTGATGTAATGGTTGAACTCTTTAATCTAATATATCAGACTGCCACAATCCCCAGACAATGGCTGCAATCAACCTTTGTAGCAATTCCCAAAAAACCAAGTTCAACAACTTGCTCAGACCACAGAACAATAGCTTTAATGAGTCACACACTTAAAACATTTTTGAAAATAATTCACAGCAGAATTGTTAAAACTCTTGAATATGAGATTAGTGACACACAATTTGGCTTTAGAAATGGTATGAGTACAAGAGATGCTTTGTTCGGCTTGAATGTGCTGGCTCAGAGATGCATGGACATGAATCAGGATATGTACTTATGTTTTGTAGACTTTGAAAAGGCATTTGATAAAGTTCAACATAAAAAGCTTGTAGATATATTAAAAAGCAAAAATATTGACAGTCGTGATCTGAAAATTATATCTAATTTATATTGGAATCAAACTGCCAAGGTAAGAGTTGACAGCCAGTACACCGAAAATATCAAAATACAGAGAGGAGTCCGCCAGGGTTGCGTGCTGTCCCCACTACTTTTCAATGTCTACAGTGAAGCGGTATTTCAAGAAGCGCTCTCAGACTCAATAGAAGGTATATCTATCAATGGAGAAGTTTTGAATAACTTACGTTTTGCAGACGATACAGTAATAATTACGGATAACAACAATGATTTACAGAACCTAATGCAACGCCTTAATGAACGCTGTCATGAGTACGGACTGAAGATAAATTTAAAGAAAACTAAATGCATGATCATGACTAAATCTGCACATGCAAATATCCAATTGACTATTGAAGATACTGCAATTGAGAATGTTAATAACTATAAATATTTAGGAACATGGATAACATCAGATGTAGACCAAACCAAAGAAATTAAGACACGTATTGAAATAGCACGTACATCATTTATTAAACTTAAAAAGTTTCTTTGTTGTCGGGATATAAGGTTAGAACTACGCCTGAGAATGCTTCGATGTTACGTGTTCTCTACTCTTCTTTATGGTCTGGAAGCTTGGACACTAAAACAAGTTCATCTGAATAAGTTGGCCGCCTTTGAATTTTGGTGTTACAGAAGAATCCTACGAATATCATGGATTCAAAGAATGTCAAACATGGAAGTAACTAGAAGGATAGGAAATGAGGCGGAAATAATATTAACTATTAAAAGACGAAAACTTGAGTACTTGGGACATGTGATGAGAGGGCAAAAATACGCATTATTACAACTTATTATGCAGGGCAAAATCCGAGGAAAGCGAAATGTGGGAAGACGAAGAATATCCTGGCTTAAGAACTTAAGGGAATGGTTTGAATGCAGTAGTGCAGAACTTTTTAGAGCGGCAGTCAACAGAGTCCGCATAGCCATGATGATTTCCAACCTTCGATAGAAGATGGAACTTAAAGAAGAAGAATAGACCCATGCAGTAACCATGGAAATATCCATACCATTTGTTTTTTTTTTGCCTACCACTAGATTTGATATGAATGCTGCAAAATTCCAGGAAAAGCATAATAAGTAAGTTCCTACATATTTAATATTTTTGCTTTGAACTTTTTTCTACTGTTTTTTTTTTGGGTTTTGTGTGAAATAAACTGTTATCTCCATTTAAAACACACAATATTATCAATATAATCAATTCTATTTTTGTCATCGGACTATTGATTTAAAAAAAATTGATATAATTACTAATACAAGAACCACTTAACATCCCTATACCCAAGAAAATCCCAAAATATATTGCAAACCTAAGTTTTTAAAACTTTTATTAGCATTGAAGCATATGGCAATTTTAAAAGTGTCGTATGGGTGACGTATTGCCGCTTTAAAAAAGCGAGCATTTGATTGGTCTATAGTTACGAGACAACCCTACTTAATTATCTACTAACCTTGGGCCCCGTCCGAGTTTAATATTTTGGCTTTGTTTGACTTTCAATGTTCAATGTTCAACCATGATTGTATAACGTCACAATGTCTTAAATATACAAGTATACCATTTTTATCCTTGTTACCCTGACATTATATAATCGTAGTTGAAAGTCAAACTGTGGTAAGTAAGTTTACTGCGGGATTATACTGGTTTTTATAGGTAATGGATTTTGGGAACAGCTATGACCTTGAAAATGCCACAAAGAATATAACTAAATATCTCTTTTCTTACTCAGACTCTTTAAAGTCTTTTACAATATTTTAGAATCGAAGATAATGTATTATATATTATTAATGTATTGGATTTTGACAAGAGCTATGCATTATGCCTATTTAAGTACACAAGTTTATGTGAAATTGTTCAAGGTCATAGCTGTTCCCAAAATCCATTACCTATACATAATCTATAAACATAAAAACAATTCCAGTTTTATTCACTTTCTAGCAAATTTCGTTTTTATAGACAAAACAATATTATGTAATGATCAATTACCTTTTGTCGATTAATTTATTTCTGTAAGTGAAAAAGATTATTGAAACTTACTTGAAGCATAATTAGAAATGAGATGAAAATTTGAAATTTTCTGAGCAAAAAACTTTCCCTGTTGACATTCGATATATAAAAAAAAACACGTTATTGTAGTGACGCTGTTTTTAACTGACTAACGTATTTTAGATTTGTTATAAATACTGTTCTTATACATAAAAAGTCCAATTAAAAAAAGAGCAAACACTCCTGACCATGAAGCCACGCGAAGGCGGAGTCAAAATTCACGTAAAGGCAGAAAGGTTCTATTGTATGTGGAATAATACAGTGCGTTTCCCATGGAAGTGGGGACTAAACCAAATTTCGTCTACTGCGCCGTGGTCAGGAGTATTTGCACTATCTCTACCATAATCCCTTTTTTGATCGTTTTTCAAACAATTCCAAATTCCTTTATCAGTTTGAAATAAATATTTTGGACAGGTAAATAATTCAGAATTGTCACCTGAAATAAGTAATAAAATATTTCCAAATTAATGAACGTTTTGTGTATAGTAGGATACATGTCAAGTAACTACTTAATATGTTTACTTAAAAAATTCCCTAATCAGCAGATTCAGCTGAGTGCTGGTGTGAGGCAATTCAATTTTACGACTTTTTCGTCTGGGAATGTAGTATCATGTATCATATTAATATTATTAGAACTGCATAGCCATAGATACTGATACAGTTAGTCGAATTTGTACCCCCAAAGCAAACTGTATTAAAAATAAAACTACACTTCTTGTGTAATTTAATACAAACGTAAGTTTTTTGTACTTAAAATTTAATGTTGTATTATTTCGAACCCAGAAAGCGCAAAACGTACTATTTCTGCAAAAACGCAGAACGGTACTGCGGTAACTGTTTTGGACAGTTTGTTAGCTGAACCGGTAGACACGCGACCCTGGCAGAAAATTAGTGTACAGTGAGAACGCTTACAAGTAAAGTACAATGAGTTTTGTGAAGTGGAGAGTGCGGTACTTGAAAGTATATTCGAAGAAGCTTCCGAAGAAGAGTTAATCAGTGAGATGAAGGCAAAGGATAAATACAGTGCAAGGTACTTTAAACTTAAGTACAAATATGATGAGAGAACACGTTCAGTCAGTTCAGAATCATCAAGTGTTAAGGTAAGCGCACATTTAAATTAGCTCCAACCGAGTTCAAAAATTATTCAGAATTTGCAGTCTAGGTTTGGCAGAGAGGATCTCCGATTGAAGTTATCATTAGAGAGCTCTTACAGTTACTTTTGAGTCGAATTTCTACTAGTCCTTGCAATATTTCTACTCTTCATAATATGATTGAGGGTCAACTTCGTTCACTTGAGACCTTAGACAAAACTGATGACAAGTTTGCGGCGATATTGTATCCTCGTATTGAGTCATGTTTGCCAGAAGATATGATTCGACTATGGCACCTTATGTTTCCGTGTCCACGGAAAATATCGGAGAAACTGCAAACTGCAGTTACAACTTTAGAAACAAGATTGAGCTTTTTTAGAGAGTGAAGTTCAAAATGAACAAAAAATTGATTTAGCAACAGAAGATAATAAATATAAATTCAATTAGCCTTGTTGTCAAGAAAAATGTAAAATTACAAAGAACTGATTAGCCTTAGCGTCCGCTGCTGGGTTAAGTAATTATGAGGTTTACAGGTGTATATTTTCATTATAAGTAATTATTTTGTACTTGAAATTTAATTAAGAAACAAGACTGATATGCACTATTTAAAATGTTTATAAAACTAAAAAAACAACACTCGAAATCAAAACAACAACTTAATTTCAAAGGTAAATGAACAACAATCAACCCGATACAAAAATTAAAAAATTATATCGAATGATCCAATCCAAAAACTTGAATTTGTGAAACTTCAAACAATAGCTAATTTCAACGTACATTGACGAAAACTGCTGATTGAGAGTGAACTGTACCGATTCTACCGATCGTGTATTATAAGTCCCAGTACTTGGCCTCGATTTCAACAATGTCGCTGTTCAGAGAATTCAATTTCGGGAAAATCAAAATAGAATATGATGCTCGTGCTGCCATCTATAGTTCAAACTATTTTTCAATTAAAGGTGACTAATCTACAAATTGAACTAAACGGTAGTGGCAACCATGTAAAATTTCATTAGTAAATTCTTACCGGGGTCATTTTTATTGTGTATGCTTCGCCCATGTAAGTATGTAAATTTGTAACCCATGTAAGATAAATTTGCCCCCGTAACAATATACATTGGTGCGATTCACGAGTGTATAGTGAGACAAGTTCAAAGAATAGTTTGAAACATCGATAAACTTAGCAATATTTTGCTGGTCTATATATATTTACGTTCTTAGAAAGAATGTTAATGAGAGAAATATGATATCTTGTTTATTCCTTCCAGATTATAAACATTTGTGCATAAGCGTAGTGTGTTATTGGGAATATATTTATTAAATAATCTTTATTATTAACTTTAAAATAGTTTTAAGGTAAGTAAAGTAAATTTGAGACCAGTTTATTCTTTATATAGTATTAAACCCTTAACGGCCGCTCAATATACAAAGAGAAATTTGACAATTAATTTATTAGATTCGATTAAAAACACATAAATTAGGACTGATTTATAATTAAAACTTATATATATATAAAAATAAATAATATATATATAAAAAAATATATATATATATATATATATATATATATATATATAAATATATATATATATATATATAAATATATATATATATATATATATATATATATATATATATATATATATATATAAATAACTATAATTTTTTTCTCATTTTCAAGGAAAACAGTACAATTTTTAATAAATGAACATATTGTATCTTAAACGTAAATTAAATTTTAAGGTGAAAATTTTCGAAACTTTCGGGGTGTAGATGCATTCTACACTTTTTACATACATAAATAGTATTACTTTTGTACATCCCACATTTTTGCACTATCGTCTCTTTTTGTAATGTAGCCAATATTGTCGAATCTGGTTTGATCTGGCAAAGCAAATTTAGATTGACGTCCATGTACTAAGTGACACTGATGTAGCGGTTTCTTCACTGTTATAAATTAAAATTATAAATCTATATCGGCTCATGCTTTCTCTTATAATATACACTTCTTTATCTTCATCCTTTGATCAATGCATATCAACTTGAAGCGAAGTGTAAGCCAGATAATATACATATGCTAATAATTTTATTTAAATCTATGTTATTCATTTCAAAATTGTGACGATTATTCTCAATTATTTTTTATCAAAAACAGTGAAAAAACTTCAATTAATGACTTGCCTCCACGGTTGGCATTTATATTGTCTAAATATCAATCAGACTGATGTTGAGTTACTACTGAGCACGAATGAATATCCGTTATTACAACTAGAGATAAATTGGGTTTAATATTTTTGCCTGGTTTTTTCTTTGGACGTTTTATCTGTGGTTCAGAGGAATATCATAATAAGAATCAGAATTCCAAATCACTTGTATTTCACATGTACCTGCAATATCCGATGTTATTGATTCTTTACTAATAATATTATCATCAATGTCTTCAAGGAATACAATAATATACCAGCAAACGAATGGGTAAGATACCCGACGGAACTGTTTAAAGCAAAGGAATATAATAATCAACACAATAACGTATCTAAATTAAGACACCAAATAGAAATCAGTTTTCAGGAAGTAGAAATAGTCATAAATTCACTCAAAAATAGAAAAGGTCATGGCTGCATAATGGGGAATAAAGAAATCCAAATATTATGTTATGCAGACGACGCCACATTAATCGCCGAGACAAAAGACGAGCTCTAAAGATGAACACATCTCTTCAATACAACAGCTAAGAAATACATTATGACAATATCAGCAGAAAAGTACAAATGTATGACAACATCTAAATACCCACTACGGTGTAAAATCGAAATGGATGAGAAATAAAGCCGAAAACAAGGTTTAGATATCTGGGAATAGATATAAAACTAGTTACGGAGATGTTGAAGAAGAAGTACGACAACAAAGCTTAAAAGCAAGTAAAGCGGCGGGTTCTCTTAATGACACAATCTGTAAGAACAAACACCTAAGACAAGACACAAAAACAAGAGTCTATAAAGCAGCAATTAGACATATATTAACATACACGGCGAGATAGGGAGAGAAGCAAAAACATAAGAAGATTATGTAATATAGAAAACGTAAATGGATGGGTGACAAAACGAAAACAGGAATGGAACGAACACATCAGTAGAATGGCAGAGGATAGAATAGTACGAATAGCACGAGATAACTAACCAAATGGACGAAGAAGTATTGGCAGACCAAGAAAAATATGGTAGGATAATTCAAACAAGTTAGGAGGCTAATATTGAAGAAGAAACAGGCTTTACAGCCTACATACTAGAAGGAAGAAGAAGAAGATGCTTAATGTGTTCTACATCAGAAACTTTCTAATCTAATCTCGGCGGCAAATACACCACATTAAGTAAATCAGCATTTTTACAATCTGAGTCTTCTTCTAACAAAGCTGTTAATTCTTTAGTAGTTAGTGCCCTCTTCATTTCATATTTCGAGAATTTACTGAAATAAACAAATGCACTACTATATAAACGCATTCAGCTAATAATAGTTTAGCTTACTTCATTTTAATTTATAGGAACTTCCTAATACATTTTCATATTTATATAAACAAATAAACACAAGGAAACTTTCAAATTAAGTTAAAAAAATTAAATATAACGTTTACAGCACACAGCAATTCTATAAATAAAGAATGATGTGTAATTAAAATTGCAGATTGTTTTTAGTCTAATGAAAAAAAAAATAAGTATTTTTTAAAGTTTTCTGTTTTTTGAAGTTCTCTATTAGATACTCTCTAATAAGAATAAAATTTTACTTTACTTTGTTAGATAACTATAAGATACCTGTGAAAAGAGACATGATAATTTAATAATTAAATCGGTTTTAGATTTAATTTTTACGTAATTACTTGTGTTTAAATAAATAATTAAATTTTTTTTTGGTACGCCTCTGCAAAATTGATAATTTCAATACGATTTCGTTAAAAAGTTATCGTTAAGGACTTCGTTAAGTACGATGTTGCCAAGTAATCACCTTCAATTAAAAATTGTTTTAGTATACTCAGAGAATTGTTAAACGTGAGTTTATTTGAATGCCACTCATTTTAACTGCGGCGTGAACATACCCCGTCAATAGAAATTAAAAAAGGCTTACCGAATAAATCTGCTCTTGTTGCAGACGTTTTGATAGGCACATTGTAATATATCGAACACTGGGTCCCAGTTCTCGTAATGTGAGAGAACAGTGACAGCTAGGAAGGCTACAAGCACTGGTAACGTGCCCGTGTAAAATAGTATTGGGTAAGGTACTTCTTTTAGTAGTACGTCTGCTAACATGGTCATTGGTATTGTCAAACTCATGGCGACGGTAGCCATAAGAGAAGATGTCAGAAAGCAACCCCTGAAAAATAATATATTGGAGCTATTTGAAAGTCTGCAAATTCATATGCAATTATACGCAAACTACAAAATAAGTGTAAATTGTTTTGTTTGTTAGTTTATGGGTTAGTCGTTCTTGTATATGTTGTATATAATCGGCGCGTGAATAATTCCCTGCATTAGACCATTTTTTGGTCCCCCCACCCCTGTTCCTGTTCCTGGACTGGAGTGTTACGTAGAACCATCTGTTCTGGAGAACACATTTCACCAATCTTGTGAGTCGGAAAATCGGAGTATATTCATAGTTTAAATAGTAGCCGTTAATAGTGTGATGTTAACTATGTCATAGGCGGCAGTCAGGTCTATGAACGCTACCTCTTTTATTTTTTCCCCTTCAAAACCATCTTAAATATGTTGGAAGTCAGCGACTCGTTTCAGTATCTATTCTCTCGAAAGCCCTGAAAAGGGTGACTCAACAGAGAGCCAGGTCTAAAAACTCTTTGTATCTATCGAATCCTTTTGGGGATTTAAGGGAACCACAATTCTGGTTTTACTCCAGATTTTGGAGATTTGTATTTTACGGTGTAGCAATTTATCATTCGTACAAGCTACTCTACGGTTATTGGTCAAAACTTCTAGTTGATTTATTTGTATTTCATCCAGGCGAGCCGCTGTATTTTGTCTGACTGTGCTGGTCCAGACAAAAAAGTATCTAGAACATCCCTTTCTTCGTCACTATTTCATTGGACTCCCCACCTTGTTCTTTCTTGATCTCAACCTACCATTTCTCAGAAGACGGTAGGCTATCTGATCGGAGTGGCTTCTATTTGATTGAGTGCCGGGATGGCTGGACCGTGGCTAAAATTCCGAAGGAACCTTCAGGTGCGTCTGCTGTTTTGTTTCATGAACAGATTGCATCACCTATCCATTATGTTGGCAGATATCGCATGAAGCACTTCCTCCCCAGCTTGTATTGTTGCTTCCAAAAAAGGATCATCCTCATATAGAGCCCCTGTACGTTAGAGTCAAATTTCTACTAAAACTACCAGTAACACATATGTCAATGAAGACAGACTTTTAGAGAAGAAAGCCATTATGCCTTTTATGATTTCATGCATAAATCCCCAAGAGCAAATTACACCGTATATGGGATTACCCTCCAGAATGTACAAAGCTACATATACACTCTGCGTCATAGAAAATGGGCCACCCCAAATATTTAAAATGTTTTCGAAATTATTATTTATTGCTACAAAATTAAGCATTTATTTTTTTGTATATTGAATTATTATTATTTTATTTTTAATTTGTCTTGGGTTATTTAAGTTAAATGGGTTGTTGCGAAAGCAAACCGACCCTGTAACTGGATTGAGGATATTCGTAGATCCTATAAAACAAAACAATTTTGAGAAAAAGTTGTTTACAACTTGATCAATTTTAGAGGAAGCGATTGTTTTGAGAAATGTATGATATTGTAAAGGGTTCTAATGAGTTTTAAACGCATCTCAGTATTACAGTAGTCGACTTAGTGTGAAGAAATCTTGAGTTAATAACGATAGAGAATTTTCAAAAATCGGATGAAATTGTAACATTACTGAGAAATGGATTAAGTCAAAGATAAGTTGCAAGACAATTGAATGTTAGTCGTTCGACTGTACAAAGGACCCGGCAACGACTTATTGTGACCGGATCTCATCAACATCTTAACAAGGACGCAGTAATCAGCCTTTCTACTATTTCGCGAAGATTAAGGGAGCAAAGTTTTGATAGCTTGCAGTCCAGCCACGGGGCCCTTACTTTCCCCAGCTCACAAAAGACGAAGACTCGATTTTACCCATGAGCACATAAATTGGGCAGCAGAACGATTGGAAAAAGTATTGTTTACGATGAGTGTAGAATGTTTATGGTTAAAGGCGGACGCAGTAAGGTGTACAGACGGGCTGGAGAACGTTTCACTGGTTGCACTTGGGCACCACGGGTTGCTTTTGGCGGTGGTTCAGTCATGTTTTCGGCAGGGATTTAGGTTGGATTTATTGGCAACGAATTCCTGCCAATGCAGGATAATGCGAGACCACACATGACAAGGATAGTAACGGAGTACCTTGACCAGTTTGGTATTCCAAAAATAAACTGGCCTGCTCAAAGCCCCGATTTAAATCCTATTGAGCATATATGGATCCTGCTAAAAAGTCTCGTTAGGCGTCGCATACCTGCTCCAACAACACCTGGAGAGCTTCAGATGGCACTCATTGAGGAATGGGCCACTTTTCCCCAAAGAGATATCCAAAATGTTATAAATTCCATGCCAAATCGAATGAGGAGTGCAATCCAGAATCGAGGTGGCAATACCCATTACTGGAAATATACCACTTTTTTTTAATATACAGTTCACTGTTGTTTTAAAAACTGTAAGTTGATTTTTTCAATAAGTTTTTTTATTTTCGATTGATGTTTTACGATAATGATGAAATTTTATACTAAACGAGTTATTGATTCAATATCATCATCATCATCCAGCCCCATTTTCGCATCCATTGTTGGATATAGGCCTCCTCCAAACGTCTCCAGTTCTCTCTATCTTTAGCTGCTGCAATCCAGTTTGTTTCTATTCTCCTTAGGTCGTCGGTCCATCGGGTGGGTGGTCTGCCTCGACTTCGCTTGTCGGCCATTCTAGCAACATGTCCAGCCCACCTCCACTTTTGTTTATTGATTCGCAGTATAATATCGTCTACGCCAGTTCGTCGGCGTATCTCCTCATTTCTCACGCGATCTTTCAAGGTCAGGCCCAGCATTGATCTCTCCATTCGCCTTGTGTTTACCCTCAGTTTTTCGGCAGCAGCTTTCGTTAAAGTTAGGTCTCTGCTCCATAGGTCAAGACTGGTAAGATGCATTGGTTAAATGCCTTCCTTTTCAGGTGAATTGGGATATTTGTTTTAAAAATGTCTCTCATCCTTCCATATGCCGCCCATCCTAACGTGATTCGTCTATTTAGCTCGCAGGTTTGGTTGTCTCTGGTTTATTCTAATTTCATGACACAGATATGTGTATTTATCGATTAATTCGACCTTGTTGTATTAATCTGTATCTCTTCGCTGGGAAACCATATTGGTCATCATTTTGGTTTTCTCGAAATTTATCTCCAGCCCAGTTTTCTTGTAGTATGTCATTCGGTTCTTGAGCATGTCTTTGATCTCTCCCAGATTATCTGACGGAAGCACGATATCGTCCGCAAAACGTAGATGGTTTAATCTTTCTCCATCGATGGATATTCCTTTCTCTTGTCGATGTTAGTTTTTTAAATGCATACTCAAGAACGGTAATGAACAGCTTTGGTGACATGGACCCTTGCCTGACTTCACTTTTTATCTTTATTTTATTAGTTGCAGAATGAGACTTATGGTTGTTGTGGCATTTTCACATATATTTTTGACTATATTACAATATCTGTGGTCGACCCTGCAATCTTGTAGTGCTCTTAAGATGGACGGTAGTTCCACTGTATCAAACGCCTTTTAAAGTCTACAAATATCAATGCCATGGGACGGTTATATTCGTTAGTTTTTTCTATCAGGGTTTTTAGGCATTGCAGGTGATCGGTTTGTGCTGTAATTAGGGCGAAAACCAGCTTGTTCCCGAGGTTGGTAAAAAATCCAGCTTTTGTCTCTAACCTGTTCGTTTTATTCGGGTGTATAATTTATAAAGATGGTTAAGGAGACTGATTGGTCTATATCTTTCCAGGTCTTTTAAATTTTGGCTATCAGTACTGAGCCTCCTATCTTTATCGGTTCCGTGACGACACCGTTGACCCCCGGAGCTTTTATTCTTTATCTTTTTTAGAGCTTTGTAAATTTCGTCAAATTTTTGTATATTTATTCAATATACAAAACATTAAATGCTTAATTCTGTAGCAATAAATAATAATTTCGAAAATATTTTAAATATTTGGGGTGGCCCGTTTTCTATGACGCAGAGAGTATCTGGGACGAGAGATAAATAGCATAAATTAGCAAATATGTAAATCGAAAATGATCTGGATTTATTAACATGCGTAAAATGCTCTATAATTAAAAAATATCCATACTAATACGATTAAAAATATGTCCTTAGTTACTATTCTGATGCGAAATATGGATACTAAAACCATATGATATTAGAATACTAAACATATTCGACACGTGGACAAACAAAACCATTAACGAATATGTATTAAATAGCATGAACACACGACCTATGTTCATACTGTTTAAAAACTCTACTATGGAGCTGAATCATGGACATTAAACCGGAATACAATAAATCGACTTAACGCGTTTGAAATGTGGACATTTAGAAAATTGTTAAGGATTCCATGGGTAGATAGAGTCACGAATGCTGAAGTGTTAGGAGAATATGCAGAGAGAGGGAAATGGAAAATGCAATAAAAGAAAGGAAATTGCAATATCTCGGGACATGTAATAGAGAGGCGAAATATTCAATATATTGAGACTCATAATTCAAGAAAAATAGAGGGTAGGAGAAGCCTAGGAAGAAGACGCGTTTCCTGGTTAAAGAACCTGAGAGAGTGGTATGGTTGCAGCTCAAGGTAAATGTTTCAGAGCAGCTGCTCGAAGGTCAGAATAGCCATGATGATTGCCAACTTTGTCGCGGAGATGGCACTTAAAAGAAGAAGAAGACGAAGAACACACGGCCGAAACTAGTAAACACTATTAAAATTATAAAAAAGTAATATAACTTTGGAATCTAATCCAATCTTGAAGCAAAGAGAAGTATAGGGAGGAAAAAAAATCATGGTTGCGTAACACAAGAGAGTGAACGCATATAACAGGAAACCAAATAATTCATCAAGCTGAACACAAACGTAAATTTGCCATACTATCGCAAACCCGAATCGAGAAGGCACTTAGGAGGAATACCTAAGACTATAAGTTCTATTATGCATTAAAATATTTGACTGTAATGCTTACCATAACCAGAGTGCTTCTGATATTACTGTTCCCAATAAACCATTTAATAGTAACAGCAGCAATTGTTCCCTCGTAGGCCATTCGAAAATTTCTAATTTACTAAAATGTAGAAAGAAAAATAGTGGCCATAAAAGAAGGAGATTGAATAGTCCGACAAAACCTAAAAACAAATCATAATTATCATTTTGTTACAGACATGTTAAAATAAAAACACTTTATTACGATATTTAGAAATCCAGAAAATAGTACTGACAATACACAGTGTGTGTAAAAAAAGTTATTTTTTAGAAAAAGTTCTGAATTTTATGTTCATATTTTTTGAAAAACCTCGTATATGACTGAAAAAGTTTAATATTTAATGACTGTATTTTTGGGGTTTAGAACAAGCAGAACTTTTTAAAAACTATAATTAAAATTATGGTGCGGACTTATTGAACGCACTGTATAATATATCATGGGCTCAGTTCCATAACTAGGTAACTAATAATATTAGTATTGTTCTGAAGCTATTTTTCTTGTGGCATTGTAAATTAATTACTATTTAACTGGGAATAAGCCACAATTAAAGATAAAAAATATGTTTATTGACGTTTCAATTTCCACTTCAGAAAATCGTTCTCAAAATACAAAACAGTATAATTAAACAAAATTTGGTTTTTGTTACATAGTGAAAAATTCTTCTAATAATTTAATTTTATCTGACTCATTTATATTGACAATTCAGACATACATTATGCATTTTAAAGTAGACGACTTTAAAAATGATATTGCCAATATTGTTTGAGTTGCGCTCCTGGGGACGACTTTACTTATAAGATAGTTCATTCGATTACATGAAATACAACTTTAACTTGAGAATAGCCGTCAAGAATAAAATCATAGCATGGTAATTCGTCTTTAAAAAGACAAACAACATGACATGATGACAGTAAAAATTCTCCTCTTAGTGGATTCCATAGTAATTATGAGGGAAAAACCAGGAAAAAAACCTTCATAATACTATCCCGACATTGTAAGTATTTGTTCGTGATTTAGTTTAACCTTCAACAAACATCAAAATTCTGATCATATATGTTACGTTATTTAAAAAACATAAATGATGAATCCTCTATATGTTACGACTTACTAATACTGGTATATTTCTTATTAATAACTTCCTCTTTCAATATGGTAACCAGATCCTACTACATTCTTGCCGAGGGATTTGCGACACAATTGGCCTCATTTAGCATAATTAGAGCCGCTTCTTACTTGATTTTTCTTTTTTTACATCCGTTTCTTTTAGTCTACATTGAATTATTCCATTGAACCCTATGTTCATTATCCCATGCGTGTTTTATACTGCATATTTGAGTCTATCAAAATTCTCTATTTTTAATATAGATTGATGTTCACTTATTCTAACATTTAATGGCCTTGATGATTCACCTAAATAAAACTGATCGCATTCACAAGGTATTTTATAAATGCAATTCTTTGTCCTTTCTTGTTCTATTGTTAGGTTTGGTTTTGGGACAAAATAGATCTCAACGTGTTTGTTGTTTTGAATGTTGTTGAAATGTTGATTTATTTTCTATCCTTTTAAGTTTTTCTGATAATCCTTTTATGTACGGTATTAATATTTTCCTCATATTATTCCTTGTGTATGCTGTAGGATCTCGTTCTAAGTTGTTCTGTTCTATTCGATCGATGTTGAAAATTCCTTATTTATAAACGATAAAAGATAATCATTTTTTAATAAAACAGATGTTAACAAATGTTTTCTCCTCCAAGAACGAATTTTCGTTAGAACAAGTAAATTTTGGCTCTATCATATAAGGATTTAATTATTTCCTTTTTTACATTATATGTGATTTGATTTGATTTTTTATCTTTAATTGTGGCTTATTCCCAGTTAAATATAATTAATTCATAATATTAGGGTTTTGAGTTTATCTACGCCAAAAGGTAGCTTGTATTTTATCTTTGCAATGTAATAAGTGGATCAACAGAATGGTGTACTTTAGTTCCATCGGCTAGTCAGTGTTAAAACTAGGCGAAATGGAAGCGATGCAATTTTCTATTAGCTATCTATAGGAGAAGCTACAGTTAGAATGCAGTGTGGTAGTACCTTACCATAATTTTTTTGTAAATTCTGACTTTCGTTTCTTTCGCGATATTTTTATTTCTCCATATTGTTTCATCCAGGCAGTCTACGGCTCTCTTTGCTCTATTCACTTGATCTTCCACTTCAGTTTCGAGCTTTCTGTAGCTAGATAATGTGATGTCTAGATATTTAAACTCCATCACTTGTTCTATTATCTGACCTTCCAGCTCCAATTTACATCTTAGTAAATTTGCTGTTGTAACCATGCATTTTGTCTTTTTTGGGAAATTAACATGTTAAATTTTCTGGCGGTTATATTAAATTGGTGCAGCATACGTTGTAAATCATCTTCACTTTGAGAGTAGTATGCGTCGTCTGCATAGCAGATATTTTAAGTTGTTTTTCTCCCATTTGGTATCCTTTTTTAGTTCTTACTTTTTTTATTATTTCATCCATAATCAGGTTGAACAATAGAGGACTCAGGGAATCTCCCTGTCTTATCCATTGCCAGCTTCAATAGGTCGGTTAGTTCTTCTTCTACTTTTACTTTTATTGTGTTGTTTTGGTAGATATTTTCGATCGTTTTGATTATTCCTAGAGGTATCTCTCTTGCGTACAGTAAGTGGATAACGTCTCTTTAATTTGACCCGGTCAAATGCCTTCTTAAGTCCACGAAACATAGATATGCCGGTTTGTTGTATTCTAATGATTTCTCTTGCACTTGCCTCATTATAAATATAGCGTCGTGCATGATCTTCCGACCTAAAAACCTTGTTGTTCTTCTGCTAGTGTTATAATTTCATTCAGTTTATTTGTTATCACTTTGGTTGTTAATTTTAGTGTTGTGTTTAATAAATTAATTCCTCTGTAATTTTCCGGGTCTGATTTGTCTCTCCTTTTTGAAGAGAGGTATCAGGATGCTTGATCTCCATTCTTGAGGAATTCTGTTTTGTTCTATTATTTTTTGATTAGTTTTAATAGTTGTTTGGTCAGATCTGGTCCTCCGTACTTTAGGAGTTCGTTCGGTATTCTGTCCTCTCCTGTGATTTTCTATTTTTTATTTCCTTAATCTTTCTTTACCTCTTCTCCTCAATATTTATTTCTTCGTTTGTCGCTCACCTCTGATGTTGATGGTTTCATTATCAGTCACCTTTAGCAAATAGGATCGAAAGTAGTCTACCCATGTTTCCTTCTGAATGTTGTTTCGTTTTTATTAGTTCGTTCATCTCTTTTCTTTGTCCCTCTGATCATTCTCCATATTTCTTTTTGTGTTCCGTAGAAGTTCGTGTTTAAGAGAAGCTCTGCCATTGTTCCATTTTTATTTGTCTTAACTAAAGTATTCGTTTCATTTCTGATTCGTTTATATGGTGTATGCCTGTTGTGTTGTGTTCTGGATGTAAAAAGGCTTTCTTCTTTTCATCACATTTTGTCTTCACTTTCTCTCTAAACCATGGGGTTTTCTTTTTTGATATGTTAGCGTTCGTTACTTTCCTCTCTCCAAGTGATTCTGTTGCTGCCTTAACCCTTTACCGGGAATTGTAACCTTATGGTTGCAATTATTACAAAGTACACTGCAGCACGTTCCTTGCCTTTTACATACAAATGAACGATGTTACCGAGTGGTTACATTGCGTGTCATAAATGCTTGGCTTATATATCGGAATGATTGTGAGGTTTTAAATATAAAAAAATATAAACCTTTAAAAGCTTTTTGAAAAGAGCTTGCATCCTTATTAGCTAATGTCGGGAAAAAATGTCAACGTGATAGACCTAGCTCTTTGAATATGGTTTCAATAGAAAAAATTAAATATCCAGTTATTGAAAGACCACATAATACAAGAAAAGATTGTGTTGGCCATTGGCCTGCCCCACACAACGAAAGTGTACTGTCAAAAGGGTACAAGTCGAAGTGTGAAAAATGTAATTTTGTGTCATTTCATACGTCAGTAAGTTATGTCTTAAAAGATAACCATGAATGGTCAATGTGATCATATGGTTACATTAACAAACTTTTTTATTTGCAATATATTTGTTATAAATCAAATGTTTTTACGTTATTTTGTCCCTTTTAACACCAGTCGTCCCAGTCAAATTTTCAAATTTGTCATTTAAGATATACATATTTGCCCCATAAAGGGTTAATTATGTTATTTTTGAGTTTTTCCCGGCATTTCTCGACGTTCAATCGTTTTCTAATATTTCATTCCCAGCCATCTTCTCTGATACTCTTTTCCTGTATAAGTATTCTGTGGATTCCGTATTTAGTCCTTTGACTTTGATTTTTGTTTGTGTTGGCGCCGCTCTCTTGAGTCGGAAGTACTTCAGGATTATTCTTATTTTACATAATACTAGGAGATGGTAGAAAACTAACACGGAAGTATTGCGAGAAATGGGCAAAGAATGCGAAATAATAAACACGATAAAAATAAGAAAGTTACAATATCTGGGACACGTAATGATGGCACAGCGATATGAACTGCTAAGGCCAATAATACAGAGAAAGATAAGAAGCAGGAAGGAGTCTACTGAAGAAGGAGAGTGTCATAGTTGAATAATTTAAGGGACTGTTTTAAATCAGTTCTATAGAACTCTTTAGAGCAGCAATAGATGATGATATCCACCCCTCGATTGGGAACAGCACTTAAAGAAGAAGAAGAGATGGTCGCTACCTACATCTGCTGAGTTGAGGTATCTTACGTCTATTATTTTCGATGGATGTATATCTCTATTGGTTATAACATAATCTATCATAGATTCCACTAGGAAACTAAGTTCCTGTAGCTGGCTGTATACCATGTATATCATAGATGTGTATCCACGGGTGTTATTAAATGTATATTTGTGTTGACCTTTGTGATCAAAAAATGTGTTGTTTATTCTTAGTTCGTTATTCGTGCAGAAGTTTATCATCCGTTCTCCATTTTCGTGTTTGACATCCTCGTTATGTTTTTGCTTAATTCTGGGTATTACTTGATTGCCTATTCGAGCGTTAAAATCCCCCAATATTATCATCTTCCCTCTGACTTGATCTACTACTTTTAAAATTGTCATAAAACACTTCCCTTTGTTGAAGCTTGATATTTTCTGGGCCGTATACTCCGATGATGTTCAGGTCTTCCTTCTCCATTCTTATCTTTGCTGTTACTATTCTTTCTGATATGTATTTACCTATTATTGAACAACCAAATTCTGACGAGTAAAAGGCACATGCCTTCAAAACATATTTTCAAAATACCTCCACTACCTCAGATTTAATTCTGCCTTTCATGCTTGAAAGCTCGAAATTCCCCATGATCTACAGAAATAATACAAGCATTCCACTTATCAAGTTACGACTACACGAAGACACAAAAAATTCAGCTTAGGGCGGGAGTAGATCAAGGAGACAATCATCATCATCACTGGCTCGACAACCCTTTTTGGGTCTTGGCCTGTTCAAGGATTCTTCTCCATTCTGACCTGTTTCGTGCTTTTTTTTTCCAGTTTTTAATTTTTAATGTTGTTATATCATTTTCTATTTGTTCTACGTATCTCAGCTTCGGTCTTCCTCTTGTTCTTTTTCCTACTGGCACTTGTTTGAATATTTTGTTTGGTATTTCGCCTTCTTCCATTCTTTCCACATGTCCAATCCAACGTAGCCTTCCTATTTTAATGAATGTTATGATATCCGGATCCTGGTATATGTTGTATAGTTCAAAGTTATACCTTCTCCGCCAAATCCCGTTTTCTTTTGTGCCCTTATATATGTGTCCGCAAGATTTTTCTTTCAAAGGTGGCTAATAACGTTTCCTCCCTTTTAGAGAGTGTCCAGGTTTCTGAACCGTATGTGAGTACCGGTCTTATTAAGGTTTTGTATATTTGGCATTTGTTTTTCTGGAGACGTTATCTGATCTTAGTTGCCTAATTAAGCCATGGTAACATTTATTGGCAATAAATATTCTCCTCTTCACTTCCTCTGCAACGTTGTTATCAGACGTAACTAGGGATCCTAAGTATGTAAAGTTTTTTACCGCCTCAATGTTGTATTCTCCTATTGTTAAATTTGGCAGCTGCCTTATTTGTGCGTTTTTATTTGCAGGCATATATTTTGTTTTTGTCTGATTGATTTTAAGACCACTATTTTTTGCAGCTCGTTCTATTTGAGTGAATGCCTCTATCATTTCTCTTCTTGATCTTGCGATTATATCAACATCATCTGCAAATGCTAGTACTTGCACGCTTTTATTAATTATTGTTCCTCGGGTATTAACTGTTGTGTCTCTTATTATTTTTTCAAGTATGATGTTGAAATAATATGCATGATAGAGCGTCTCCTTGGCGTAGTCCCTTCTTCACATCTATTGTTTCCGTTAATTCGTTTTGTATCCGGATTTTACTTTCTACTTTTAGTGTTTCTTTTATCAATTCTATTAGCTGTGTTGGTATATTAAATTCTTTCATTGCTTTTATTAGGAATTCTCGGTTTATATTGTCATATGCGCTTTCGAAGTCTATGAAGAGATGATGTGTGTCGATGTTATATTCACTTGTTTTTTCAAGTATCTGTCGCAGAACAAATATCTGGTCTATTGTTGACTTCTGTCTATAGAAGCCACATTGGTATTTGCCAACTATTTTTTCAGCGTATGGTCTAAGTCTTTCATACATTACGTTGGACATTATTTTGTATGCCGCATTCAACAGCGTGATTCCACGGTAGTTTTCACATTCTAACTGGTTTCCTTTTTTATGTAGTGGTACAATAATGCCGCTATTCCACTCCTTTGGTAGCTGTTTATTCAACCATATCTTTCTTATCAGCTCATGTATGCTTTAAGTAATGCGTCTCCTCCCTCTTTTCAGTAGTCTCCGGATGTACAAATATTTTTTACATCAAGTATTTACACATTTTATTACTCTACAAGGAGGACAATATTTCACCAAAATTGGTTCACGGCAAGCTCTAGAAGTCACTATTTAAGAGCACTCATTGGCGAAAGATATGGGCTATCTATATTAGATGGAGAAAGATTAAATCAACCTATGATTTGCAGATATATGTTGTATTAATTCGCAGATAACTTATCATTTATAACAGTTTCTATGATGCATTCGCTTAAAAAGGTCTGTCTGAAAGAGCGAGGATTAATAAGAAAATAACTTTGAGAAAAACGTAAGCTTATAACAAGATCTCGTAATGAGTGGCAAATCTAACTATTGACTATATATTCCATACCAACAAAACTGACACTTACAAATATCGGGGGCCACGAAATCAAAAATAAACAAGAGACAATTAAAACACATGAAATGCAGAGGGCGAATAGGCGCCTTAACGATGGGAGGCTTTTGGCAAATTAAGCCGTATTTTTAAAAAGCTCGATTCCCATGTGTCTCCAAGCGAAAGGTTTATAACCATGTGTTTTTGCCTGTACAAAACTTATGGAGCGTGAGACCTTAACACTATAACACACTTATGGAGCAGTTACTAACATGGGGGCTTGCCCGTGGCCCATGCCACTAGCATGGGACAGCCCTGGAGAAAACTCAAAGACATCGTTAAAGGCGATATACCTATTTCGTTTAAAACGTAAATCATGTGGACCCAATCAATGTGTGGCTGGCCTGTGATGACCTATGGTGCCGAATCTTTAAACATTGTCGAGCTACAAGTTCTAAAACGCTGCAAATAGACTTAAGCAGAGGAAAAATGGAAAGATCTAATGCTGAGTATATCGCTTCGTGACCGAGTTAGGAATGAAGACCTAAGGGACGAAGAACAAGTGAGTTTACCGACTGTAATTTCCCGATTTGGCCAACACTAAATGGAACTGGGCCTTCGGAGTACCACATAAACAGACCAACAAATCAGGCAAAGATTCAGGGAAGTTCAGGACCCGGTCCGTCGAAAGAACCACGACGCCTTAAGTGGAACTGGAACAGGGCACTTAGCCAGAACACAAGATGGCCGGTGGACAAGACGTAGTTTGGTTTGGAGGCCCAGAAAACTAATAAAAGGTGCCGAGGACGACCACCGACTAGTATGGACCGTTGTTATAAAACGGTTAGGCGGGAAAACTGCCTACAAGCGGCCCAGTGTAGAGAGCACTGGAAAGAACTGGGGAGGGCCTATTGTCCAGCAGTGGATCCCGATTGGGCTGAAATTGATGATTCCAACTTATGGCACTGGTGGATTAATAAAAGAAAGTGATTACAAACCAGCTAAATAGGCAATTCAAATTCACCAGAACTTGAGAATATCCCTAAGAAAACTGCGTGAAGAAACTTCGACCAGTCCTCGTGGTTTTTTTTTAATTGGTTATTATTTTCTTTTTGAATTGCTTCACCCTTAAAACCGTGTGGATACATTGACATATTTGGTATATATTTTGTACCAGTCAGCACACTAATAATGGTAATTTGTCTTTTCAGCATTTAGTTAGTTAGTTTAGACCGAGTATGCACAGTAAAAACTGCAGGTAATGAGAAATACCAGTCGTCACCGTGGTCGAATTATCTGATGTGTGGACTACGTCTTTTTATTGTTAAATAATTTTTTTTTTTTCTTTTTCTTATTCTAATTTACCCAAATTTAAAATTTATGTCTATGCGAACAACTATCACAAAATTATCTGTTTTTCTTTACATGTATTCAAAGAGTAATTCCATAACAGTAAATTAGAATTTTCCTCAAAGTGTTAAAAATGTTAATTTAAAACACTGCCAAATCAGTTTTGAAGATGTAATTACTATTTAAACTCGGAATAAAGCCTTATACGTCCATGGCCACTTATATTATTTCTCTAAATAGTAATTAATGTAAATATGTCACACGAAAATAGTGGTTCAGAACAATTTTAGTTTGAAGAGTAGCTTTAACTTTAAGTAAAACTTACCGAAAAACAATGGAATACCAATTTTATCTTCATGGTCTACCTTCCTTTTAAGAAAAACGAGGTACGTCGCGTAAAAAAATGCACTAAACAGCGATAAAACCGCACCAAATGGCAGTTTTGATTCTATAGTGAGATCAGAAAAACTTACCAATACCTAAAAACAATTATTTTATAATAAGTAAAAAAGTGAATGAAAATTTTTAGTATAAATGAAATATAACCACATCATCAGTTGGCGCTACAGCCCTTCGTGAGCCTTGGCCTGCTTCAAAACATTCTTCCATCCTTCCCTATCGAGTGTCTGTCTTCTCCAGCCCCTCACTCCAATCTCCCTCAGATCTTCCTGTACATCGTCCAGATATCTGAGTTTAGGTCGCCCCCTTCTTCTTCTTCCGACCGGCCTGTTTAGCATAGTTATTTTAGTGGGATCACTCTCATCCATCCGCATAACGTGGCCCACCCACCTTAGGCGGTTTATTTTGATGGTCTTCACAATATCTGCATCACCAAAAAGTCTATAGAGTTCAAAGTTATATCGCCTTCTCCACAGACCCTGTTCGTTTACTCCGCCATATATGGTCCTCAATACTTTTCTTTCAAAGACTCGTAGTAACTCTTCATCTCGGGTCGTCATTGCCCATGTTTCCGATCCGTATGTGAGCACTGGGCGTATTATTGTTTTATAAAGTTTGCACTTTGTTGCTATTGACATACTTCTCGCTCTTAGTTGAGGGCCCAGGCCAAAATAACAGCGGTTAGCCACGCATATTCTTTTTTTTATCTCGTTGGATGTGTTATTTTTGTAGTCTACCAGTGATCCTAAGTAGCAGAATTCTTCTACCATTTCTATCGTTTCGTGTTGCACCTCTAAGTTATTTTGTTGAATTCTTGATATGGCCGGCATATATTTAGTTTTCTGGATGTTAATCAGAAGTCCGATGTTTTCTGCGGCATTTTTGATACGTGTGAAAGCCTCCACTGCTTCATTTTGGGTTCTTCCAATTATGACGATATCATCAGCGTATGCCATTATTTGTATACTACGGGTATATATCGTACCTTTTAAGTTTATTCCCGAATCTCTCATAACTTTTTCTAACGCTAGGTTGAACAGCGTGCACGATAGCGCATCTCCCTGGCGCAGTCCTCTGTTTGTTTTAAATGGTTTTGAAACATCCCCTTGTACGCGCACTTTACATTCGACTTTCATCATTGTCATTTTAATTAATTCTACCAAACCTTTTGGTATTCCTAATTCGATCATCGCCGAATATAATTGGGACCTGTCAATAGTATTGTACGCTGCCTTAAAGTCTACGAAGATGTAATGGCAGTCTATGTCGTACTCCGTCGTTTTTTCTAATATTTGTCTGATGGATGATATGTGATCAATGGTAGATTTGTTTTTCAAGAAGCCTCTTTGGTAGGATCCTATTATATTGTCAGTATACCGTGCCAGTCGTTCGTTAAGTATCAGGGACACAATTTTGTATGCTGTATTAAGAAGGGAAATCCCTCTCAAGTTGGAACATTCAAGAACGTTTCCTTTTTTGTGTATGGGGCATATAATTCCAGTATAACCACAACTATTAGAAATATAACTAACACCAAGTTATATTTTTTCCTAAGAAGTAAAAGAATATTTCAAAATCTTATTTCGTTTTTGTTATTTTTATGATAAACCAGTATCATATAAATAATTATAATCTTAAAATAACTAGAAAAGCTTTCTATAAAATTGTAACGTAGGCAAACTACACTACCCAGCATAAAATTAGGGTCACCCCGTAATTTGAATTTATTTTAGAAATTATTATTCTGTTTAACTATTTTTTAACTGTATTTAACTATTTGAACTCTTTAATTTCACCTTTTTGTTGAAAAAAAAAAAGAATTTTAAGAACTTCAGTAGCGAGTAATCCTCCTCTGGCAAGCGACGAGGCACGCTTTGGATCAGATTTTGGATCACATTCTGCGGAAGATTATTCCATTCTTGCACCAATATGTCGCGAAGCTCTCGAATTTCATGGGCTGGGCCGGCACATGACTCCGTAAACGTCTCTTCATCTCATCCCAAACATGTTCTATGGGATTTGACATTAGGACTGCGAACAGGCCAAACAAATCCTGTGATTTGAACCTCGTCAAGATACTCAGTAACTATCCTAGGGTACCTATCCAGGTAACCTATGCGCAAGACTCAAAAAAAACAGAAGGAGGGGATATCCTAGTAAAACTAAAGGGCAAGGGAGCCGCAGAAAAACTACGAAAAGAGATGGATACAAGGAGACAGGGATAAATATGGCAATCCGGCGCAAAGAATGTTTTTTTAACATAACTGGTTTGGATCAGTGGTGACGGAGGAACGACTACAAAGTGCCATAAAAATGTACACAGGAATACCCACAATGAAATTGACGTAAAGACGCTAGAATAGGTAAACATGGGGAGCAGGTGGCGACCGTAGCCGTACGCCCCTCAAGAGCTGAAGAACTGAGGAGATACAGCTCCATAATTATAGGCTGGGTGTCATGTCCTATCAGGGAAAGATATACCCAACAAGGTGCTACAAGTGCCTTCACTATGGCCCACAGCGCATATGAGTGCAAAGGTGAGAGCAGGGCAGCGTGCTGCTTACAACTGCTTAAAATCAGGACACACAGCAGTGCAGTGCGAACAGCACTTCATAATTGCCTCACCTGTAATGAAGAAGGCCATAGAATGGATAGGATGCAGTGCCCACTACAGAGGGTGGGTATATGGCAGGGGAGTTGACAGGGAACCCCAAAAGGGTGGGTAAATGTAACAAGAAAAGCAAAAAAAGCGAGAGGTGGCTCCCTGGAGAACGCGAGTGGGCCCCTATACAGCCCACCGGCGGGACAGGAAGCCATCTCCCTCAGCTTTTCATGGATAAAGGCATCCAAGTATATAATATTATACTCACGTATTTATTAATTGCAATTTATTATATTTATATACTCATACACGTTATTTATTTAAAATTTATATATATACACATATTTCTTTATTTTATTTATATATTTTATCTATACATATATTTTATTTATACATATTTATTATTTATACATATAATTTATAAAACTTTTATTTATTACACTGATTTTATCTATACTTATTTATTTTTTTATCCTAGTCTATAATAATTTTAAGTTTAATATAAGACGCGAATCCACTGCAGAAGCGACCTCAGGGAACTGAACCATAATGAACCCCAAAGACCAACCTGGTATAAAGATTTTGCAGGTGAACGTAGGCAGGGCGCGCCGAGCCTACGACCTTATCTACGCAAAAGCTGCAAGCTAAACATAGACCTGCTCATCGTACCCGAACTAACAAAAAGATAACGACAGGTGGTGGGTGGATTCAAGACGAGGAAAAAAATGTAGCGGTGCTCATTAAAAATAGGGATGTCGGAGTGCAGAGCATTTGTAAGGGGAGGAAATTATTTAACTCATTAGGTTAAGGGATTCTGTCTCCTGGCATGCTATGTACTCTCCAAATATCCTATGATGAGATACGAAACAATCGTTAATGAAATAATGGGTGCCGCTATAAACGAAAAACAACAATACTGAATCGCCGGGGACATAAATGCGGAAGTCTTAGACAATGGTTTCTAGGGCTCCCCCATCGTTCCTTCTTCTTTATGATTGCCGTCCTTCTACCGAAGGTTGGCGACCATCCATACGATAGGTTTCTCTGTTTTGTGCCGCATGAATTATGTTCGCAGCTATCTGGTATTTGAAACCCATTCCTCTACAAGGTTTTCTCAAGCCTGGATTTCTTTCTTTCTGGCCCAATACCTCTTCTACCCTTCAATCTTGCCTTCCACGATAAGCTGTAGCAGACTGTACTTATCATTACGGAACACATGGCCCAGGTATGACGCTTTCCTCCTTTTAACAGTTGTTAAACAATTCCACCTCTTTACCCATTCGTCTTAATACCTCTGTGTTGGTCACTCTGTCTGTCCAAGGTATTCTCAGTATGCGTCGATACAGCCACATTTCTAGAGCCGCTAACTTCTTTATAATTGCTGCGGTTAAACGTCCACCCTTCTACGCCGTAAAGTAGCGTAGTAGAGAGTACGTAGCATTTCGTGGGCGCGCCCATCGGAGAGTTATTGCTTAGGTTGCGGTTGCTTAAAATGGCTTGCTCCATACTAACTTTTCTCTTTCTCAACAAATAACTGATCGCCGGGGACATAAATGCGAAGTCTAGACAATGGGGCTCCCCCATAAACGACAAAAAGGGGGAACTCTGGAATGAATGGATAGCCCAGGCTGGCCTCCAAGTGCTAAACAACAATAAGCCAACCTTCGTACGAGGGGCCAGCCAATCACACATTGACATCACATTCGCGAGCGAAGGGCTATCCAGGAAGGTGTACGGGTGGGATGTACTCGACGATCAGCTCTTTACCTACCACCGATATATACAATTTG
Source organism: Diabrotica balteata (assembly GCA_918026665.1). Taxonomy (NCBI): domain Eukaryota; kingdom Metazoa; phylum Arthropoda; class Insecta; order Coleoptera; family Chrysomelidae; genus Diabrotica; species Diabrotica balteata. The sequence goes on from OU898280.1 coordinate 26,142,250, forward strand.
AGGTAAAGGTTAAAGGGGGGATAAAGCGGTCGATAGGTACGGTAAAATCATATTTCAACAAAAACAAGTACCTATCGGAGGTCAGAAAAATAAGCGAAGATGAGATTTCTGACCTCGGCCAACTTCGAACAGCTCTACAAAATGCGGCAAAATTGGCTACCGAGAAGAAGAAAAATGGAAAAAAATCCCCCTATTGGTGGACAGATGAGATAGAAGATCTACGGGAGAGATGCCTCAGAGCTCGAAGGAATTATACGAGAAGCCAGGGCAACCTCGAGCTTAAAGAAACATATAAAGATTTGAAGAAAATATTAAATAATACAATAAAAAAAGAGAAAAAAGAAAAGTGGCAGACCCTGATAAAAGCACTCGACGAGGATATATGGGGTGACGCATACAAAATCACAATGAAGACCTTAAAGCTAATGGCCCCATATAGACTCGACGAAGACCAGAGGATGAGATCAGCTGAACTCCTCTTTCCCAACAAAGATATACAATATTTCACCAAGGTTTTCCCAACCATGCTAGAGGAGTTCACAGAAGAGGAGGTGAAAACCGCTGGCCAGGATACGAAGACAGGGAAAGCTCCCGGCCCTGACGGGCTGCCACCAGAGGCAATAAAGATAGTAGCAACTGAGAAACCAGGTTTGATCAGAAGAATATTTAATGATCTACTGCAGAAACAAGAGTTTCCCAGGGATTTGAAGGAGGCAAACTTGGTTCTACTTTTAAAACCCGGGAAACCCCCTGATTCACCGACCTCTTATCGGCCAATATGCCTTCTGGACTGCCTTGGTAAGTTCTATGAAAGACTTATCAAGAAGAGACTGGAAGGTATGTTGGAAGATGAGAGAGTCTTATCCAACCAACAATACGGATTTAGGAAAGGCAGATCGACAATCGACGCCGCGACCTGGATAAGGAACGCGGCCAAATCAAGCAAGAAAAGATGGGTGGTTCTTGTTCTGTTGGACATAAAAAATGCCTTTAATTCAGCAAACTGGGGCCTCATAGTAGACCGAATAGTCGAAAGCGGGGCTCCGGAATATATGTCCAATATAATAAAGGACTACCTTTCTGAACGATCCGTATGCATATCCAAGAAGAAAAAGAAAAAAATGACCGCGGGAGTACCCCAGGGGTCAGTCCTGGGACCCTTACTCTGGAACATGTTATACAATGGGGTACTAGAAATTCACAAGCAGAGACAAGGAGTCAAAGCGATAGCATACGCAGACGATCTAGCCCTACTGGTTGAGGATGATATGAATTGGGGCATAACAGAAAAGGTAAATAAAGCAATAAACACGACCGCGGCGTGGATCGAGAAAAACGACTTAAAATTAGCAGTAGACAAGACAGAGATAATAATTCTAAGAGGACCAAGGAAAAGGGAGAACTTAGTGTTCAAATGTCAAGGCTCCGAAATAAGACCCCAAAGGACAGTGAAGTATCTCGGTATTACTTTCGATGACCGACTTACCTTTGGGCAGCACATACAAGAAGCATGTCGAAAGGCGGAAGGGAGGACCTCAGCATTGAACAAATTAATGCCAAACGTAGGGGGGCCTGGATCTCAGAAGAGATCAGTTATGTTACAATCAATATTATCGATCATTTTATACGGGGCCCCCGTGTGGCATGAGGTCCTCCAGATGAAGAAATATAAGGACATGCTCTCTAGGGCTCAAAGGAAACCTCTGATCAGGGTGTGCAGCGCGTACAGAACTGTATCTACCATTGCCTTACAGGTGGTGGCTGGTTCTGTACCCGTGCACATCCTGGCCAGGGAGAGAGCTCGAATGTATCCGAGGGGCAACGGGGCGGTTGGTTCAGGGCCACAAGAAAGAGACAGAAGCTTGGAGATGTGGCAGAGGGAATGGGCAGCCGAAGTCGAAAAGGCGGCCTGGACGAGGTCCCTGGTCCCGGATGTAGTGAGGTGGTATAGGTGTCAACATCGGCGCGTCAACTACTACTTCACGCAGTTTATGACGGGACACGGATCGTTTCGGAAATACACCCATAGAATTGGAAAATCCGGAGACGATCTGTGTCCTGAGTGTGGAGTGGTGGATGATGCGCGGCATGTTGTGTTCGACTGCCCTGCATACCACATAGGGCGAAACGAACTGCAACGGAGCCTGGGATTTCCACTAGGCGAGCCTCACGAGCTGATCGATAAAGCCATCGACAGCAAGCACGATTTCGAACTGATCATTGCTTTTGTCACAAAAACCATAAAGCACAAGGAAGAGAAAGAGAGGCGGCTGCAGGTGGACTGACCGCTATATTTATTTATCGTTGTATTTATTTTATTGTATTTTATTTATTCAAGTTACTTTCGTTTTTTACTATAATTTTATCAATACCAATTTTAGCTATTTTTATTTTATTTTACCCACACTATTTTTAACTTATTTCCTTTTATCTATTTTATTTACTAATTTATTTATTTTATTTAATGGTAAGGGCCGTGGGACATGGGACGGGAAAAGACTCTTTACATCTAATCCCGTCGGATGTCCAGATACCCCAAAAATTAGTGAATGAAGGTATGAATGCGGAACTGAATTGATGGAAGTACGAATGAATGGTGTTACTGTTAATTGCCAACTGGTTCTACTCGTTAGTTCCAATGTGGAAGGGGGGGCAACCAGGCTGTCTCGCCGGCATAATGATTGAGCGGGACGGTAGCTTCACCAGCCAGTCTCGCCCGAGCCTTATGCGGGTGAGGGAGGCCGGGAGGCCGTCAAATCCATGTAATGCACGCGAAAAGTGCCAGAGGGAAGTTAAGAGTAAGGCTGACGGGCCAGATATGCTTGCTAAGAGCGGTTCCGGGCCCGTTGGTCGGAGGAAGAGGGGGTGGTTTAGTCGGTAGGCGGTCCCGTCACGCGGTGAAGCGTGAGAGATTGAATCCGACACACCTGGGTAAAGGGCTGACACCCGATCCCAGACGGTCTTTTGAAGATTCCACCTCCCAAAAAAAAAAAAAAAAAAAAGGTACCTATGCGCTGTCAATGTCCCATTCGCGATAAAGACTAACTCCGTGCAAGCATCAAACGATATGCCTCCCCATGCCATAAGTGACCCTCCACCAAATGGAAGACGCTCGGTAACACATGCTTGAGCATATCTCTCGCTTAGACGTCGCCACACTCTTACACCTTTGTCTGAGCCCGTAAGAGAGAATCTCGATTCATCGGAAAACAATACACGACTCCAATCCTGCATTGTCGTGCAAAATTCAATCTGGCAATTCGGTGTTCACGGGAAAGTGGCGGTCCAGTTACTCTAGTTCGAGAAGATAAACCCGCAGCATGAAGTCGTCTCCTAACTGTCCATTCACTTGTTTACATTTCTCACTTCTTGCAGATGATTTTCGAAGAGAAACTAGCCGTGACCGTTCGGTTTCTCAAAGCACTAGAAACGACAAAGCGGTCATCTCTAGCTGTTGTAATCCCGCCTCGACCTAAACCAGGTCTTCGAGTAAGCAGACCGGTCTCTTCGTACCGTTGCCATACTCGTTGCACACTCGAGAGACTTACACCAACGTTTTTTGCAGTTTCGCGCTGACCGTGGCCATCTTCTAACGCCGCCACAACAGAATGTATGCTCATTGCAATACACTGACAGTGATAACAATACACAAACAATTTACAATTGACGTTAAAACCATAGAAACAAAAACTGTGCTGATAACGGTTTTTAGGAATTAGGATAAGGGACCCTTTTTATCTCAAACGCTTGTCGAAACAACGACAACAATTTTTTTTTCAAGAAATCCATTAGTAAACTATGTTACAACCGAAAATAGTTAAAACAGAATAATAATTTCTAAACTAAATTCAAATTACGGGGTGACCCTAATTTTATGCTCGGTAGTTTATTTAACAAAATGCGAATATACTGATTTATCAAAAGATGCCAAAGGTACAACTTTCTAAAAGCACCTTGTACAGTATTACCTATATAATTATTCTAGGCACCCTTGCTCCTGTTGGACGAGATTTAGGTGTAGTTCTTTCAAAATTCATATACAATCTGCCGCATTATCCTTAAAATTAAAATAAATTGGGCGCCATCCGTTATTTACCCTCGTAATGAAACGAGCTCAGACAGAAAAATAAAATGAAAAATTTAAAACAAAGCTATTAAAATACCACCTTTATTATTGTGTATCAAACAAAAAGTTATTAAAAGATTCTAGGAGAATTGCATCATCTTGGAAAATAATAAACAATCTCTGTTTAGATAATAAATTACAAATGAGAAGTGATTATACGAAACCAAAATTATAATTGCATCATATTGTAAGAAAACAAACATTTTATATCTTGGCATTAAATTATAAATCAGAAATACTTTACAGAAAATAAAATCATACTTTATCCCACATTTCGAAATTCGTTCACATAAAAAAATTCTATTATACAAGGTCTGGCTATTAAATAACGAGACTGCGCCCGCAGAAGGCGTCCTAGAGGAGAAGAGTGGGAAACGAATGCAGCATTGGATAGCTGAAAGTGTCTACTCTTCCAGTACGAAATCACGTTTTTGTCGCTGTAGTAGTATTTTTCTGTAGAGGTTAGAAAAGAACGTGTTTTTTCTCGTGCCGACAACAATGTGTGACGAAAAACATGAGCAACGTATTAATGTGAAATTTCTCGTGAAATTAAAAAAAAACTCCGACTGAGTGCTATAATTTGTTGAAAGAGGCCAATGGTGAGAATTTTCTATCTCGTGCGCGTGTTTTCGGATGGTATAAACGGTTTTCTCAAGACCGAGAGAGCGCCGAATTTGACAAACGTTCAAGCCGACCTGTCTCTGTTTCAACTACGCAAACAGTGACCAAAATAAATAAAATTGTGTGTGAATATCGTCGTACGAGCATTCGGATGATTGCTGAGACTGTAAACGCCGATAAAGAATGTCAGAAAAATTTTACATGATGAATTGAACATAAAGAAAATCTGTGCGAAGTTGGTCCCAAAAAATTTGACGCCTGACCAAAAGCTCGTCCGTCAACAGATCTGCTATAGATTTTCTTGAGAGGTTACATGAAGCGTCTGAATTAATGGAAAACATCATCACTTGCGATGAAACCTGGATATTTAAATACGATGTTGAAACTAAGCGACAATCCATGCACTGGAAAACTCCTGCATCGCCAAAAATGAAAAAAGCAAGGATGTCGAAATCAAAATTTAAAGCCATGCTAATCGTTTTTTTCGACATTAATGGCATCGTGATCACTGAATGAGTTCCAGAGGTTCAAACTGTAAACCAAACTTACTATTTGAAAGTTTTGGCAAAGCTGCGAGAGCTAGTTCGTAAGAAACGGCGAGAGTTGTGGAAAAACAAGCCGTGAATCTTGCACCAGGACAACGCACCTGCCCATAATGCGCTGTCTGTGAAGCGTTATTTAGACGCTAGAGGCATTCCAATGCTCGAACACCCGCCGTACTCGCCTGATTTAGCACCCTGTGACTTTTTCCCGTTTCCGAACGATGGAAGAGGTGAAGCGAAAAACAGCGGAGCTTCTAAAAACTCTAACGGGAATATATTGAAGGAGAGCATTATTCGATTGTAGAATAATTTTTAAAATAAAACTCTTTTTTATAAGCAGTCCCGTTATTTAATAGCCAGACCTCGTATGTAATCTTAGCCATAAGGTTACGTTATATTATTCACTGTGGGTTGTGGGATCCAAATTATTTGACAAAGAAAAAATTGTTCTCGTTTGCTTAGTTAATTTTTTTTATTATGCTAATAATGTTTAATAAAAAAATGCTGTTATTTAAATTTAATTAGGATTGTGGACCAAATATTTGACAAGAAAAATTGTTCTCTTGTTTGTTATTTTTTTATTAGCTAATAATGTTCATTAGGAATTTCTTAAAAATCAATCAATTCGAAATCAATCCATACCATCCCAAAACACCTTTCCATAATGATCACTTATTAAAAAAAATCAAATTGCATTTTTTGTCAATTATAAATTTGTAATATATTTTTAATAATATACTTACTATTCCGATAATACTGAGGAAAACCGCTACTAATTTTGACAAAGTAAATTTGTCGCTCGGATTCGAGGGAAAAATTGATGCAAGAACTAAAGTGAACAAACTAGAAGTTGACGATAAAACGTTCACTATTCCTGCTTCTGTTTCTGACAAGGCTACTTGGTATGTATAGTTGGCAATAAACCACTAAAAAAGTAGAAAAAGATAATAATGTCAACAAAACAAGGTACATTAATTGAAAAAACTGCAATGCAATTGCAAAAAATAGTCAGTATTAAACTTACTAATAAACAAAAAATTAGTGCGATTTTAGCGACTCTTGCAATTGGCAGTCGATTTGCAGCTCTTTTAGCCATCTCACTTGCTCTTACACTTGCTTGATAAGAAAGCCTTGCTAGTAATGCTTCCGTAGCTTCACTTTCTGACATGTGCCTGACTTCAGCCAATTTGTTAAATCTTACGGATCGTACCTAAAAATTAAAAATATGCATAAGTAAAAATAAAATTGATTTTCGAAGTGCTCGATTTGAATAAAAGTTTCGAAATTCTATCATCTCAATAAAAACGTATCCAGGCACAGATGTCTACTTGTAAATATTAACCTACGATTCAAAATATTTCATAAGAAAATGAAACCCAAAATGTATATAAAACTGAGTAGTGAAAGAAAACAACATTACATTACAACAACATAGGCATAGTTATAGTTGTAGACATCGAAGGCCAGAATTTGCTACAATTGAAGATAGATTAAGAAGATGGAAACAATACATGCAAGAATTATATGTAATATAAGATAAAGTAAGAAAACCGACTGAAATAGACAATATCTACAGCTCAGAAATAACAAACGAAGAAGTAACTATGACCAATAAGCGAATTAAAGATGGGAAATCACCAGGACCTAATGAAGGCTATTCAAACAACATATATGACACTGGACACTTACCAAACCACTGCTACCATCAATATTCATTCCACTTCTCAAAAAGTCAACGTTAGGAAATGTGAAGAACATAAATTATTTATTAAACTGTTTGTTCGGACCCTTGTTTTCTAAGATTCGTTCTCGATGTTTCGCCAACACTAGGGGTTGGAATCTTCTGGAGATGTTTCCTGCTTCGCTTGTCTGAAAGTGACGTCGCGTTGTACTACGGAGGTCATATTTATATTTTCTACTCGCCTCCCCACCACTGGTTTCGGCGTATTGTCTTTGTAGCTTTTCTTTTTTCGATGATTTGCTGGGAAGGGTATTTGTGGATTTTAATATCATTAACCATGTTTTGTTAATTCTTAGTCCTTCTTCTATCTGATTAAATTATTTGGATGCTTAGATATTTTTACCACTTCCCAATATAACCGTGGATAGTACTGTGCTGTTTTATCCAGCATCTGCGTTTCTTCATAACATTATCCGATGTTCTCCGCTTCCTAAAAGCGTGTTCGGCAACGGCAAATTTGTCGATTTGCCCAAGCGACAATGGCTTTTAATGTTCGTTTTATCCTTGTGTTTGTGTCTCTTTTTGCGGTACCCACATATATCATTCCACATGTGCATGGTTATTGGCATGGTGTCCTTAAACAGTCCTTGATTTTCTTTCTTGGCTTGAAAATGTTTCTTTACTTTGGTTTTTTCAAGTATTCGCCCAATTCTGTCTGCTACTTCCGATATTATAGGACAAGAAAGCTTTGCCTATACCTGTTGTTTCTTCGTCATTTCTAGAAACGTTCTTAATCGCTTTTATTATACGCATAACCATTAGAGGTGAGTGCTTTTTCAATATGAAGAAGTTCACTTTGCAGATTCTGTGGTTCTCAAATTCTCTTCGCCCTCTCTGCCAGAGTTTCCTTGTTTTTGGCCTGGATGATGATTTGAGTTTCTGTTAGGTATCTGTCCGTATGTGGAGTTTTCGATACACTTTATGTCCTAAATAACCTTCCTTTCGATTTACTAATACATCTAGGAACGCTAGTTGTTGATCTTTCTCTGTTTCCATCGTAAATTGGATATTTGGATGTAGTGTGTTTATATAAGACAGGAAATCGTTAAACTCGTTAAACGTTAAACGTTTTCTACTCCGTGTGCCAAATAAAGTAAAGTTGTAGCGTGCAAATCCGCTACTTTTTAGAATCAATTTTCAAATACCCACATTGCATTAGAGGTCCTCTCATTTAGCCGTGTTTATTTTCATTTTAGAAAATATTTGTTAGTTGGTCCATCTACATTTTGTGTCCGCCCGGTATAATACATTTTCAATTTTATAATGCACATAGTGAGACCCGATTCGGATTTCAAAAGGTATTTCCATTATCCCGAATAGTATTTATTGAGAAAATACTATTGCCATTTTCATTTTGAATCCCTACATTATTTCCCGTAAAATAGTCATTCTTATACGATATTTTATTCCGAAGCAAAATTATTTATCAAGTCGTTAATTTTTTGTAATTTTAAAACATTCAAAGTTTGGCAGTCTCAATAGAAATTTCTGCTTCCTTATCAGCTAATACTGACCTTCAGATAATTTCTTTTGCTGTTATAAATACCACGCTGGTCCCATTGAGTGTGATTTTCTATCGATTCCAGTCGCCAAGTAGGTGTAACGAAAATACGTTCCTAGTTGGTAAGTTTTTTTTATTTAATTGCTTAGTTTTCTGTTCACATTTTTATTAACTGGCTAACTCGAATTTGCAGACCTATATTTGTACTTATTTGTATTGTAAATTTTATGCATCAATAAGGTAATGAAAATGTTTTTGGGGTATTTATTTTCCGTGAATGCTATTTAATTCATATATCAGCAGTTATGTTAAATAATAATTATTTTCAAGTTTCATTGTTTTAATTTAAAATTTGTTAATTTTATATAATTGAATTGTAGTTTCTAATAGTTATTAAGGGGAGTTTTAAAATAAAACATTTGGGTTCTGACTTTTAGTTCAGAGTCACATGTAGGATTTTTTGTACTGCTGACAGGGGGTATTAGAATTTTATTGGCTTGGGTGGTGGGGCCCTTCATAAATTTATGCTGCGGGTTATCTACACCTCAATTTCTCTTTTAGGCACCCAGGAGAAGGGCGTGGTCCTGATATTACGATGTTTCGTTCCCAGTAATAATTATAGTAACAGTTCCCCAGAAATAAAGGAATAATATATAGTCATGCCAATAGTTAGTACCAGTTCCCAAAATAAAGGAAATATAATATATGTAATAGCAGTTCTCCAGATGGATCCATCCTTTTAAAACCCAGCAGTTTCACAAACAACAGTTCCAGAGACAACAAATGAAAACTACCAACTGACGCCTCACGAAGAAGATCTTGAGCTGTAAATAACCCAGGACAGCACCGGAAGAAGCCCGCAGACCACAAGCTAAGTTTTTTTAATGGAATTTTGTACTTGCCTGTCAACAAGGACAGATTATTTTGTATACAGTAACTACAATGAATACTAAAATGTAGATCCTTATTGTTACTAATAAAATGAGAGAATAAAGCATTTATACCGAAGTTCATTTCTTTTACTGATAGTGTACCGTATGCATAGGGAATGCAGAGGAGTGGAATAAAAGGACCCACAAAAGTCTCATGCTCGCTGCGTTGATGTTGGCGATGTTATCTTGAATTTGTTTCTTGGTCAGTGTTGGCATTATGAAATAAGTTCAATATTTCATCATCAACATAAATACGAAAGTATCCTAAGTTAAAACCTACTACAAGTCCTCGTATTTTTCCACATCAGCCGAAATATCTAACAACTCCACAAACTCTTGAGAAAACAGATTCCAAAAACTGGCATATAACTATTGTTAAAAGACATAAGGAAATGGTAAGTGAGTTTGAACCTAGAGATATGATAGAGTTGAAGATAGGTCGATAGCAATTAAAGTAAACTGTATACCCAAGCTTAATCAAGCCATTCAGAGCGGTGCTAGGAATAATATTCCACTATGCACCAACAATTTACTCATATAAATTACCATCATGCTTGTACTCATTGCGTCGAGTAAGGACGATAAATATACGAAGAAAGTTGCGTTTAGATTTATTTTGAGTCTCTTACCACTCCCTGACACGTGTTTCTGGGTCTACCCGTCATCAGAAGGAGTTTGTAAGAAGACTCAAACCAAATCAAAACGCACCGATTACTCTGGCAATTACATGAAAATAACTGCCAGAGTATGCAACTAGAGACTTCTAGTGAGGAAAGATGAAGATACGTCGATAGCAATTAAAATAAACTGTATACCCAAGCTTAATCAAGCCATTTAGAGCCGTGCTGGGAATAATATTCCACTATGCACCAACAATTTACCCATATAAATTACCATCATGCTTGTACTCATTGCGTCGAGTAAGGACGATAAATATACGAAAAAGGTTGCGTTTCGATTTATTTTGAGTCTCTTTTGAGTCTTTTGAGGATGTTGTTAATGTGTGCTTTTGTCCCGTAATTCCCATAATACTTGTGGTTATGTTTTAATAATTCATTTGGTATACCTTGTGGTCCGCATGACTTCCGATTTTTTTAGAGTTCGTATTGCATTCTCGACTTCCTGTACTGATATTTCATCGTCTTCACTGAATTCCAGCTCATATGTTGTTGTACTGATATTCGTGAATTTATGTACAATATAAAAAAAATCATATGAACATATTCCAACTTCAATAGAACTAATTGGCGAAAATGAACGAGGGTTCATTACTTTTGATTCAAGACCAATTAAAATTAATGCTTCAGAGGAAACATCAATATAATTTACAAACTATATTATTTTCACTTAGTATTTGCAATCAGTCACCAGCTGCATACGAGTTCTGGTAGAATACTTTTGTCTACCCACAAAACAAATTTTGCAGCAGCTAACCAGTAGTGTAACCAGAAAGTTTCATTTGAACCACTTTGAATTTAATGTTGTTAAATTAATATGCGTCTGTATTTTTTATGCGGCTGGAATATACGAAAGATATAGGATCCAGACATGAAAATACAATCGCGTAATTGAACTAAGCAAGAAATGTCTTTTTAAAATCGAAACACAAATGTTTTACGCATCCAACACACAATGTCAAAATCGGGCGATCCCGAATGCTTGAAAATGTTACGTTTACAGCACCTTACTGATATGGAATGGAGGCCTGGTCCTTACAAAATCAACTCACTCAGGCGTTTTGGAAAAGTTTTGACATGTGGTTATTTCGAAGGATGCCCCATGGGAAAGTCCCCTGGAGAGCGCATATGATGCTAACGAGCCAGTGGCCTACACCAGATGGTGTACCGACAAGAGAACTCTTCAAAAATAAATGAAAAACAACGGAAAAACCTCATATTTGGCACACTTATACAGAAATGAGAAAATACCAGCTACTGCAGCTTCTCTATAGGTGGGGAAGGTATGATAGGAAAACGTTGTCCCCTGGTAGAACGGCAAGGCGTCCCTGGTTGAAGAACATTCGTGAGTGGACTGGTTTGGAATTCTCCAATCTTTAATAAGAAAAGCTAGGGACAGGAAATGATTTTGTTGGCTGAGGTTACCGCCAACCTTCATTAACGACGGCACCCACAGAAGAAGAGCAGTATTTTATTTTTTTCAATGAAATGGGATTGCATGAAAATATTATTCAGAAAACAAAGGCTGTAGAAACACTGGCCTAAATGCTTTTAAAATATCGACCATAACTAAGTACTTCACTGTTGGAATTGCGTTCCGCTATTCAGTTCCAGAACTTCTATGTCCCAGTTTCTCCCGTGTGCGGGTTGTTTTGACAGGGTGGACGGTAGGATGCAGGGGTTACTAAGGGGGACGGATCGTGTCTATCGCTGCAGGGGATCTTATGTGCGTATATATGCGTTGTAGGCAGTAACTACTCTCTATCTACGTGTGTTACGCTGCTGATCAGAGTATCGAGTCTGTATAGAGGATAGTAAAACACACGCGGTGTTTGCAGGGGTTTCCGAATGCGTCGAGGGCTGGGAGAGTTCCTTTCCAGTGCATGTGTGCGCTAGGATCTTATAGGATGTGCAGGGGCCGCGGGACTCTCTGTAGTAGCCGGCTGCGATGTGAGTGGACAACATCACACAGGGTGTTAGGTGATCTGATAGTACGGTAGGGGGTCAGGCTCGACATGCGATATGTAGTTAATCCGAGTGAAAGTTTCTTTCATTGTTGTAAGAGGAAAGGACCGTGAGTCGCGGAGCGATGATGAGTTAGTAAACGTTTGGAGTGATGTTACAGATCGAGTCTGAAACTATTCGACAGGGTTTGATGATTGGAGGGAGGGAGTAGAGAACGCGGCAGGGTGTGACATGAATCAGAGAAAACGGGAGACTATAGGCGGACTAGCTGTGTTCATACACTTTCATATAGAGCGCTCTATCGTCACTAACTCTAATCTCTATACCACACTGAGGTAGCCAGTTTGCTCACTAGCGATCTAGATCAATCATAGTGCTGAGTCATTGTAGATCTATTGACTTCATTCTCATACTACAACTATGTAGCACGAAATCTACTCTCAAACCAAGTATCTTCACGTATTCTTATGAGTCAGCACAACCACCATCCGCTCTACATAAAGTATTTTATAAAAACACACAGACTTATAGCCACTTAATTAAAAATTATAATTCAAGTATACACTCGTGCGTAGAGTACCGGACAAGTGATTCACACTTACACACATAAGAGAAAGTTTTGGGATGAAGTTCCTCATTACTTCATTCCATACATGTTATCGACTCTTCATATATTGGCTGGATACGCTACAAATACGAATCTGAGTTCGCGGACAAAAGTTTCGTGAACGCACAACACTGTTAAAAAACCAGAAGGCAATACGAAGTTTCACTCTTTTCTCCAGTGCTTTATACCAATTTTTCTCCGGTAGAGACTTTTTGATCTCACTCTAAAACAGCTAACAATAGTCATTCATGATCTACAGAACCACTGTTTCTCATATTTCTTAATGCTCTTAAATGTCACTTTTACATCCAGAACTTAAAGTACTTAAAGTCTTCATGTACAAATGTCCACTCAATTTTAGGTTATGGTCCAGACACAAACCAAGTTCGGCTCTGTTGCATTTAGAAGCACTGACAAATCTGTAGCAATTTGTACCGTGTCGAGACACTACAAAACCCCCTTGTTAGATTCTTCTTATTTAGAAAAGCAGTTCTAGGATTACTCTCGTTAATTCTTTCTCCCTCTATAATTCTTCTAAGTATAATTACTCATAAGGGATCTCTCAGAGTCACACGGAAATTCACGTTTTTGACCAAATATCTTTCATAGAGCTAGATTGCAAAAAATTCAAAATAACTCTCTGTTTAAAAGCAAGCAGTTTCAAACAAGGAAAGAGACGCTTTTACATTCCAGCGGCAACATTGCTAAACTGTTGAGCCGTTGTAGTATGTGTGTCTGTAGCGCACACTACGCACAAATACATGTGACAGTGGTGGGGGGAGATATCGACTACTGGTCATTTTGATTGGCCTTTGTAGCCCTGAAAATATATTTTTTTTTTTTTTAAGCCAGGAAAACGAAAGGTTTTCTCAAACCTCTACATCCCGGCTCATCGCCGCTGAAAATCCTTATGACTCCTATTTATTTCCTGCTTGGTGATGATGGTTGTGATACTACTTCTGCATTGTTTTAATCAAGTAAATTGAATTTTTCTAAAGTCCTGCAGAATGAACAAAGATTGCATCGGTATTGAAGCTTCAAAGACCCTAATTTCAGTTCAGCTGGAGATTCGCCACAGCAGTAAACATTTTTCGCACGGCTCTATATGGAAAAAATAGAAGACAAAACTAAACTATTTAAGATATAAACAATACTATCTTTCATTCACAAATAAGACGCAACTTTTCCTCATTGCCACCGCATCTGAAGCTGCTCACAGGAACATTCCCACTGAGATTTTTACTACAGGTGCACAGTGGTTTATCTGGTCAAGCCACACCTAACGAGCAACAAACAGATGCAGTGGGGATGGCAAAACCCTAGTTATGGTCTGTGCCAGTACCCATACACCTTGGACCCTGCACTCAAACTCAATACTCCCGTATCTTCATGTAAATGTAAAAAGGCTGTCCAACGCAATTGTGGATGCAGGAAGGCGGGGACATCATTGTTTCCCAATATGCGCATCATGCGAAGGACTGTGTAACAATGTTGAGGCCCCCAGAAGCAGCTCACACATAGACGAAAAGGGTAACCTGAAAAAAGAGAGGATAGGTTATGTTTGGATCTGACATGTTTATGTATTCATTTCCATCTCCTGCTTGATATATGATGTGTTCTCTCCTTCTTTGATTTCCAGGAGAACGACTCCCCGACGCTGACTGATGAGCATCCATACCCTGAGCAAGGACCCGTGCCATCGAAGAACCTCGCTACGTATTCGGAGGTATCTCACAATCTATTTTGAATCATCACTTTTCTTGATAAATGGACTTAACTTTTAACTTTTTATTTTCCAGACCAAGTAGAACCAGGACTCTCGTTATCGAATAACTCAGCCAGGGCCTTGCAAAAGACAACGGCTCATATAAATTTTGCATATTATAATTTATAATCCTAAAATAATAATCACATTAGAAATTAAAAGAGTTAATTTTAGTTTTATTTTTTTTTTTTTGTTATGATTTCTACGCTTATCTACAGCGAGATTGTAGTGTGTGAATTTTTTTTATTTCGCTTTTTTTTTTTCTTTTTTATTTCCGATGGTGGATAAACCCGTGGTGTACATTTTTATCAATACAGCATGACCGGAGAAGATTTTGAAGTTATAGAGTGTAAGCGGAGTGGTGTTATTATATTTTGGGCATGCGATGTGCTATAAATTGACAATTTTATCAACTCGCACTAGAACCGAACATATCGGTGCCGTGCAAAAATAACTGAATATACTGGTATTTGGTAATGATTTGGCAGAGTTCTTTTAATTTTCTGTAATACAGACCATGTTTAACCAAAATTGATTATTTGTTATTCGATTATTTAAGCAAAACGGCCTGAAAATAGAAGAAGAAAAACAAGGGTTTATTCTGTTTTTATTTTTTTAGTTTGTGCCGTCCACGAAATTTTTGTCCGCAAAACCCCTATCCGGATAAGCAACCCCAAAAAACATATGGGAATGAAAAAAATCAGACTACCCCAAAACTTTCCTAGCAAAAATACAATTTAACTGAACTATTAAACAAACTAAAAAAACAAAAAAATTTATTAATAGGTACAAATTAAGCTTTTGCAGTCCGAACGACGATATGTATTTATTATATTTCAATAAAACAGCAGAAGTCTCCTTCAATAAAGTATGTGATTTTTGTCACGCACTGAAAAATATCTGATACAAAAATAGTAGTCTGTACTTATCTGTTCATATCTATTCACGTTTAAATATCAATAACAACAAAAATGTTTTCAAGGAAACAGTACGTGTCTAGACGTTTTTATTAACTGCTTTTGATCACAATACAAAAAACAATTGTATGACATTTCTGCCCTTTTAGATAAAAGATATTAGAAAACTTTACTGACTTTTTAAAGTACGCCCTCGTCCGTTATTATTAGTTTACAAAAAAAAAATAAGTCAGAATTTCGTAAATATATAGGTCTTTCTATGAAGAAATAAATTTAATAAAGTGAACATTGTAAATTACTATGAGCCAGTAAAGGAAAAAAAAGCATGAAAAAATGTTATACAGGTAATTGATGGATTCGACCGTTACTTGGACGGTAAATTCATTGTTATGTTAACAATAAAACACTGAAACACCTTTGTGCATTCAAAAAGGGATTTCTCATCACGGTGCCCGACCAGATGGCTTAATACAAGACAGAAAATACCAGTACAAGAAGCGAGATATTATAGCTGTTTATCTTAAGGTATGTCATTCAGAATTAAATTATAGATTAAATAATATAGAATTTGACATCCTAGATTCTAACGTGAGAATTAATATAGATAATATAATAGATAAAAAATTCAATACACAGTGTAAAAAACTAAATAATCTAATTTCCAATAGTAAAAAACCCAATATTCATTATACAAAAAGTTTTTCGAACCATACTTTTTTCAATAGATTTATAAATTTAACAGATACTAAATTTAGTAACAGCGAGATACAACTTTTAGAGAAAGGATTTAAACACAACTTGCCCCAACATAATAATGAGAGAACTTTAGAATATTTAGGTGTAGAATGTGAAGTAGCGTTAAACAAAACTGCTAACAATATCGAAAAAAGTATAATTGCCAAATCTATTACAGATGTGTGTAGTGAAACTAAGAATTCCTGTTACAAAGAGAATAAAACAGCAATTTCCATTAAAAATAAATCAATAGAAAACAACATTGTGTTTACAAAAGCAGACAAAGGTAACACTACTATTGCTATAGATAAAATAGAATATAATAACAAAACAATAGAATTCTTAAATAATCAAAATATTGAAACTTTACACAAAGATCCGACAGAAAAATATCAAAAACAAATTAAGCTAGCGTTAGAAAATTCAAAATCAATACTAAATCCAATAGAACAGAAATACCTCAATATCATGAACCCACAGCCTCCTAAATTATACTCTTTCATTAAACTACACAAACCGGATCACCCAATAAGACCTGTAGTTTCTTTTTATACAGCTCCGTCATATAAACTTTCAAAAAAACTGTTAGAGATTATTTTAGAACACACTAAATTTTCACCTAAATTTACCATAAAAAATACAATAGAACTAGTTAATAAAATACAACATTTTCAATTACCTAACAACTCCAGATTAATTTCATTTGACGTAAAAAATCTTTTTCCTAGTATCCCTCCTACAGAAACTTTTATTCTAGTAAAAAACCTTTTAGACCAAAATAGTACAAATCCAATAATTACATCTGAAATTTTACATCTTCTTGAAGTTTGCATAAACCAGGACTACTTTGAATTTAATAATAAAATATATACAAATAACAGTGCAGGACTTATAATGGGTAATCCTCTAAGCCCATTGCTATCAGATATTTTTATGGATCATCTAGAGACAAAGATTTCAAAACATCCCGTATTCAAACAGTTTTTATATTGGTGGAGATACGTAGACGACGTACTGGTATGTTTCACAGGAACTAACAGGCAACTCGACCAATTTTTATCGTATATTAATTCACTTCATAGTCATATTGAATTTACAATAGAAACAGAACAAAATCAATGCATAAATTTTTTAGATTTAAAAATTAGCAGACTTCAAAACAAACATGACTTCTCCATATTTCATAAACCTACCCATACTGACACGACTATACACAATTCATCATCCCATCCAACACAACATAAACTGGCAGCTTATCATAGTATGTTACATAGATTAACAGAAATTCCGATGTCAAAATACAACTTTGAGACAGAATTAAATATAATTAAGCAAATAGCAGTAAACAACGGATACAACGAACAAACAATTAATAAAATGTTAAATCAAAAACTACACAAGAAAGCCCTGAAATTAGTATTTCCACCACCAGAGAAAAAACCCAGTACCTTCTGCTCGATTACATATACAGGCAAAATAACAACAAAAATTGCCAAACACATAAAAAAGAAAGGAATAACACCAGCTTTCCGAACAAATAACAACCTAGGCAAATATATTAAAAATAACAAGAGCCAAAATAAAAAACACTTAAATAGTGGTGTGTACAAACTTCAATGTGGCGACTGCCCAAAAACTTACATCGGTCAAACTGGTAGAAACTTTGATAAACGAATAGCAGAACATAAAAGGGCTTTCAAGAATAGAAAAACAGATTCGACATACGCACTTCACCTTCTAGATCATAATCATTCTTTTAATGACAAATTTAAAATTCTTCACATTCAAAATAAAGGCCTTAAGCTATCTTTGTTAGAATCTATGGAAATCAACAAATTAAAAAACACAGATATAATTCTGAATGACCAACTTGAGACAAACAGTTCTCCCCTCCTCACCTACAATCGATTCTTATTCTGATTTTTCTTCTTTCTTGCCTTATTGTTATAAGTTTTGCCCATAAAATTTGTACAATTTTCAGTGACAATAAAGCATATTACTTATTTACTTACTTATTTATTTGTATTGTTATTAAGGCTAAAAAATAACCAAAAAAATAGTTTTGGAGCATTTTAATAAATATACTCTAGAGATGAGATTGCAATAAATCTTAATTCCTATGGTCAACACATTAAAATCGTCGTATATCGTGCTAGTAAATGATTAATAACTACCCCCCCCCTGTGCTGATTCGATATAGATCAAACACGTTATTGCTTCATTATTGCCGCTATTTATTTAGACATTAATTAAATTCTAAAATCACGGAATTGATTAAACATAACGGAATTACTATTGGATGACTAATAAGCCAAAATTAAATGTTTCAAATTATCCCATAGTTAGTTCCAGAAGCTGTAACCACATCTGTAAACGAATGTTTGTTATAATTAATCAATTCATTATATCGTAACAACGTGCCAATTAAGGTGTTCATTGGTAAACAACTTTTCCGAGAGGATGCTCCAAAGTGTTATCTAGAATGTAATGTATTCGGTTATGATTGGAAGACGCGTTGGATATTGAAAACAACTGACGGAGAATCCTAGCATCTCTAAAATAGTCCAAAATTATGGGATGAGGCCAACGAAGTATCCCCTCACTAAAATTATGTGGATGGCAGCCGAACGCCGGCCAAAATAAGCTTTTGCTTAAAAATTTTAAAATTAAATGATAGTATAAAAATAAATCTTTATTTCCCTTGGTCACCCATAACTTATAGATGCAACAACTTTGAATTCATTTTTTGTGTTCATTTTTTTTGTTGTAGTAAATACTATTGGAGTTCGGGTAATTATCTGTTGCCAAATATACGTTCGGACAGGAACTCCTCCTGATTACGGAGACTGGCGCCGATATCAAGCTCAAAATGACTGTACTCGCTTAAAGGATTCCTCACACCGACGCGAACCTTTTGAGACGCGAATTGTCCGTTGCGGAACATTCGCAGGCGGAGCGGACAAGGCTTCCCCACATTGGCGCGAAACCCGACGCGGCCTGTTCGCCATACAAATGTAAACAAATTATATTTTTAGCCGTTTAATCGTAGCTTACAAATACATAATGACTTCGTCTAATGAAGAAGAAGCTCTTCTACTATTGGCACTTGCCGAAACTGAAAAAAACAGGTAGCTCCAGAAACAATAACTTGGTACGGACACATTCGATATTGTTAGTATTAACACATATAAGAGAAAGTATTGGTGTTAACTGTGTATTGCTCCGAGAAGAACATCTAGTATTTGAATTGTAAGCGCAAAAGCCAGCTGCTTCTTGTTCTTGTTGAAATTCCAATGAAACTTTTTTCTTATATTTTTATAATCTTCGTCCCTTAAATCATAAACTATAGGAAATTGTTTCACAATTTCAATTAGTTTTTCTGTAACAGCATTTTAATTCACGCGAAACTATAGCTGCAGCGGAAAAAAACCGTGCATGTAGCGTTTCATGAAAACAACGCTGATCTGCCGCGACCGTTGCGGATTCCGTCACAACTTGTCTGAACACCTGCATAAAGGTCGATTCAGACACATCAGTCCCGTCATAGTCTCGGCGCCGAACCGGTCCTGTTTGGTTACAGAACTATCAACTATCTGACAGTTGGGGAAACTGTTTGTCAACTGATGAGTGTGAATGCCGGCCACATATTTGTATTAAAGAATATTTTGTATGACGGGTTGTTCGGTTCGGCGCAATCACTGTGCCGAGACGTGACTGATGTGTCTGAATCGACCTTAAGTCCTTACGATTCGCCGTGATTCCGCGTAGGTTGCGGCTGCGAAAGTTTCGCGTCGGTTTGGGGAATCCTTAATGCTGTAACAAATAGTCACCCATAGTCTTTCGTTACATTAGATTCATTTTAAATTCTATCCAAAGTTTAAAGGTGCTTTACTAAATAGAAAGTAGGTGTAGTCAGGTACGTATTTTAGTTTTGAGTTGTTTGTCTAATTTGGGCTATCCAGCAAGCGCAAAATGTAATAAACATAAAATCGAACATAAATTGTACATAGCACTACACTAAAACAAGGACAAACAGTTTAAAATTATTTAAAAATTATTCGACGCTCTACATTCTTGTCGGCAACAGGAGAGAGAACGGTCCATTCTTTATAGGACACTATGGGACAGAGCTAGAAGTACAGATATACGACATAGATGCAAGGTGGAAAACATCAAAAACTGGGTAAGAAATAGAAGAATAGAAAGGAACGATCATAAGCCGAATGACAAAAATAGAGTAGTAAAGACGGCAAGAGACGGTTCCCAATAGAAAGATGATCAGTCGGAGAGACCACGAAAACGACTGGAATGACAACTTACTGGAGGCACATTGAAAAACAGACAGAGTCATGTCTCTATAAAAAGAAGAGAAGAAGAGAAGACTGTATAAATACACTTATTATACAACTAAAATGGCGTTTAATAAACGTTATATAATTTTTTACAACAACTCGAGAACGACTGAATTGTTTTGGCTAATTTTGAAGTTGAAATATTTATAGAAGTCCAAAGAAGGTTTAAAAGGTGAGAAAATTTAATGAAATTGTAAGGAAAATAGTAAAAATAACAATTTATTTTGACATACAAACAGTTATACAGTACGTTCAGTTTTAAATTAGATATACACACTATAAATGGCAACACTGCGCGCCGTCGACTTTCCACGAACCTCCGTTGCCCCGCAGCAAATAATTTGTCATTATACAGTGGTTATTTAAAGCAATAAGAAAGTAGATTTGTAATGTATTTTCGTGAACAACATGCCTATTTATACGCCCGCAGAAAAGGTTCAAATAATAAAATGGTTTTATGAGACCAAAATATTATTAAAAATTTGAGTTGTTATTGCCTCAAAAATTGAGAAATGTCACGCTCAAGAAGTGTCACCAGGAAAGTAGAGGAAAGAGAATACCGAGATACACAAATTTGTGCAACAGTCGAGGTAGATTCAACACGTCCAAGTAGAAGCGTTGCTAAAGTACATCCATTCAGCAAATTCCCAACTGTAAACAAACACGCTTGTTGATATTCGCCCTCTCATTCGTCAAGAGGCTATTAAATATAATTTATTGCCTTAAGCCAGACGGATTCTCATTTTACAGGTTCAAACTTGTCAGTTTGTTTAAATTTAAATTGTAGCGTGTTGGTTTTTAAGTGAACATATTGTGTGTTATATGTTATAGTTATTGTTAAGTTATTTACTGGTCGTGTTATTTCTTAGAGTTTAGTTTAAGTGTTTAGTATTAAGTTTTATAGTGTGTAGTGAACTTTTAGTATACAAAAACAAGTATTTGTTAATCAAAAGTAAAAATAGCTTGCGGTAATCGCTTTAATAAAGGTAAGAGAAGCCAATATTTTAATTTATTGATGTTTAGACATTTTTTATTTCCTCTTTAGTCCATTTATTCACGGTTTTTGCATTAAAAATATTAAAGAACTGCTTGGATTGACATGAAATTTGACATATACCTAGCTATCGGCAAAGAAAAAAAGTGATATTGTGCCGATGTGTGCTTGTGCCATGGGGGCGAGTTTCACCTCTTCTTGGGTGTGAAAAAACATGTGTTCAAAATAAGTCCAGAATTAAATAAAATGGCTAATTCTAAGCAACTTTTATTTTATATAGTTTTTGCACTAAGTCAATAGTTATCGAGTTATTTGCGAGCGAATATGATCATTTTTCAATAAAAAACCACGTTTTTAGACGGTTTTCCGTAAATAGCTCAAAGAGTAAGTATTTTATCGAAAAGCATATTCTTAGTAAAAATATAGCTTAAGTTAAAAAGAATTATGTACTTATACCTATATAAAGTCTGTAGACTCGTAAAAGCAGAGTTGTAGTTAATGAAAAGTAATTCAAATTTCAAATCGAATATTTCAACGAGAAATATCAAAAACATGAAGCACTTTTCGGGGAAAACTCGCTGTCGGGGAAAGTGCTTGTTTTTTTTATTCTTTCACGATGAAATATTCGATTTGGAATTTGACGAATAAGAACCTACTTTTCATTAGCTACAAACGTGCTTCTGCCTTTATAAGTACACTATTTTTTTTATAAGCTATATTTTTGTTAAGAATATTGTTTCGATAAACTACTTACTTTTTGAGTTATTTGCAAAAATCGTCTAAAAACCTTGTTTTTTTGTTGTTAAAAAATGAACATATTCACTCGCAAATAACTCAAAACGTATTGACTCAGTGAAAAAACTCTATAGAACAAAGCTTGTTTAGAACTAGTCAGTTTATCCAATTCCTTACTTAATATGAAAGTATGTTTTTTCACCCCTGAGAATGGTTGGAACTTACCCCTAGGCAAAAACACACATCAATACAATATAACTTTTTTTATTTAACATGTTAGCTATGTGTATGTCAAATGTCATGTCTTTCTAAGCTGTTCTTTGGGGAGGTTTTATCGTGAGTGAATGGAATATTTCTGGACTTGAAAAAGTATACAGAATGGAGTTTCATAAATTTACCGATATTTTCGATAATGCTGGTTTTACTACAATACATATTATTTTTCCCTAGGCTATTTTGACATTCTCTCAATCGACTAAGTATATTAAGTTATTGAAGATAAATAAAATAACAAAAATGTCAAGCACTGATACAGCCGATGAACTCCTTGATTTTGATTTAATCCTCACTCCACTTGAAAGATGACCGATAAAGGGACATTTTGACGTTAAAACGAAGGAAATTATTATAAATGTATTTAAAACGGAAATGCAGGAGAACCCTACAAACCCTACAAAGTGTGATTTCTATTAGAGTAGCAGATAAAACAGGTACTGATATTGTTTTTCTATTATTTATTTTAGAGTGCGCATTTTCACTTTATTTAACAAATATTGTTACTTTTTATATATTGTATAGTTCATGAATATGAAGTCGACACCAAAATCAGTTGAGCATCGTAAAAGTATTGTTAACTCGCTGGATGAATTTGACAAAGAAGCAATAAGAAGAATAATCCATCAATTCTTTTTTCGAAATGAAATACCCACAATAGACAAAGTTCGGAGGGATGTTAATGCAAATCCGGCTTTGCCTAACTTCAAAAGAACTACGTTTTTTTAAATTATTAAAAGAAATTTTTAACGTTGTCAGCGAAACAGCATTTTGATGGACAGGGACGAAATCGTCTTGTAGAAACGAGAAATTTCGAATTTCGAAATAAAAATTAAGTCCTACAGAAATGAAAACCGCAAAATTTACTACTTAGACGAGACTTGGCTAAACGCTGGTCACACCAAATGTAAATATGGGTCAACAATTCGGTAACGTCTTATAAACAAGCGTTTTTAGATGAACTTTCTACGGGACTAAAAAAACCTGTGGGTAAATGTTTATGTGCTTTTTCACTTCAAGTAAATTTTAAAATAATAAAATTTCCAGAAAAAGGAAAAAGACTAATAATCTGTTACATTGGCAGTGAAGATGGGTTTGTTCCAGAAGGGCTGTGGGCGTTTGAATAAAAAAAGGTGGGGACTACCATGATGAGATGGACGGGACATCTTACGAAAATTGGTTCAAAAATATACTGCCCTGATTAGAAAACAACTGCATCATCGTATTGGAGAACGGGTCCTCATTCCAGAAAATTGGAAAACATTTCAACTACTGCTTCTAGAAAAGCTGACATTCAAGCGTGGCTGAAATAAAAAAATATAGGGTTTGAGGACTCCATGTTAAAATGCAACTGCTGGTTAAGAAACATAAGGGACAATATAATAAATATATCATTGATGAAATGACAAAAAGCCAAAACAAAGTAGTGTTAAGGCTGTCCCCACACCATTGTGAGCTCAATCCGATTGAGTTCATCTGGGCAGAAGTAAAAAATTATGTAACAGCCAAAAATAATACTTTTAAATTTGCAGATATGAAAAATATTATTTATGGTGCAATAAATAATATTTACAAAAATTCAGTATTAGAATAAAAACACAATATTTTAGTAGGAAAAATAAGACTGAGATTAAAAAGAGTTGCAACGACGCATAAGCAAACAGTTACTATTGATAGAGAAAATATGTTAAATGATACTGTAAAACAAGAAATAACTAGTATATTAGAACAAAAAATGAAGTTAACATCAAGCAAAGAAGAAAGTACTGAGGAAAACTGGACGAGAATTAAAGACATCTTAAAGACTGTTCAAGAAACAAAATTGAGTGCGCTACAAGCAAGAAAAAAATAAGGGTAGATGACAGAAGAAATACTGAGACTTATGGATCAAAGAAGAGAAGTCAGAAATAAAGATAAAAACGAATACAACAAGATCCACGCAATAGTCAGGCAGAAGATAAGACACGCGAAAACACAATTTCATAGAAAAGAATGTAATGGAATTGAACAATATGAAAAGAAACACGATACATTTCATCTGCACAAGAAATTAAAAGAGGTCGCTGGAAACAAACGGAAACAAGTATCCCAAAGTTTAGAAGACAGAAACGGATACAGAATATTAGACATTAATGAACAGTTAAAATAATGGGAAAACTACATTTCTAAATTATTTGAAGATGAGAGAGTAGAACACTATACACCGATTGCTATATCAGGTCCATCTAAAGTCCAGTGCTGAAATACTAAAGTTTTTGGGAGAAAATGGAATTAAAGCTTTGTGTAATCTCTTTAACAGAATTTATGACACTGGGATATTACCAACTGATTGGTTAAATTCAACATTTGTCACAATACCTAAGAAACATAGTCCAAAGACATGCGGTGATTATCGGACAATAAGTCTGATGAGTCACGTTTTGAAGATCTTCCTGCGAGTAATACACAGCCGAATTTATACGCTGTTAGAGGACAGAATTAGCAATGCTCAATTTGTGTTTAGGAGTGGCTTGGGTACAAGAAAAGCCTTGTTTAGTATACAGGTGGTAGTACAGAGATGCAGAGATATAAATCAAAATGTGTACATTTGTGCAATCGATTTTGAAAAGGCTTTTGACAAAGTCCGACATAAAATGCTAGAAATATTGGACACAGCTGCATTGGATGATAAAGATCTACGAATAATTACAAATCTATACTGGTATCAAGTAGCAAGAATAAAGGTTGAACAAGAACTGCTGGATGAAATAAATATAAAGAGAGGAGTGAGATAAGTCTGTATATTGTCGCCTTTACTTTTTAACTTATATTCGGAGGAAATATTTAAGGAAGCCTTAATGGAGACAATCGAAGGTATTATTGTGAATGAAGTAACCGTCAACAATATTAGATATGCCGACGATACCTTAGTGCTTGCTAATTGCGGAGAAGACCTTCAAAATCTAATGAACAAACTAAAACAGACTTGTGATCAGTATGGATTAACACTCAACGTTAAGAAAACTAAATATATGATAGTTAGCAAACAAAATTATATACAGGATAACGGTATAAAAGTCGGAGATGCCACACTGGAAAGAGTAGAAAAACTCATGTATCTCGGCAGTAATATCAGTAAGAGCTGGGATCCAACCACAGAAATTAAAAGCCGAATAGAACAAGCTCGACCTGCCTTTGTAAAAATGAGAAACGTACTTGTGCAGTCACGATCTTAGCATTGACCTTAAAGTTCGAATGACATATTGCTACATCTATCCTGTCCTGGTGTATGGAGTGGAAGCGTGGACTCTAACTGAGGCTATTCTTAAACGCTTGACAGCCTTTGAGATGTGGGTATACAGATGACTACTGAAAATAAGCTGGGTCGACAGAGTTAGGATCGAGGAGGTCCTTAGACGGCTGAACCAAACAACACAACTGGTCAATATAATAAAGAAACGCAAGCTGGAATACTTCGGTCACATTATGTGACACCCTGAAAAATATGAACTTTTACATCTGATCATTCAGGGAAAGATCCAAGGTAATCGTGGTCCTGGTAGAAGAAGAACATCATGGCTGAAAAATTTAAGGCAATGGTATGGAAAATCAACTACATCGTTATTTCGAGTTGCTGTCAATAAAGTCACGATAGCGAATACAGTAGTCAACAGGATATCCAACGATCGATAACGGTCATGGAACCAGAAGAAGAAGAATAATAAATAATATTAGTCCAACTACGTGGCACTAATGTGTGCGACGTTCAACAAAACGTCGAGTCTAAAATGTGGAAGTTGGACAATATAATAGAGAACCATATCGAACTATGAGCCGGGACTCAGAGCGGAGACTTGAGGCCCAAGTAAGCAATTTTAGTTCGCGGATAAGCCACCTTAAGATAACAGGAATATAGCGGAGATGCGCTGTCCTGAGTTTTTGCATTCGGTTCTTAAACCATGTTGGGGTTCTATTACCCAGGACCTCCACATGAAGAGCATTTGGCTGATTGTTGTGCCTCTATAGCGCATCAGAGTGCTATAGGGGGGAAAGGGATGGTCTAGAGCATCGGAGCACGGTGGGGTGACTCCTGTTTATACCCGAGTTAACACACCTTGCTCCAATGAATTGTTACACTTGATCGTAATTCTTAGGGGTGAACATTTCTCATAGGCTGGGTTTAATCAAATTGCTTGCTTGCAGTACAAGATGACGTTTAGAATATTCTTCGTAAATGCATTTTGTTTTCGTAAGGAAAGATATTTTTGAAGTAGATATCCCTCTGCATTTTACCGTTAGAATTTTTGAGTATAAGCCTTAATGCCATATGGGAAGTGCTAAATATTGCTCTCACGAATGATCTATTTAATGCCTATGAAATGCATCGATTAAAGTGATTGAAACCGGTAAACTATATAAATAAATAAGTGATTATATATATATATATATATATATATATATATATATATATATATATATATATATATATATATATATATGAAAGTCCTTTATCTTTAGATTACCTATATTGAACAAAAAGTAAGATATGCATAAATTATTTTCTTTGTTATAATATATTTGAGTGACGTGACTTAAGTGAAATCTTAGACAATGGAAGCGAGTTTTCAAAATAAATTTATGCAGTAATTAGGACAATAGAATAGATTTTAGAAAGATATGTTTTTGTCAGTTCATAAGAATTGGTAGAAAAAGATTAGTTTGTAAATAATGTTCGGAAATTTTATAATGGTAGGTAAAAATTTGTTTGTGTTCTCGAAATGAAGAAATGGGAGATATATGACGTGTTTTGATTGGAGGACATTGAAAAAGGTGAGGTGGTTGGTTTGAGAATGAGACTTTAGTTAGTTTTGAAGAAAAAAAAGATAGGCAGTTGGTTTCAAAGAGTGCAAGGCGAACGGCCGTTGTTCTCGGTTAGTTTCCCAGAGGTAGGAAGCAGTAGCAGTGAAAGTTTGTGAGTTTTCGTGTAGTTAGTGTATCTGACAGAAGCTGATCCAGTAAAAGATTGTAAGTCATATTTTTCTACTTATATTCCAAGAGTCACTGTTCAGGCCAACGAGAGATTCAGTTTATCGTAAAGAGAAGATATTCCAAGAGTCATTTTTCACTCAGGCCAACGAGAGATTCAGTTTATCGAGAGTAGAAGAGGCTAACATAATTTGAACGATTCGTGCATTTGAAGGAGATCATTAAGGACGATAAACTTGCAACAATTTGTTGTAAGATTGCTGATTACCTAGGGAACTGCTAAGAATAGATAGTGTAGGCTACAAGGAACAAGGATTCGGACCACTCATCATCATAGAGAGATAGTTTTGTTTTTCTGCAGTTTTTCTTTTATTGATAACACAATTTTTACAATTACTTTAGAAAAGATATAAATATTTTGATTAGGAGATTTAGAATAATAATTGGGATTTTAAGATTTTAACTAATATTGTTTGTACCATTAATTTTGAAGGTTCACGTACGTAGAACAAAATTTTGAGAATCATTATATGAGATATTGTTTATTGAAAACATTTGAGTGTGAATTTTATTTCATTATTTTTATTTCAATATATAATGTTATATCATATATGTTTTTTATTATTCCGGTATTCTTTGGACCTTACCTTTCACATGTAAAGTATAGATATTGAAGCACGAATATAACCCTGAGATAAGAGAATAAAAAAGTGTGATAGAATCATAATCATATCATTTAAATAATTTTAATTAATTAATTAATTAGCTAATTAATAACTATATATATATATATATATATATATATATATATATATATATATATATATATATATATATATATATATATATATATATAAGATATTCACTTTAGTTAAGTTTAAAAAATTGATCGTTTATTTATTGACTGTTAATAACAGATATCGTCATCGTTTTGTTTTTTTTTACTTCAATACTTGCGGGGTCGGATTCGCTAATTAACTTTACACATAATTTTCTAATTTAGGTAATACCAAGAATAATCCTCTTCACAGAGATATCCCGTCGGTTTCCAATCATATTTGGTTTCATGCGGTAATTAAACGCCCAATTAAATCGTGATTGGCTTACTAGCCTAATCTCGTCAGTATGAGCTGTACAGATTGGAAACAAGCATGTAAAATTTGTAAGTTAATAACCGATAATAGTCAGTAATATTAAAGATGTACTCAACATATATACGTCGGTTTTTACGAAAATGACATTTGGAAGAGTCGATTGAATATCGAATTGTATCAAGTATGTGGAAAATCAACCCACACATCCAATCAACACAAGTATGTGGAAGATCAACCGTACAAATCGAATAGAAATCTGAGCAACTCGGATCTGAGTTTGTCAGAATTGGTATTCTGCAACTCATCTTTAGCTCTACCAGACCTCTACTATCGGAAAGTTGGGTAGATTAGGGATGCACGATGTTCATCGATGGTTGAAAAACATCGATGTTCACCGCTCGATGTTCGATGTTAAATGGAAATATCGAACAACATTTAACGGCCGGTTTCACAAAGTAAAGTTAACTTGCGGTTATGAGATAATCAGCGGTTACTTATGAAATATAGGTTTCACAATATAAGGTTAGCTCAATATTTAGTTCTGTTTCTGCTTAGTTTAATCAATTCCCTAGTTATTTTTAGTTTGTACACGAGTTTATACCGGAATATTTAGTTTCTGTTTCTGCTTAGTTTAATCAATTTAAGTTTATCAAGTTGTTTTTAGTAAATATTTAATTTAATTATTGTTTAACGAGACGTTTAAATTTTTACAAAGGCCGAATCGTACGTATTGTAGCCAACAAAGTAGCAGCTGTGTTAGTAATTGGTGCATGTGGAAATAATTTACAGGCAGCAGAACGTCTTTTTAATGAGAGGTACCCCGATCGCCTTACATCAAGAGCTTATTTGAGGAAGCTTCTTCGGAAGTTTAAACAAACAGGTAGTGTTTAAGATCTCAAACGATCTGGTCGACCAACAGTTAGTGATGACAAAAAATTTACATAATTTCAGAAATGGTAGTGATCCCTACTTCTTCTACACCGCAAGTTGAATATATCTATGGAAGCAGTCAAAAGACAGTGCATCGAGTGTTGGCTGAAAACAAATTTCATCCATGCAAATTGAAAATTGTGCCCAACTTTCAGATGATGACC
This sequence comes from Diabrotica balteata, assembly GCA_918026665.1. Classification (NCBI taxonomy): domain Eukaryota; kingdom Metazoa; phylum Arthropoda; class Insecta; order Coleoptera; family Chrysomelidae; genus Diabrotica; species Diabrotica balteata. Next base: position 26,171,886 of record OU898280.1, read on the forward strand.
CCGACCGAAGACTAGAATTCTGTGAAAATATGCCCAATAAAATTAACTAACAGCCCGATTACATAAAAACAATTTGTTTTTGTGACGAAAGTACTTTTTCTTTCAATGGAAATGTTAACACACATAATGTGAGGTATTGGAGTGACACCAATTTTGGAAAACCAAATAAACTGTTTTTCTCAATACTAACTTAAGGCTGTTTTATCGGTGCACCAAAACCTAGGGACTGTTATTTACGACAAAATGTCTCGAAATTTGGACACAATATTCGAAATTATGTTGTTTTTAAAATGATGGTTTTACTTTTTTTTTATTTTTTTGAAACTTCTGTTGAAAAATTGGATTATACTGTTTAACGTTCTATTATAACCAAACTTTTTACGCCCATCACTTGAAAGAGTTTTTTTTTCCGTAATCGTTGATTTTTTTTCACCTTTCTATGTCCAGTAATAATCGAGAAAAGCGTGTTCCAACTTTGAAGAAAATTGCTAAAAAATACTAAAATCTAATAGTGAAACGTGTTACTCATCTTTGTCGTTTATTTTCACTGTTATCGCCTTCGTGACGTCAAATCTCATCAACGTACGGTCACTTAGTTCGTGTTAAAACTAATTTGAATGGAGAGTAATGTATTTATCATTAAACTAGCCGTCGGCTGCGCCACTGAGTAAAGATAGTCTTGCGTAAGCAGTGTAGAAAAGTAAGTGATACGCCCATTTCAAATCGCAGTGTGATTGAACTGCTAAAACAGCCTTAACCGGTGAAGTTTATCTGGAGATGTTACAAAATGCAATTGAACCGTTAATACTTAAAATTGTGAAGGATAATCCAGACGAAATCGGTAACTTGGAAATAACGTTTCAACGAGATATTGCTCCTGCACACCATTATGGTTACGCAAGACGTTACCTAGATGAGGAATATCGGGGTAGATGGATTGGACGACGAGGTACGATGGTCAGCTCGACACCGGACATCACACTCCCTCCCTCAATATAACAATAACAGTTCAATAGATACGAGAGAAAGAACGGACTTTTTACTAGCACTAGTCTGTCCAAATTATTAGACGCATTCCTGTTTTTTGATAATTTATTGTTTTATACGAGTTTATATGCAGTACTTTCACATAAACATTTATTCAGGAAATTTATTACACATTTCGTACTTGTATTTATTTATCACACATAGCAACACTGTTAATCAATTCTTGCCGGAATGTAAACAAATCTAAACCTGCTCCCATCGCGTTCACTGCTGCTTGTGTTTGTTTATTTAACAATTTCTGAATCTAGTGGGTTTCTGAATCTAGTGTACAATGCATAAAGAAAAAATTTAAATCAGGGAAAGAATTGAGTCCAAAACGTAAGAAAAAATACGACAGAAGCCTATCTTCACTCCAAGGTCAGAAAGGTCTTTAAAGAAAGTTTTCCAGGAAAACAGACTTGCTACCACAAAATTGATAAAATCGCAACTCCAAGATATCAGCAGGAATGCTTCTGAATGTACTGTGCGAAGAAAATTAAAATATTTGGGTTTTAATACCTGCCGTCTCGATAAAAAGCCCAAGTTAACACGTGCAATGAAAGCAAAGCGTCTGAATTGGACCAAACGGTGGCATGATAAAAATGTGGACTTCTGGAGATCAGTAAGTTTATAATTTCTTCACAAATACTGCATTTAACCAACAGAAACACCAGCACACAATTTTTTTCTATTGTTGACAGGTCTGCTTCAGTGATGAAAGCACATTTGAAATTTTGCAGAACAAAGCTAAGTTTGTGCGTCGTCGGCATGGAGAAAAGTTTCATCGTGATTGTGTTGTTTAGACTGTGAAGCACCCCATAAAAGTAATGATTTGGTATTGATGATGGATATGGTAATGGAAGTGTCATTTGTGGTAAGGGTTGTAAACGGGAAGGGTTTCTCTAACACCGTCCAAGTGTAGCTGAAAAATATTTCGGCTGGGTACAAGTAATTAGGTATAATTTATAAGGGTACTGGACGTTTGTAGATGGTAGAAGGAATGGTGCGGCAAGACAAGTACAAAGATGTCTTGCAAAGGCGGTTGATTCCACAGCTCGAAGATTGGTTTCCAAATGAGGAACCATTTATTTTTATGCAAGATGGAGCTCCAATATGAACCCCATAGAAAACGTTTGCGAGTTGATAAAAAAAAACAGAAGTTGCTAAAGATATGATCACAAACAAAACGCAGCTCTTAGAAAGAATAATTTACCTGTGGAGTCAAATGCAGAGACAGTACAGATTTGCATTGATAGTATGCCGCACAGAATTAAATTATGATTGCCAACCTTCGTAGGGAGACGGCAGTCTAAAAAGAAGATTTTTGTTTTTTTTCAAGGCCAATAAATACATATTTGTTGATTAATACTACTACTACTACTATCGGTTTACCTGCGTTCTCCGACGCCTTCCGACTCCCAACCGCCATTCTTCTCTATTCAACCATAGGCCTGGAGGGATTTCTCTTTCCTCTAGTTCTTTTTCAATTCCCTCTCCCCAGTTTCTTCTCGGTTTTCCTCTTTTCCTTCCCCCTTGAGGTGTCCACGTCAAAATCTGTTTTGGAATCCTGTCATCTGACATTCTCTGTACATGGCCGTACCATATTAACTGTTTTGTTCTTATGGCATCAACTATTGCCATTGAAAATGGACTTGGGTAGAGGTGCTTTCGTAGACGTTCTCGAAGCCCTCTACAGAGCACACGGTGGTACAGAAGGTGATTTAGACCTTTTCCATTTACCCCGAGGTGACATGACGCCCGACAACGTGGTTAAAATCCGCACCCACGACCCAGCTCGACTCGCAGCAGAAGGCTACAACCATTGACTTCAACATGGGTTGAAGTCAAGAGAAGAATGGGGAGAACCACGGAGTGTTAGAAAGCTATACTCTAACACTCCGACATCGAGGCCTTCTGCAGACCGGATGCCTTCGACGTGCAGGCACCTTTGACGAGCCAAACTTCTTCGGGGTCAGAAGCCCCTGATGCCATGGAAGTCCAGAAGTAGACCCAGTCATCGCCCCCCTACCGAAAGTGGTTGGACGACCACGTAGGCTTCGGCACCCTGGAACTCTACGAAACCCCTGGATATGGCGGATGGGATCCGGACGACCAAGAAGAAGACACACCGATCGAGGATGGACCTGTGGGAGCCGGAGATGCCGTCAACACCACCGACCTCCCTATTAGTGCTGTGTTGTGAGTTTTTCAAAGACAATTTTTTACTTTATTTACATTTTCATGTATTTTCTTTCATATATTTCATACATTTTTATGTATTAGTCTCCAGAGGAGGGGGGATGTTCTCGGACGCGACTAGTTCACGTTCGAGACGCATCGCCCCGCCCCTTATTTTTCCCGTTGGCCCCTCCCTGACCTGGAAATCCCTAATCGCTACTCCCTATTAGTGCTGTGTTGTGAGTTTTTCAAAGACAATTTTTTACTTTATTTACATTTTCATGTATTTTCTTTCATATATTTCATACATTTTTATGTATTTTTCTTATCATTGTATGCTTTTGGTATTCAATAAATTTTTTCTCGGCCACAGAGTCTCCAGAGGAGGGGGGATGTTCTCGGACGCGACTAGTTCACGTTCGAGACGCATCGCCCCGCCCCTTATTTTTCCCGTTGGCCCCTCCCTGACCTGGAAATCCCTAATCGCTACTTCAGAAAGTATAAAAATAGGCGATTTTCAGGTCAATAAAGTCAGTCCTTCACAAGCTCTCCGAGAGCTTAGTGCTCTCGGAGCTCTGCTTTCTTTTAGCCTAACCTATACTCTGTGGCTGAGTATTATTATTCAACAATATTTGGTGTTTTATTTCGACTACTATTTAGTTATGTAAGAAATATCTTGCCTTTGTCAAGCAAGTCACCAAAGAAGATAAGCTGATGGTTTATTTCAACGGAGAATCTTCGTCGTGTAAGAAATAACTCGTCTTTCTCAAGACGAGTCATCAGATGGGAAAACTTTACAAGTTCATATCCTGAAAATGGACTTGGGTAGAGGTGCTTTCGTAGACGTTCTCGAAACCCTCTACAGAGCACACGGTGGTACAGAAGGTGATTTAGACCTTTTCCATTTACCCCGAGGTGACATAATATAATGGACTGTTTTGTCCCTCCAATACACATGGCTTCAGTTTTCTTAATGTTGACTTCGAGACCCCATTTGTTATATTCTTCTATTAGCTTCCGAGTCATGTAACTCAAGTCGTCATAATCTTGGGCAATCAGTATTTGGTCATCAGCGAAACATAAGGTGTACAGTGTAGTCTCATCATTGAGAGCAATTCCCATGCCATTACATTTTCTTTTACATAGCTTAAGTGCTTGTTCCAGATAAATGTTGAAAAGGGTAGGCGAAATACAGCAGCCCTGCTTTAGTCCTTTCGTGACCTTAAATCCTTCAGATATCCTTGATCCAGTTTTAATTTTTGCAGTCGTTCCATTATACAGACTTTGCACTGATTTGAAAAGACCATGCTTAATGTTGGTTTGCTGTAGAGTTAACCATAGTTAAATTAGGGGTACACTGTCATATGCTTTTTGTAAGTCTACGTACACCAGGTGAACTTCTTTATTGAAGGCTGTTTTTTTCTCAATATCTTACGTAATAGAGTAAAGGTGGTCTAATGTGGATCGCCCAGCTTACTCCTCTGCTTCGTAATCTCTATAGTCATTTTCTATTTTGTTCTTAATAAGTTTTGCATATATCCTACTTATTGTGCTGTTTACCGCAATTCCTCTGTAATTTTCACCCTTATCCTTGCTGCCCTTTTTGTGGATAGTTGAGATGATAGATAATTTTCATTCTTTTGGTAATTTGGAACCATTCAAGCAGTCTTGAAAGAGTTTTCTTAACTGTTCCTGGAGTTTGCCTGTACCGGCTCTCACTAATTCTGCAGGGATGTCACCGGGACCTGAGGATTTTCCATTTTTCAGGGATTTGGTTATTTCTTCCATCCCTGATTTACTGATTTGTAATGGTGATGAATTTATACGTATACCTATCGTGTTGTCTTCCATGTTAGCAAATTCTGGTCTTTGTTCTGTTAGTAATTTTTTGAAATATTTTTCCCATTTTTCTGTTGTTATTGGTGATATAACGTCTTTTTTTCTTATTATTTCTCATTTGTGATTAAATATAGATAATAATAGATAATTAAATGGACAACCAAACAACATACATTGTGTCTGATACAGACAAAAAACCTTTTTAGTATCAACTCATAATTAACATTTTTTATAAAATCTCATAATCCATCTAATAATTTGGCCAGGGACTGTAGGACAAAAAGGCTTAAGCTCAATTTTTGGCGGTCAGAAAAAATCAGGCTCGGGCCAAGAAATCCGATAGGAAGACATTGTTGTATATATATAAAACTACTTCCTTCACAAGACAACAAATCGGCCTTCGTTTAAGGTGTCACATTGTAATGGTTCAATTCAACTTTAACCAGTACATAAATAAATTTAATTACAATAGAAATCTTAATGATTTAATATAAAAAGCTAAGCATATTAATAATGTTTAACGGAATATAAGTTAAATAAAATTTAACTCACATGCATGTATTTATTGTTGTAATGTTTATATTGCCCATCTTAAAAGACTGTCAATCATTTCTATTTTTTACCTTGACCTTGGTCGTTGGATTATTCACCAACTGTTTGTTAATTATACTAATTAGCCCAACACAAAACATTAGCTTATTAAAATAAACAGGACCTGTTCTAATTATAAAATTTGTATGCTACGAACATCAGTACTTCCAAGAATACTTCCGTTTTATTCTTAACTTCCGTTTCCCTAAGTCTCCTCGACTTTGGAACAATTTATAAGATTTAATTGGATTTAAAGTGCTCCAGAAAAAGTCTAGCATATTTAATCAATTTTTGATTTATACTCCAGTTAATGACCATTTTAAGACCGCGTCACGACGAATTTGCTTGAAAATTTGGATTTAGTCTTACCTTTTACTTTCTACTTTACTTTTGGACTTGAGCTAAGGATTGTTTTTGATTGGGGAGGAGGGGAGGTTGAGGTGAAAGCCACCCCTTCTTAGGAGTGAAAAAACATACATTCAAAATAAATCTGGAAATTGATAAATTGACTAATTATAAGCAACTCAATGACGTATAATATAAGCAACTCTTAAATAATCAATAGTTTTTGAGTTTTAATAATAAAACACTGAAAACTTTGTTTTCAAAACTTCCACAAAATTTATTATAATATTTTATCACTACAGCTGCTTCAGATGAGATAAAAATCAAACTTCAACATAAAATATACGAAAACTTTGATAAATTAGATACTAACACATACGAGATAAACGAACAATGGAAAACACTAAAAAACTGCCTCCTCGCTCCGTGCAAAAAAATATTAAAAGAACCGACACGAAAGAAAGACAATTGGATGACCGACGAGATACTCGGCATGATGGAACAACGAAGACAAGCCAAGAACAAAGACAGTCACAATTACAAAATCATTAACAATGAAATCAGAAAAAAGATAAGAGAGACAAAACAAACTTACCATGAGGAAAAATGTAAAGATATAGAGGATCTTCAGAACAAATACGACCTATTCAACATACATAAAAAGGTTAAAGAAATGGCAGGGCTACAAAAAAAAAACCACAACACAACTCTCTTAGATAAAAATGGAAACACTATGATAACGACTGAAGAATAACTAAAACGATGGGAAGAGTCACAGCCACCTTTACTTCCAAGCCATGAAGCAGAAATTTGGCAACAACGCATGGTAGTCCGACTGTGGTTTGTTTTGGTTTAACATTTCATATAGGAAGGCTTGTAAAGTTTGTTGAATTTATTGTTTTTTTAACTTTATTCGAATGTTTTATTTGTAAATTGTGTTTAAATCAATTAGAAAATATTAATATAAGTGAAATTTCATTAAATTTCGAACTTTTAGAAGATTTTTAACAACAATTTAAAAGGCAAGTATAAATATAACCTACAAAACAAACTGAAAATAATAATACTTTTGCTTCTTGTTACAAAATATGTAAACTAAAAACAACAATAATAATACTTTTGTTTTTTGTTACAGATGCTCTGGCATTGTTGTGTACCTGGTTGCAAAACTAATTATGCCAGTACTTTAAAAACGAAACAGACAGAAAGTATGTTTTTGTTTCCCAAAGATCCCCAAAGAAGGTATACTGGGTTATGCTCTATTCATAGAGAAGGCTGTACAATTACCAAATCTTCCGTAGTATGTGCCAAACATTTTCATGAAGATGATATTCAGCGGACTCAACAATAAGAAGATAAAGATGGAAATGTACACATTGAAAAGTTAATATTTCCCAAATTAAAAGGCAATGCAGTTCCTAATATATTTCCTGAAGTACCATCATATGTAACTGTTCATCGTACTAAAGAAAGAAGGAATCCCGAAGACAGAAGAAACTTTTTGCATAAGACGAGGGAACAAGAGATAACATAATTATGTCAATTAGACTTAGACAATAATATCCCATTGAAAAACTGGACAAGTAAAATTACAAGTGACTGTGTATATTTCTATGTATTAAACATTAATCAGTTGGGACACAAGTGTGATAATATTTGTGTAATATGTAGTGTAATAGTTAGCAGTAATTTTAGTGTAATCGTCAATGTAGGTAAGAATAGATTAAGTGGTATGATTTGAAATGGATTTTACAATATAGTAAATTAACAAGATGGTTACAATTAGAGAACTTACTTTCTCATTTAGATCTGCTTTTTAGATAAGTGATAACAAATTTGAGTATTACATTCAAAAACCTTTTGAGAATATAGGCTATTTTAAATCGATATACAAGTTATAAATGTTTACTATTCATATTTAAAATTGCTACTTTTGTATATCTAGGTATGAAAATTCAACAAAAGTTATAAGTAAATATGTAGTAAAATATTTAATTTTCAATTAGATTAATTTAGAACCATATTTATATTGTGTCTGATTTCTTAGGATGAATTTTTTAATCATAATAGTTACACTAAGTTTTTACTTAGCACAAATTTTATATCTTTTGTATTTTTAATAATCTTTTTAAATGTCGTGTTAATGTATTGTGTTATTTATATGCTTAAGTACTTAATATTTAAAATTTCTAGAGATTCTTGACTGCATTTGATTGTAAGATTAACTGTTTGACACTATTTTAAGTGCAATAAATTTTACTCTAGTGATTATTTTATTGATAATATAACCTAAATAATAATAAAACTTTATATATATTTACTAGGTATATATAAGGTTTTATTAATTTAATTTCCCTAAAAATATTTCTGTAATGAATTGAAGTTTTCAAAATATCAGTTTCCTAAAATTCAAATTAGTTTAATATTCTGGTAGACCTTACAGCTGATTATCGGACTACCGACGTCATAGAATGCGGTGTTGCCTTTTTTACTTCATGGCTTGGAAGTAAAGGTGGCTGTGGAAGAGTATATGAAAGAGCTCTTCGACGACGAAAGAGGAAACCTACAAGACTTGTCTTTTGAGGACAGAGAAACAAGTGTAGAAATTACAAAGGAAAAAATACTGTATGCACTAACGAACACCAGAGACGGAAAAAGCCCGGGGCCAGATCAACTGCCTATTGATATCCTTAAAATAATAGAAAATGAATACATTGATGTCCTTTTACAGCTTTTTAATAAAATGTATCAATCGGGTGACATACCCAACGAATGGTTGACTTCAACATTCATTTGTCTCCCAAAAAAGAGAAATGCTAGAGAATGCACCGACCACCGTACCATAAGCCTGATGTCTCACACACTTAAATTGTTTTTAAAGATCATTCATAAACGCATTTACAAAACACTTGATATGGATATTGAAAAAACTCAATTCGGATTCCGTAATGGCGTAAGTACACGTGAAGTTCTTTGCATTCAACGTACTAATCCAGAGATGCTTGGATGTGAACCAAGATAAATACGTCTGTTTCATACACTACAACAAAGCTTTCTACAAAGTCCGCCACAAAGAGCTAATGGACATCCTCAAAGCAAAACAACTAGAACACAATGACCTTCGAATTATAACAAATCTATATTATAAACAGCAGGCACACGTACGCATTAATAAACACACAGAAGAATTCGAAGGTAAAAGAGGAGTGCGACAGGGGTGTGTATTATCACCACTACTATTTAAAGCATACTCTGAATTATGAAAAAAACTCTTGAGGGAGAAACAGCAGGAATCAAGGTCAATGGAACACCAATTAACAACATTAGATCTGCAGACGATACTATCATAATAGCAGACAACCTACAAGACCTCCAAAAGCTAATGAACAAGGTAGTTGAGTATGGAGAAGAATATGGATTATCAATAAACACCAAGAAAACCAAATTTATGAGGATATCAAAAACCCAAAATAATGGTGAAAGCCTGACAATTAACGGTAGTGCATTAGAACAAGTTGAAAACTACCACTATCTTGGCACAATATTTAATCACACAAACGATTACTCCAAAGAAATCAAAGTTCGAATAGAGAAAGCACGTACAAACTTCAATAAAATGAGAAAGGTACTTTGTGCAAGAGAACTAAAATTGGACTTGAGAGTTAGGCTGGCAAGGTGTTATATTTTAATCATGAATGTGTTGCTTGTGTGAGTCCATTTCAAATAGGTAAAGAAATAATAAATAAGACTTACTCACAATCAATTTAATTTAACTATCAGACGACCGGTTTCGCTTTCTACAATATGCAAAGCATCCTCAGGTCTCGATACAAAGTTAAACAAATGCTGAAATAATAAAAACCCATATTAGGGTGTTGTCTAATAACGATAAACAAAGTAGATGTTGTAAATTACAATAATTATGCCAATATTACATGTCTGTGGTTTTTTTTAAATGAGTAAGTTGAATAAAAGGTATAAAAGTTTTAAAAGTTTAAACAGACAAGGTAAGGCCCACAAATTGTTATAAAATAGTCTCTTCGATTGTAATAAATTAATAAATGAGCAAATAAATAAATAAAATAAACATTACTTACATGCCGGTACTCTATTAATTGATATCTTATTTGTTGATATATATTGATAGAATTGTTCTACCATCCATCAATTTATTATTTCAGCATTTGTTTAACTTTGTATCGAGACCTGAGGATGCTTTGCATATTGTAGAAAGCGAAACCGGTCGTCTGATAGTTAAATTAAATTGATTGTGAGTAAGTCTTATTTATTATTTCTTTACCTATGTGTTATATTTTCTCGACTCTGCTTTATGGGATGAAAGCAAGGACACTTAACGCGTCGACTGCTAAAAAGTTGGAAGCATTTGAAATGTGGGTGTATAGAAGAATCCTGAAGATATCATGGACCGAGCATGTAACAAACGAAGTCATGAGAAGAATCAACAAAAGAATGGAAGTATTGTAAACCATCAAGACACGAAAGCTGCAATACCTGGGGCATGTTATGCGTAATGAGAGATACAACCTACTTCAATTGATTATACAAGGGAAAATCCAGGGCAAAAGAAGTGTAGGAAGAAGAAGAATCTCATGGTTGCGTAACTTGAGGGAATGGTATGGATGCACATCAATTGAACTATTCAGACCAGTAGCATCTAAGATCAGAATAGCCATGATGATTGCCAACCTCCGTCGCGGAGATGGCATGTGAAGAAGAAGAAGACAGCTGCTTCGGCAGAGTGCCTTTCTCAAGTGATATATTCTTAGATGTGTTTACAATTTAAAGTCTTTAACGAAATATATTAAGAAGGGGAGAGCTGTTTGTCTCATTCTGACTGACGTGTGGTCATTCAGGATTCTGTCTGTGTTTTTTAATTTGTTAATTGGCATAGATTCTAATAAATTTCGTGAAAGGCCTAAATATGCAGACGATACAGTAATTCTATCAGATAATACTGAAGGTCTTCAAATTCTGCTTGATCGTATTCACGAGGTAGGAGAGGAAATGGGCTGTAAATAAACTCAAACAAAACCAAATTTTTAGTGTTTAGTCGTGACCCACATCCCGATGCAAAGCTTCAATTGAACGGAGTCCAAGTTGAGAAAGTTCACAAATTGACATATTTGGGAACTGTGATAACGGACCAACTAAATCCAGACATAGAAATAAAACGTAGAATAGCAATGACTAAAACTACTTTTATGAAAATGAAGTCATTTCTTTGCAATAACCATCTCAGTTTAGAACTAAGGCAAAGAATGGTTAAGTGTTATGTATGGTCTGTACTTTTATATAGTGCAGAAGTGTGGACGCTAAAAGTATCGATCATGAACAAAATTGAAGCATTGGAAATGTGAATTCATACACGAATGCTGAAGATACCTTGGACAACAAAAAAAACTAATGAAGAAGTACTAAGGAGCGTCAATAAAGACAGAGAACTGCTAAAGACTGTTAAACATCGAAAAATATCTTATCTGGAACATATAGTAAGGGGAAGTGGATATAAAATTTTACAACTGATCCTTAAAGGCAAAATAGAGGGCCGTAGAAAAGTAGGAAGAAAACAAGTTTCCTGGTAAAAAAACATTCGTGAATGGACTCGAGATACCAAATGCAGGACAATTATTCCATATTGCAGAAGATCGAAAAGCCTTCGCAATGGTGATCGCCAACGTCGGATAGTTCTGATATGACACGCGAAGAAGATATATGCAAAATGGATCCTCAGCAAAAATCCTCAAAATTGAACAGAATGATAAACTCGCTCTTACCTCTCTGATTTAGCAAAAAATAAAAACGTGCAATAAATTGGAGTTAAGACATATTATTCTTTCAATGAAATTCAAGAATGACATTATAAAGATGTATAAAAGCACCAAAAGTAAACGGAAGAAATATTCAGTTTAATTCAAAAATATTATGAATTATACTGAATAAACTTTATTATTTTTGTAGCGACATTCAAAACCTCACTGCTTGAGAGGATAATATTGTGGTTAACGTAAAAGAGAAAAAGTCAATTATTATATTTTTCAACCTTTTCAAATGTTTATGTACATTTACCCTTTCCTAAACGAATACAAAAAGTAATGAATTTCAAACATAAAAATGGGTCGATATCTAACTTTTGGCATTTTTTTTCGATTATTTTTTCTGATAAAGGCACAAGGCTTTAGTGAGAGGAGAAGAGCAAGATAATTTACTGATCTACAAATTCTTATTTAAACATACAAAATATTAGAACAGTATAAGTTCTAGTGAGCATTTATATGTCAATTTGGTTAATGGTGGTGTCTATTTTAATAAATATAGTTAAGTTAGATAATTTGTTAGTCACCGGGAGAAAAATTTTTCATTTTGTTCTTTAAAATTGATTTCAGAAAGAGTATCAATTTTAAATATTATTCTAAAACATCTCCGTTATTTTAACCTTGGTAGACTTGGAATTCGGCTAGATAATTTAAACAAAAAATAACAAAATTCAGTTTGACAACATTGTGTAAAGAGCAAGTATTTACCCATATCAACAGGGACATATTGGCTTTAAAATTTTAAATTACGTAAATTATCTTCTTACAATGTTATCAATTTTGGCCCAGTTAAAATAAAAAATATGAATTTAAGTAGAAAATCATGTATATGTACATTTTCCCTGTTATAATAAAATTTAAAAATCTGGAAAGTTATATATGTATCAAATATAAAAATACAGTGTGTCAATTTTAAAAGTTCTTCTTCTTCTGGTTCCATGACCGTTATCGATCGTAGGATATCATGTTGGCTACTATATTCGCTATCGTGACTTTATTGACAGCAACTCTAAATAACGATGTAGTTGATTTTTCATACCATTGCCTTAGATTTTTCAGCCATGATGTTCTTCGTCTACCAGGACCACGATTACCTTGGATCTTTCCCTGGATGATCAGATGTAAAAGATCATATTTTTCAGGGTGTCTCATAATGTGACCGAAGTATTCCCGTTTGCGTTTCTTTATTATATTGACCAGTTGTGTTGTTTGGCTCAGCCGTCTAAGGACCTCCTCATTTCTAACTCTGTCGACCCAGCTTATTTTCAGTAGTCGTCTGTATACCCACATCTCAAAGGCTGTCAAGCGTTTAAGCATACCCTCAGTTAGAGTCCACGCTTCCACTCCATACAGCAGGACAGGAAAGATGTAGCAAGATGTCATACGAACTCTAAGGTCAATGCTAAGATCGTGACTGCAAAGTATATAGTGTTCTACTCTCTCATCTTCAAATAATTCAGAAATGTAGTTTTCCCATTCTTTTAACTTTTCATTGATGTTATTCTGTGTCCGTTTCTGTCTTCTAAACTTTGGGATACTTGTTTCCGTTTATTTCCAGCGACCTCTTTTAATTTCTTGTGCAGATGAAATGTAGGTATCGTGTTTCTTTTCATATTGTTCAATTTCATTACATTCTTTACTATGACATTGTGTTTTCGCGTGTCTTATCTTCTGCCTGATTATTGCGTGGATCCTCTTGTATTCGTTTTTATCTTTATTTCTGACTTCTCTTCTTTGATCCATAAGTCTCAGTATTTCTTCTATCATCCACCCTTGTTTTTTTCTTGCTTTTAGCCCACTCAATTTTGTTTCTTGAACAGTCTTTAAGATGTCTTTAATTCTCGTCCAGTTTTCCTCAGTACTTTCTTCTTTGCTTGATGTTAACTTCATTTTTTGTTCTATGGTCTTTAAAACTTACAATGGGCTATATCTCACGAACAAAAGCTAATATCGAAAAATGCTTAAAACCGTTTCTAGGATAGTAAGTGGGAACTAAAATGACAAGAAAGAGAACTCACCTCCATCAACCCCCTAGGCCCCACACCACAACCAAAAAAGTTTAAATGGCAAACCCCTATTTGTGATACATCATTAAAAATAATATAAAAAATGCTATCCAATGGTATAAATAATAATTATACATTAATTTGTTAAAAATGTCAATTAAGTAAATGTTCAAAATGGGTTCCGTTGTTTTGTAAACAATAAAACAAACTATTTTCAAATTCTGCACAAACTTTGTCAAATGTTGTTCTAGTAATAGCGCGACATGCTTGCTTTCTCGCAATTCCTTAAGTAACGCAGGTTAAGTTTTATAAAGAACTGACTTGATGTAACCCCATAGAAAATAATAAGGTGGCGGTAGGACCTGTTCTTCCAATCCACTGGTTCAGATAATTAGTATCCAACCAGTGCCTAACTGGAGCTGCATAGTGAAGGGGTGCTCCATCTTGTTGGAAGTGCAGCAAATCTTCGCCTAGAGCTAGGTTGTCTTGATCGTCCCTCTGGTTCTCTAATTCATTCACAATTAAATGTTCGACAGTGTTTTCCAGCACTTAAATTGCCTGGTATGAACAAGGGGCCAATTATAGAATCGACTAATATTCCTGCTCAAACATTAAGTTTTTCTGGATATTGAGTACAACCTTCTCTGAAAAGATTGTGGGCTCACATTACTCCAGTAATTAGCATTCAGCATACAAATACTTTCATCAGTGAAACAAATGATTTTTAACATTCTCAGTTCAACACGAATTCTTTCAGTCTTGAGTTCACAAAACTCAATTCGTGTGTCTGGACAATTATCGCCTAGTTCTTGAAGAATTTGTGTTTTGTACGGGTGAAACTTATGTAATTTCGGCACCTTTCTAACCGATCCTGTGAAAGTCTTGTCATTGCAGATACTTGACAAGTTGATGCAGTAGACTCTATTGCAAAATTTCCAAGGACCTCAATTTGGGATGCTTCATTCAGTAATCTTGGGACATCCCTTTTTTATTTTGCACTAATCCCGTTTCTCTAAACTTTTCAACTAAATAGTGACTTACATTTTTGTCTGAATGCCTTTCATGAAATATTTGAGCTGTTCGTAAATAATACTGGTTCTGAAAGGCAAATATGAAAATGGTTTCCACATGTTCAGGTATACTGAAAAAACCAGCGTGACCACTACAGCTGAATGACAATACCAAGCATATGAATGATGACAACTAATGACATTTAAAATTCTCAAATGAACCAAAAATTATTGAATTTGACAGAACGCAAAAAACAGATGTTTTCAACTTGTTTTGCAAAAACGACAAATTAAGTTTTTATTTAACAAAAAAAAATTCTGACGGGTACTTATTATTAAAAATAATAGTCTGGAAGATAGCATTACAAATACAAAAGTCATAGTAAGCTGACTGATATTAACACCCTGTATAATTATTAAATAATAATTATACAGAGTCATCAACAGAATCAACAAAAACCTCATTAAATAAGCCAAAGTTTCACAATTATTGCTTCACCCTGTATAATTATTATTTATATCATTGGACAGCATTTTTATAGCCTTTTCAATGCTGTATCACAAGTAGTGGTTTTCAATTTAAACTTTTTTGGTTGTGGTGGGTGGGGCCTAGGGGAATGACGGGGATGAGTTCTCTTTCATGTCATTTTAGTTCCTCCTTATATATCAGCTCCATTGTAAGTTTTAAAATTGACACACTGCATATTAAACCAAGTAAAAATACCTACTACAGTAAATGAAGATCTATTTCTAATTACTTACAATTCTATTCAGAGTCACTGCCACATACTATATCACTGTCATCACTACAATTATACTAATTAGTTAATGTTGGCAAATATTTCAAGTATTCATTTTCCATCCCCATTACATGTTCAATGACATTTTTCCAACTTGTTGCTGTAATTCTTTTTACTTTTTCTACAATTTATTGGAAAACAGCCAATGAAAATTTAGCAGCCACATTTTTTCTTCTTATATTTTCTTTTAATCAAGTCCGTATTAATTCTATTGGATTAAATATAAAAAATAAGGAGGTAGTCTAAGCACAGTATGTTCATTAATGAGAGTACAGTCATCAACAACATATTTAATATAATATGTAGTTAGAATGACATATTGTTACATTTTTCCAAAACCATGATGAAACACTCATGGTTTTTTTGACAACCTTTTCCACCCCTGAGTTAATGTGATAAACACCCCCAGAGGAAAAGCACATATTTTCATAGGGTAGATTCTGATCTTTGAGCTATTTTTTAACTACTGTAAAATTTTCAAGCAAATAGATGCATATAAAAAGAATTCAGAAGTTATCTACTATTTTTACCATCATTTGCTGGAGTGCTAGTAATGTCACCTCATTTAATTAGAGATAAAATTTCTTACCGCATTTAAATCTACAGATTTACTAAATTTTTTTTAAATTGAAGTCTAGCAGATTCCATCTAGTGAACCATCCCACAATATTCTAGATCATTCACAGTGAAGTGAATACATTTCAGGCACCTGACACACTTGGCTCACGTGATGACCTGTTACCAGTTTTCTTAACATGTTGCAAAAAAAAAACAATGTTTTATCATTTATTCTTCCATGTACTTATAGTCATTTTATGACAAGAAAAGAAGATATACTTGAATGTGAGGAAATAGTCAGTGAGGCTATAAGCCAACACATTAAATTACTGATGCTGAAACCACAATATTGGAAAGGACCACAAAAATAGAATGGTGGATGTTAAAATATAAGGAAAAAGTTGGTTCAGAGCAAAAATAGTAGAAAAAATGTGGTTGAAGGCCCAAAGACAGGAATTGACAGAAATTTCAAAACAAGTTTGAGAATACAGAAACCTGGTATCACATGAAGAAGTGAAAACTATATAAAGAGTGGTATCTCTACACATTACTTACATGGTAAAGCACCTTCACAACATTATTTTTAATATTTGGGAATCAGAAACTCTACATAAAAAAGGAGAAGTGGTTTAAACAATTATCTTGGAAACACATATGTGAAGAGTTCTATAGCTTATGTTGGGTTTTAAACTAATTTGAACAGTACATATTTTCTGCGGTGTGGGACAAAAGCTAAGCTTAGTAGTCTAAAAATTGTAAATGCTACCACCCAGTTCGAGATTTTCAGAAAAAATTTACACTTCTTTTGTGACCATATAAATATAACCTTTTAAGTTTTCTATGTACCCATTTGAGTAGAATAAATTAAATAGTCAGGGGTCTACTGGAGACATTTAAAATGGAATTCTGTTCTTGAAATATACAGACAATCTGTGACATACTCTGGTGTTTAAGGCCATAATAAATCTTTAATATGAGCAAACATTTTAAAGGATAAGGTTAATATCTAAGAGAACAATGCAACAAGAAAAAAGGAATTGCAGAAAATTGTTTAATGTTAAATTTATTCTATGCCAATATTATGAAATGCAATGGAAATTAACATGATTTCAAGGCCTACTAGTATTATTTTTGAGAAATTGCTTTTGAGGAGAATGGAGCTTATATATATATAGGTATATCAAAATTCTTAAAATGAATCAGATTTTAACACCAATATCTACTTAGTGTGCCCAAACAAGTTACTATATTCATACATGTATTAAAGTAAATATGGACATATAGAATACAACCTTGTGCTTGTACCAAAAAAGTAGTACACAGATCATTCATACTTATTAAAAAAAAAAGTATTAAGAAACAGTTTCACATCAAAATAGTGTGATCAAAAATGGAATGAACAATAAAGTACAATAAATTACTTCAATTGAAAAATTTGCAAGAGAACATTTAAACACAAATTTCTTAACAATCTTGGTCCCAGTAAGAAGACTCAAAAGAAAGTTATGTAAGTGATAAAACCAGAGATAAAAAATAGAGCTTGTGACAATGCACCCTGCATTCATAACTAAAATTGTCATAAAAAATTAAGACACCAATGAGTGACTTTTTAAATATAAAGATTATAGTCCTTTAATGAAATTCAGTTATTCAGTAGTGTAAAATTATATTGTAACAACTAAAAAATATGGTTTGAACTGAACTAATAATGATGTGATAATGATTTTCTGTAGGATATCTATTTAAGAAGTTTAAATGTTATAAACAAAAAGTGTTTAAATCACATTATTATATTCAAATTCCCAATATGTAGAATAAAAATAATATCAACTACAGAAACCCTAGTCCCTTTAAAAATATTCAGTTTTGGCTAAATATTTACTAGAATACCAAAAGAAAATATTTATCGAAATGTATTTCTTAACTTTACACAATGTTTATACATATTATTAATCAAATGTATTTACCTTTGTCAATTCCGAAGAAGATACCCAAATAACATCAACTAAAATCAAAACTAAAAATCCCAAAACAAGTCTTTGGGTTTTGGTTAACATAGGGTCATCATTTTCCATAATACGAAATTTTTCAACTTCCTCGAGTATTCATAACTTCCTGGCATAACTGATATTTACCAATATCTTCTGTAGGTGGTACATATCAACTACATTATTGATAAAATAAACACTGAGTTCTCAACTACACAGTCCTGTGAACTTAAGGATTTTAAACAAATGAAAGCCGCTTAATTGAGTTTTCACTTGAAAATTAATTGCTTTCACGTAATCATTATTTTGCATTGAGCGGTTTTATCTAAAATTAATAAAATATAATTTAAAAAGCAGTCAATTGTATTAAAAAAGAGCAAATTCTAACTGAATGAAGTGTCAATGTCAACGTACACTTGTGTCATTTTAAGCTCCGTATCCAGGCAACCAAATTTACAACATATTCTCAATTTTAAAGTGAGTACATACTAGAAATCTAATTTTTTTAAAATGTTATCCAATGGACATTACAATTTTCCTGTTAAATCCGAAGGTAAGTTTAATTTAATAACATTTTTTTGCTTCTTAGTCGTTTATTATATATGTAACAGGAGTTACAAGATATTTGTCTTGAAAATACTGAATGAAGCGCTTATTGCAATAGGTACCTATTATTTGCCATGTTATTTGCGTTCTTAGTAGTTACTTGATATTAGCTGTTTTATGTCGATATAATCCTCCAACTATTACGCAAACATTTTTAAAGTTATTCTTATTTTTCTACGGCATTTCGAATATCATTTGGAATACTTACCTACATATCAAAGAACACAGACGCAATTGCGTCTACATATTCCTTGTATCTTTGTATAATATATTTTATTTATTAGAAACCGTAAGCCTTGTACAGTGGTGCTTATAGGAACACTAATGTTGAATAGGGCTTGCTTTTTAAGTTTACGAATATTCCGCGACCTGTATAAATATTATTCAGTCCGTCAAGCGAATTATTATTAAGATTTTCTTATTGATTCAACTGTATTTCTTCAGAAATCTGCCTCTTTAAAAGCAATCTTCAGTAACGTTAAGACATGAGTCCCTTTCTTAGTTTAGACTTCTCACTTTATAGATCCAAGTAGATCTAGAACTGTATCTTATATATGGAATATCTGAATGAACATCCTCAATTCGTTATCTGAATATTGTTATTGTTGTGACCAAGGAGCAGAAAACAAATGGGCTCTAAATTTGCGTTTGGCACTTTATTATAAAATTAAAAAATACAACACATTCCTTCTACTTTTGTCATATTTCTTAAAGATAAGTTTACACTAAGTATTTCTTCTTCTTCCTAGCCTTCTATCGTCCATGTTTGGACATAGGCCTCTCCCAACTCCTTCCATCGGTCTCTATCGTGAGCAACATATTTCCAATTTGTTCCGGCTATTTGGAGCATAGACTTGCACGATCTTTATTTTTGGTTTTGAACTTAGTTTTAAGACCATTTATTTATTCCTGTCTGAGATGCTGTCAATTATTTGAATTTGAGATTTTCTCTTCTTGTTGATTAAGAAACCTACTCCACCGTATGTGTAGTCTTCCCTGCCTTCATAATAGAGTCTGTTGCCTGAATGTAAGTCCACATATCCTTCACCTCTTCTTTTAACTTCTGACAGTCCCGTTATGTCCCAATTTCAGTTCCTCAATTCCTGTTCTAGTTCGTAGAGTTTTTCATCTTTTGCCATGGATAGGATGTTGTATGTTGCTATATGGAGTTGTTTGTTCTTCTTTTTTTTTTCAATGTCGACTTGCCCCTCCCCAGAATCCTCGGGGCAGGCCGTTGTTACGGTGTGGGACTATGAAAAAGAATTCCTATCCACCTGGAGTACCTTCCGTGTTTCTGTTGCAATCGACATGTTTGGTTTTGGAGGTTTTGGCCATATCCCACCACGCTGGCCAGACGGGTTGGTGGGGTAGAAGTATTTTCATCGCGAAGATACTGCAATACCTCTCTTCTAAAGATTTAAACGAGTGGAAGCTTTAATAAGTCTTTTTGACCGCACTGGCAAACCATTAGCTTTATATAAAATTTCTTCCTCGACATTTTTACTAACTTTATTACTACTATCTGGTTTCTCATTACTCACTCTGTTTTTTCCAACATTAATCATTGATGATCAATATCGCTAATACAATCAGATACGATTAATTCAGGTGTCTTATGATTATAAAGAGGCGTCATAGTTAATTTCATGAAATTATGACATAGTTATGTCATAATTTCATGTAATTAACATTTTCACAAGAAAAATGCATGATGCACTTTAGTCCCAACCAATTCTATGTTACCAAACAACAATGTGCATGTTTCCAATAAATTTGACAAGTTCGATCCATTATGCCTATTTCCAAGGCATATAGAGTTTAAACAATTTGATGCAAATCAAAATATTTAATTACAGAGACATCTGAACGAAGATGCCCAGAGGAGGAATTTTATTCTTTGGATAAGTTTAACTGGCTAATTCACTTACAACATGTAACAGGGGGCATTCAGGCTTGTAAATCTTTAATTATTAAAGAAATTGAAAGAAGCAAAGGGAAAAATGAATTTGCTTTATACAAACAGGTATTTTATATTTATTAATATTTGTAGAAGTAAGTAATAGTAATATTATTTCATTGTGTTTAATACATTTATTTAAACATACCTTTTAACAAACTATGCAAGAATCCCCAATCTCCAAAACCCCTATTCTAACTTCTAATAACCATGTTGACAAGTAGTGACAACTGACGAGTCTCTCTACATTGTGCCTAGAGCCCCGTGACCGTAATCATAACCTACTGATATGACATATTTCCCCTTACATTTGATAATCCTTAAAACGTACTGGAGCCCTTTTGAGTCTAGCGCTAGTTCTATTTTCAGCATTCATTTGGGAGGTTGAAGGTTCCTCTACTCCACAACTCTGATTCCCAGATGAGGAGTTTAATGATCTATCATTATGTGCAAAATCAGTATTCTTTTTAATTTCCGCTTTAACTAGAGAAGGCCTTAAGTGATAACTGTTTCGCCTGATCACTTCCCCATTTTCTTTCTGTACTAAATAAGATCTGGGTGCCTCATTTACTTTTTCCACAACTTTACCTGGTCTCCATTCTCTACCCTCTCTGACACCTACATTCTCTCCTGGCACTATTTCTCTTCTTACCTTGGTGTTTCTATCATAATAATTTTTATATTCGTTTCTTTTTGCCTCTAGTTTCTCCCACTCATCCTTTAGATTTATGTCTTTGTGCTTTTTATTTGATGGTAGCTTCGATCTAAGAGCCCTGTTAGGTACTAATTGGGCCGGTGTTTTATCTATTCCATTTATTGGAGTATTGCGATACTCCAGGGGTGTCATATCTAAGTCGTCACACTTTCTAAGCATGTTTTTGCAATTTGAACGGCTCGTTCTGCTTGCCCATTACACCGTGGATAGCGGGGACTGGACGTTACAAACCGAAAATCCCAGTTTTAGCAAATTGCTGACAATGCCACGAATTATAAGGCATGTTATCTGATGACTTCGTAAGGTATTCCGTGTGTTGAAAAAATTTTCTTTAACTCCTTGATGACCACTTGAGAAGTTTTTGAATTAATTTTCACTATATCGAGCCATTTAGAAAAATATTCGATCAGAACTAGATATGACTATCCACCATAATCTAATATATCACTGGCTACCTTTTCAAAAGGTGCTTGAAGCAACTCTATAAGTAATACTGGTTCTTTAGCATTGTGACTTTTAAATATCTCACACTTGCTACAATTTCTTACCCAGTCTTCTATACTTTTGTTCATTTGTGGCAATGTAATATCTGTCTTGCTCTCTGTTGGGTTTTCTGAATGCCAAAATGACTAGAATGCAATAATCTTAGCATGCACTCTCTCAATATTTTTGGGACTACAACTCTGTCTTTGTAAAATATTAGTCCGTCAAGTAAATATGGTTCATTTCTTATATAATAATAATACCTAATTGAATCGCTTACTCTTGACACGGTTTTGGGCCACCCTTAAATACAATATTTCTTTACTAGTTTCAAATCCTCATCAGCACCCACTTCAGTCTTAAATTGATCTCTCTTCTCATCAGTCATGACAATAGTATGAACTATTTCTGTAATAAATTTATCATCATCCATTTCATCTTTTATAAAATTCCTAGATAATAAATCTGCCACATGCATGAACTTGCCTGGCTTAAATTTTACCTTTATGTCATATTTAGATAATCTTACCCTAATCCTTTGTAATCTCGGCGACATTATGTCCGCAATGCCTTTATGCATTACTGCCTCCAAAGGCTTATGGTCAGAATCAATTTGCACTTTTCTTCCATAGATAAAATTGTGAAATTGTTCTGTTATTCTGTAAGAGACAGCACCCCAAGCCATTACTACTACTGTCAGTCTATCACAGTTGGTAACTTCTCGTTGAAATTGGCAAGCACATTACTTGACATAATTACTTCTTTTATTTTATTTAGTGCATCAGAATGTCTATCTGTCCATACCCATGCATTCATTTTTTTAAGAGTTCTCTTAAGGGCGTAGAAATCTCTGACAAGTTTGGAATGAATGCCCTCATATAATCTACCATTCCCAAAATTTGTTGTAATTCCTTTTTATTTTCCGGATCCTTCAATCTTCTTATCGCTTCTACTTTCTTGTTATCAGCTCTCATCCCATCTTTATCAAAGATATGACCCAAGTATCTAACACTTTCAACGCAATATTGTATTTTTTTTGGGTTAAATTTCACATTTAGTTCTCTAGCCATATCTAATACCTTATTTAGTGTATTATTATGCTCTTTTATTGACTCACCACAAATTAATAGATCATCGAACTAGACTATACAACCTGCAAAATCTGCAAAATTTTCAGAATTTAATTTCTGGAAGTATTAAGGTGCTATGTAAAGACCAAATGGCAGGCGGCAAAATTTATATGTGCCAAATATAGTGCCAAAAGTACATAAATTACTGGATTGCTCATCCATTTCTACTTGGTAAAAACCCTCCTTAAAATCTAGAACTGTAAAAAATGACTTACCCTGTAACATTGAACGAATCTCATCAACAGTAGGTATTATACAAAATTCCCGTTCCAATGTCTTGTTCAGGTCACGTGGATCTAAGCAGATACGTAATGATTTATCAGTTTTCTCAACAATTACCAAGTTACTAAGCCACTGCGTAGGACCATAAACCTTTGCTATGATTCCTCGCTTTTCAAGATCGATTAGTTGATTCTTAAGTTTAGGCTTGATTGTAAGTGGGACTCTACGAGGTGGCCTAGCCACTGGCACTGCATTTTCTTTAAGGTTTAAACTACATTTTTTCTGAAATTTACCTAAACCTAAAAAAACATCTTTATTCATTTCTACAAATTTTTCTTTAGAATGCAGTGTTATGTTATCAATTTTATTAATTAAATCAAGCTCTATGGTAGAACATAAACCCAAGATAGGTGTTGATTGTTGATATTTCCTTTACAACAAAAAAATCTAATATATGATCAATATTTTTATATTTATAGACAAGATTTATTATACCCAAAGGAATGATCTTAAATCCACCATATGTCTCAAGTATGACCTTAGTTTCTTTTAATTAATTAATTTTGCAAACATTTTCAACAAAAACCTTGGATAAAATGTTAACCTGTGCCCCTGTATCTATTTAAAAAGGTATATCAATGTTATTAATTTTTAAATTTTCCATCCACTCTTTATTATTTTTATTCTTAATTTCATTAACAGTGATTGATGAATTAATTACTATTTAACTGGGAATAAGCCACAATTAAAGATAAAAATACGTTTATTGACGTTTCAATTTCCACTTCGGAAATCGTTCTCAAAATACAAACAGTAAATTAAACAAATTTTGTTTTTTGTTACCTAGTGAAAAATTCTTCTAATAGTTTAATTTTATCTGACTCATTTATATTGACAATTCAGACATACATTATGCATTTTAAAGTAGACGACTTTAAAAGGATATTGCCAATATTGTTGAGTTGCGTTCCTGAGACGACTTTACTTATAAGATAGTTCATTCGATTACATGAAATCAACTTTAACTTGAGAATATCCGTCAGAAAAAAATCATAGCATGTAATTCGTCTTTAAAGAGACAAACACATGACATGCTGACAGTAAAATTCTCCTGTTAGTGATTCCATAGTAAATTATGAGGGAAAAACCAGGAAAAAACCTCATAATACTATTCCGACATTGTAAGTATTTGTTCGTGAATTTAGTTTACCTTCAACAAACATCAAAATTCTGATTTTATATGTTACGTTATTTAAAAAACATTAATGATGTATCCTCTATATGTTACTGACTTACTAATATTGGTATTTTCTTATTAATAACTTCCTCTTTCAATATTGGTAACCAGATCCTACTACATTCTGCCGAGGAATTTGCGACACAATTGGCCTCATTTAGCATAATTAGAGCCGCTTCTTTGGTTTTTCTTTTTTTACCATCCGTTTCTTTTAGGACTACATTTGAATTATTCCATTGAACCCTATGTTCATTATCCCATGCGGGTTTAATGATAATCATTAAACCGGAATCACTAACAGGAGAATTTAACTGTCATCATGTCATGTGTTTGTCTTTTTAAAGACGAATTACATGCTATGATTTTTTTCTGACGGATATTCTCAAGTTAAAGTTGATTTCATGTAATCGAATGAACTATCTTATAAGTAAAGTCGTCCCAGGAGCGCAACTCAACAATATTGGCAATATCATTTTAAAGTCGTCTACTTTAAAATGCATAATGTATGTCTGAATTGTCAATATAAATGAGTCAGATAAAATTAAATTATTAGAAGGATTTTTCACTATGTAACAAAAAACAAAATTTGTTTAATTTACTGTTTGTATTTTGAGAACGATTTCCGAAGTGGAAATTGAAACGTCAATAAACGTATTTTTATCTATAATTGTGGCTTATTCCCAGTTAAATAGTAATTAATTTACAATGCCACAAAAAAATAGCTTTAAAACAATAGTGATTGATGGAATCATGAAATCGTCTACTTCATTATTTTCGCTTTCTTCCACTTGTACCTCTCTTACTAACCTACCATGATCACATACTATCAAAATGCCCATATTTACCACACTTTCTACACTTTTTCCATATGATGGGCACCTCCTTGGTACATGGACACTCACATAGTTCCTGCAGTTAAATTCACCTCTAGAAGAACTTGCACTCCTGACTGTTTTACTAAATTATGCCCCTGCTTAACTTTATTTCCAATTGATTCAATTTTCACCTTTTCTAAGCTGTTCTGAACTTCTTTTATTTGAGCTTGGGATACTTCATGCATTTTACATAGTTCAATAGCTTTAGTCAAATCTAAATTAATTGTTTTTAACATGCTTTGTTGTGCATCCTTACTATTGGTGCCTAATACTATTCTATCTCTTACCATTGAAAATGTTTCAACACCAAACTCACAATTTCTTATTTTATTTTTTACATCTGTTAAAAAGTGGTCAAAATGCTCTCCTTCTTCTTGACTGCGCTTATAAAACAAATATCTTTATAAACCACGTTTTTTCTAGGAGTGACATAAGACTCAAATGCTTCCAATACATCTGCTAGCTTTCCTTGTTGGACCTCTGTTAATTCCAATCTGTTATAAATCTCAATGCCTTCTTCTCCAAATAAATTGAGTAAAATTGCTACCTTAACTTCATCACTTTTACCACGTTTCCCTGATGCCATCAGATATATTTCAAAACTTTGCTTAAATCGTTTAAAATTTTCGGCCACATTGCCTTCAAATGATAATGGATTTGGTAACTTTGCGCTTTCATGATTTTCGTTTAATTTCCAGTAGACTGCGCCAAGTAATATTATTTCATTGTGTTTAATAGATTTATTTTAAACATACTTTTTAACAAACTATGCAAGAATCCCCAATCTCCAAAACCCCTATTCTAACTTCTAACAACCATGTTGTTAAGTAGTGACAACTGACGAGTCTCTCTACATTGTGCCTAGAGCCCCGTGACCGTAATCATAACCTACTGACATGACAGTAATTGCATACTCTATACAATCATATACAATTGGAAGTAAAGTACACGTTCAGAAGCTAGATAATAATAAGTAATAAATATAACATGTTGGCATTGGATTTGTTTGTTTCTATTCAACGTTGTCTCTTATAGTCCAGTCGTCTAGAGATTTGACCCCTTAAAATCATACGAATAAGCTGTTTATCACTTTTACCTCAGGTTTCCTCTTAAAAGCCCCTACGTAGACCTTTCTTCTTCACATGGTGGCTCGTGACTTCAGTATGCGGGTAAGCGAGGTATATATATATATATATATATATATATATATATAATATATATATATATATATATATATATATATATATATATATATATATATATATATCAAGACAAGGTAGTAAAAAATTTTTTGACTAGTTTGGAAAAAATATGTAAATACTTTTTTCTTTTTGGGTGTGGTAGTCAATAAAAAATAGAGCTTTGTTAAGGCGTACTATTTATTTTGAAATCCGAGCTTTCGGTGGTTGTTTGCCACCTTTATCAAGGTCTACAATGAAAATTACTGTGTTATAAAATTAGGCTGATGTAATATAAAAGTTATAAAAACTTACCAGAAAGTAAGATTCATAGCATATAAAACACAACGTTAAATAACATAATGTGAATTTATTTAACGTTGTGTTTTATATGCTATGAATCTTACTTTCTGGTAAGTTTTTATAACTTTTATATTACATCAGCCTAATTTTATAACACAGTAATTTTCATTGTAGACCTTGATAAAGGTGGCAAACAACCACCGAAAGCTCGGATTTCAGAATATATATATATATATATATATATATATATATATATATATATATATATATATATATATATATATATATACATACAGGGTAAGCCACCTCCAACGGGACGGAAGATTACAGCGAAACGTTAAAAGATTTTGAAAAAAATTTAAATTTATAGTTTGAAGATTGATAAGGGCTACATTTTAAGGACATAAGTAATTATAACAAATTTTTTCTTGCAGCGAAATAGTTGGGTAATGGTTAAATTTATTCCATTATTGATTATTAAACATTTATTTACAGGGTGTTAAAAACTTAGATTCAATTTTTAATTATTGAATATCTAATATGAGGCTTAATTTAAATGGAACACCATGGATATTAATTAATCGTAATGATTGCGCTAAGAACTTTAACTTTTCTTAACGTAGGTTTTCTATTTCAAAATTAATATCCCAACTGAAATTTCCCAACTTTTTATTTAACCAAACAAATTTACAACGCTATGTTATTTCCGCCATTATAACAACTTCTCTCTACAACCTTACTCCGTTACTCCCCTTGTACATTGGTACTCGAGCGACTCCATTAGTCTTACAGACTGCAGCTACACACTGTTGTAAGACTGACCTAAAAATTCTATATTATACAAAATGAAAAGTCCCAAACACGTAATACTAAAAAAACCTTCCACTTTTGGACGGTATAAAGATGTCCTATACAAAGTCTCATAGTTTTTGCGCAATTTACAATTATTTAAACTCTTCATCGGTATATTGATTTTAAAACAAAAGATATAGTTAGTTAATGTCATTGTATGACATTGTAATTTTCTGACCTTCTTCTTCAAGTGCCATCTTCGTTCCAAAGGTTGGCGATCATCAGGGCTATACATATTTTCGAAACTGCTGACCGAAACCATTTCTTTGTTGCTACAGCTATACCATTCCCGTAGATTCTTTAGTCAGGAGTTTCGTCTTCTTCCTATGGACCTTTTTCCTGCTATTTTCCCTTGCATAATTTTATTATTCGAAGCAGTTCATATCTTTCGCCTCTTGTAATGTGTTCCAAGTATTGCAGTTTTCGGTTTTTTATCGTAAATATGACTTCCTTTTCTTTATGAACGAAATTAATGTCTTGCTTTCTGTTACGGAAAACCCAAATATTAGTACAAGAAAAATTTCGGGTGAATTAGAAATAAGTCAAACTAGTGTATGTAGAATACTTAAGACCAACCACTTTTATCCGTATCACATTAAACTTCACCAGCATTTGACAGAACAAGATTATGGTAACCGTTTAAATTTTTGTTTATGGACTTATGTTTTTGTTTTATGGAAAGATAAAGTTCGAGAAGATCCTGATTTTTTTAGAAATGTATTATTTACATACGAATCGACTTTTCAAAATAATGGTCTAGTAAATAGACATAATTTTCATTATTATGACACAGAAAATAAACATTTATTTCGTAATGTTGATCGCCAACACCGATGGAGTGTTAATGTTTGGGGCGGCATTATGGGCGAGTACGTCATCGGCCCGTATTTTTTTGACAGACATCTTAATGGGACACATTTGGCACAAATGGCACAAAAGGTGCAATCCGTGGGAATGAGACGACGGGGTAGACCAAAGCTGAGGTGGATGGATGGGGTAACACAAGATGTAAAGAAGATCGGAGTCGGCAACTGGAAAATGCAAGCAAGGGACAGAACAGAATGGCGTAGAAAGCTTGAGAAGGTCGAGGTTCTCTAAGGGCTGTAGCACCAAGATGATGATGATGATGATGGGACCAACAGTGACAGCTACTTAATCCACTCATCAACTACTCGGGGCGGAGTTGTACAGTAAAATTCATTTGTGAGATATTTAAATTTTTATATAATTTTATATTTTTTTTAGTTTGGTATAACAATAATAATAATAATAATACTTATTGATTTCAATGTACAAGAAAAAATTATGATTAGTAGTTTTTTTTGTTAATTTTACATGTGTCACTCAAAACCCAAAAAAAATTACCCGTTAAAACCTGTTGGTTGAATACGGGAATAGTGTGTGACGATATTTAATTATATTTATGTAGGTGTATAATAATCTACAAGCAGTGTATACAGATTGAACCAAATTAAAACGGAACATACAATTTAATACATGTATGTTTGAACTGCATTTGAAATAGTGGACCAATATAAAACTTGGACAAAAATAAATCCATACCTGGGTATAGACATTGTATAAAATATCGTTTAACTATCTGTCTCGCAACAATGTTGTTTGCGTAAGACGGGTTTGTCTAAGGAAGCGATAATAGTTCAGGAAATGAAGCTCCAAAAAAGTTAAAACCTCGCAATTTTTTCGTTCTGCATGTATCCAGTTGAAATTTTAACAGAAGGTAGGTGATAGCCCAAGGATCAAAATCTATATCGAACCGAAGTGCGCTGAAGGGTTTTAGGGGTGAAAACTACCCCTAATTGTCAAAAATTATAAAATAACATATTAAACCTGAATATGGGTAAGATTTGGTTTGAATTAGTTAAATAATGATTATTTTATACTTTTGAATAGAGTTCCATCATATCTCAACCCTTAAAAAGCAACCCTTGTTAGAGATTAATGTAAAAAATTACTAATTCTAAAAAAATGATTTCGCCTTGGATCGATTTGGATAAAAATTTGGATTTAAGCTCAATTCACCCGCTGCTTTATAGTTTATGTCATGTCGACGAACCCTGATTGTTCTTAGGGGTGAAAACTACTCCTAATTGTCAAAAATTATAAAATAACATATTAAACCTGAATTTGGTTTGAATTAATTAAATAATGATAGTTTCGTGCTTTTGAATAAAGTTCCATCCTATTTCAACCCTTAAAAAGCGACCCTTATTAGACATTAATATAAAAAAATTAGTAATGCGAATAAAATGATTTCACCTTGGAACAATTTGCATAAAAATTTGGAATTAAGCTTACCTCACCCTCTGCTTTATAGTTTATGTCATGCGGATGAACCCTGATTGTTCTTAGGGGTGAAAACTACCCCTAATTTTCAAAAATTGTAAAATAATATTACAAATCTTAAGATGAAATTTGGTTTGGATTAGTTAAATAGTGACTTTTTTATACTTTAAAATACTAATTCATACATTTTCAACCCTTAAAAATCAATTGTTATGAGTGCTATAGGTGAAATAGCTTCCGCTTCCTTTTTTGCATTGGCAAAAAATATTTTCAAAAGTTCATCGGGTGCAGGTTGTTTGTTCATGCGTACGGGTAATAACAAACCATCTTTGGAATACCATCCCCAATCTGTTGCTCTGATATTTTCATTGCCAAGCCATAGACATATGAGCAGATGTTTTATTCTGTTGTATGGGATTTCAAAATAAGAACGCTTAAATTTTTGAATGTATAACGCTCCACTGGCTAACATACCGGTTATGTAGATTATTATGCTCCGAAATGTACAGTACTATACTAATGAATAGATTAACTGGTTTTTTTAACGTATTTCCTTTAATTTTTAACGATAGAGTGTTTCTTCAAAAACGATTTAAGGTTTTTAAGAGCTACAAGGATCTGTGAATTAAATCTCTTTGGAACCCTTGGTTTTTAAATGGGGTGAGTTTAAAGGGTTCGAAAAAGATGGTGCTTGATCGTAAATCGATGCTTTAAACGGCTATAAAAAATATGAAATTGTAAATCGTTTCTCGCTTTAAGCTGTACTTTTTCTAAAACTAAGCATTTTAAATTTTTCGTAAAAAATGAGGTATTGACCTTATTTTCATCATAACTCACTCAATTTTTGAGCTAGAGTCTTTTTTTATGATAGGTCTATTTATGCTCTTTAAAAAAGGTTTTGTGAGTTTTCTTCCAAAAATGCATCATTTTCCCGATATTTGACTTTGAATCATTCAAATTTGGCATTTGAAGAAAACCGCTGACCATTGATAGGCCGTATTTTGGTTTCTATTATATCGCAAAAACATTTTAAAAAATTAATTGTATTTGTCTTTTTAAAAGCTACAAATTTGTTTTCTACAATTTTTTTGATAAAATGCACCATTTTCGAGTTATTCGCGAAAAATCGATTAAAAACGTGGATTTTTTCGTCTAAAAGTTGTTACTTTCAATCGCGAATAACTTGAAAAATATCATTTTATAAAAAAAATGTGTAGCACATTTTTTGTTTAGAATCACTTTTTTAATCGAAACCTGTAGTTAAAACGTAAAAAAAATTTCACCCCGGAGATGGGGTGGCAACCACCCCCTAGGCTTTGACGCACTTTGGTTCGATATAGAGTTTGATCCTTAGGCTATTACTTACCTTCTGTTAAATTTAAAGTCAATCCACGCAGCACGAAAAAATTGCGAGGTGAAATGCTTCATTTCCTGGACTATAACTGGTTTGACAGCATAATAAAATCGTAGATTTATGTGCAGCTTTCAATTTTTATGAGTTCAGAATCCAGCAGTTCGCTGAAGTATGGGATTTTTATAATATAATTATTTGACAATCTTTTGTTGGCCAACCACCTACAGCAGAATTGAGCCGAAATACATTATATTCCTATGTTCTAAATTTATTTCGTTCAATCTGTATGTATATTACATGTATTAAATAGTTTTTATGTTTATACGAACGAGTATGACAAATCACTCTATTGCAAATATTCTTCTTTTTTTAAATTTTGATTACTAGTAATGTCAGATCGAAAAATGTATGCACAAACATACGATCTAGGGTAAATACATACTTTTTAAATATAGATTTTACAATACTTAGTGAATTAAGAGCAAGACACATAGCAGATCTGTGTCCTATTGATACATTGATATTTATTATAGCTTAAAAAACGACCCTTCCTTCTTACCGCCTTAAAAAATATTATTTGAGAGATAAAAAAGGATTTTTGATTCACTAAAGCAGGTAGCGTAATGTTTAAGGGTATTTTAACATTTTTATGTTGAAGGGAGAAATTTATCGAGAGGAAGAAAAGTTTCAAGAAGCTTTAGAATCATTTCAAACGTGTTTACGATTAAATCCTGAGAATCCGGAATATTTAAAAGAAGTTGCGAAATGTCTGTAAGTATCTTTTTTCTTATTCATTTTCTTATTTTTAGTTGTTTAATTTTAAAAATAAAAGAAAGATGCGTCAAAATATACTGAAAAAAAATTGGCACATTATTTTCTTTATTTCTGTTTCTCATATAGAGTCATCAAAAAAATAAAAAAAATCGTAATTTAAGTAGGCTATAAAATAACTTATAATAATAAGTCACGATGCTCAATGGCATGAGATTTATGGTTTGAAATTGTCTATATAAAGTTTGATTAGATCTATATTTTTAATAAATATTTTATTTTTAAAGAAAAAAGATAAAAAATATAAAAGATATAAGAGATAAAAGATAATTTAAAAGATAAAATTTATTAAAATTAAATAAAATTAGTTAAAATGAGAAAAAATTAAATAAAATAAATTAAAACATCCAAAGAAAAGTTAATTTTAAAAATTTTATAGCCTTTTATAGATAATAATTTGCAAACAGAAAGTTTTCGATGAAAATTATTAATATAACCTCCCATTATTTATGATTATTTTTAGAATATAATGATAATCAAAATAAAATAATTAAAAATAAATACAAGATAGTAATGAAAATATACGAAGAATAAATTCTATATTATATTTAACAAATATTTAAGAATTGCTAAAATCATTAAACAAAATTTTTTTTTAAGAATTTTTGTTAATGTAGCATGCAAAGTTCTAGAAAAAATTATAACCAAAAGACTGTTGTGGTACTTAGAACAAGAAAAACTTTTAATTCCTCAGCAAAGTGGCTTCCGTCAAAATAGATCATGCGTAGACAACTTAGTAGATTTAGAGTCAGAGATACACGAAAGTTTTGCAAATAATCAAGAGACCATCGCAGTATTCTTCGATATCACCAAGGCATACGACACAGTTTGGAGATTTAATATTATATCGAAATTACACAAATGGGGAATCAGGGGTAATATGCTAAGATTCATAGAAAACTTTCTTCAGTCAAGAGCTTTCTCTGTTCGCGCCGATAATTCCACTTCATAAAAAAAAAATCAGAAAAACGGAACACCTCAGGGGTCAATTATGAGCCCAACTATTTTTCTCGTGGCTATCAACGATATACTGGATCACTGCTCCCCGCTAGTTAAGGGAAGACTATATGCCGACGATCTGGTTCTATTTGCAAAGGGCAAGAATATGAGAATGATTCAAAAACACTTACAAGAATCAATTTATAAATTAGAGATATATACTTAGAGACTACTGATATAGTCAATATAAGTAGGCGTGCAATTCTCCCCACTAAAAACAAAATGCATGCTTTTCTCAAAAAGGCACCGGCCACAGAGAACATCTTTAAAATTGTATGGCGAGCCGCTCAAATTCTCAGAAAAAATTAATTTTCTCGGATTGGTATTTGACCAAAAAGTAACATGGAAACAACATATTTTAGAAATAAAAAAGTCTTGCCAAAATGGATTAAATGTAATGAAAACATTATCAAATAAACAATAGGGATCCGGCGAAACCACGTTATTAAATATTTATAAGTCACTCGTTAGATCAAAAATAGATTATGGGGCTATTGTGTATGCCTCCGCTAAAAAACATGTTACCAAGCAACTTGAAGTCATTCAGAACACAGCACTTCGCATTGCCATAGGTGCATTTAGAACCACACCAGTTAAGAATCTCCAATGCCTCACAGGAGAGCCACCTCTTAATCTACGAAGAAATTATTTATGCCTTTCGTATGCAGCATTAGTCGCCAGCAACAAATTCCACCCAGTATTTCAAAATGCATTTACGGACCGTTACCTAGAAGCTTATAACAAAAGTAGGTTCGATCCACCATTCTACGAAAGAGTTCGAAGAAATTTAAAAGATCTACAACTCCAAATTTCTGACCTCTTTCCTTCAAATGTAAAAACTCCACCTCCCTGGTTAATCATGATTCCCGAAATCAGTACGACGCTACTCCAATATAACAAATCAGATACATCACCCACTGTAATCCGACAGTCATGTTTAAAGGAACTCGAGACTTACGGGAAAAGCTTTTGCATTTATACAGATGCCTCCAAATCTGCAAATGACGTAGGGGCAGCATTTGTCACTCCATATTCCTCTTCCCAATTTAAATTAATGCCAGCCACTTCTATATACACAGCAGAATTATATGCAATATTACAAGCCCTCATTCATATCAAAAGTACAAACCATTCTTCTTCCGTCATTATCACAGATTCTCTAAACTCCTTAACAACAATAGGTCAACTATATACTAAGAACCCTATAGCCTTACTTGTCAAGTAAGAACTTTCTGCCTTACAAGAATCTGGTTCAGAAGTCAAATTTATGTGGGTTCCATCTCACACGGGAATACAAGGTAATGAAAACGCAGACCTCCAACCAAGAGAAGCTACCAAAAATGATCAAGCTATAATAGTGTCAAAGACTATCTGCAGTGATATAAAACAGTTCGTTAAAGAAAAAGTGATTAGTGCGTGGCAAAATAAGTGGAACTTATCGGAATCTAAATTAAAAGAAATTAAATCGACAGTGAAACCGCCTAGTAAACTTAAAAAGAGCTGACCAAGTCAAAATTTCTCGACTTCGATTAGTTAGGTCATACCAATATTACTCATAAGCACCTAATAAGTAAAAAAGACATTCCAGTGTGTAATTACTGTCAAGTCAATATTACTGTTAAACATCTCCTAACAGAATGTGGAAAATACACAGTTAACAGACAAAATAACAATATTTCCAGTGACTTAAAAACAGTATTATACTAGAAACTTAATTAGATTTCTAAAAGAAACATCTTTATATAATTTAATATAATGTAGTACCTAATGTAAACTAATGTCGCTAATGACCCAGGTGGTTGAAGCGACTATTATTAGTAAATAAAAAAAAAACATTAATAATAATTTGTGGTTCTGAAAAGAACCATTTTTTAATCGTAACATTTGTAGATTTGATGGCAGTATCACTTCACACATAGTTCTGTTTCGCTATCGCTATACTCATCTAAATTAATTATGATCGGTTCAATTATATTATGATCTACATGAGCATATGAATTTTCTTTACTTATTACGTGTCGGCCTGAGTTTCTCCAACTACTTGGAAGAATATCATTGACACATTTTCTTAATAACCATACAACAGTACTACTTAACTTTGGAGAAATATTTTGTGACCTCAAGTTAGACTTCGATTCGTGGACATAATATATTTTATGGGATTAAACATAAAATAATAGCAGCACTGTATGTCCAATTGCCTCTGTCAATGTATCAAAAACATACTTTTTTTTATAGAAAATGCCTTTAAAACTTTTAAAAGTTCTTATTTGGTGTAACATTCTTTAAAATATACATCATTCATCTCCATGTAATTTTGAGTTTCCAATTTAGTATTTCTTGGTCCACTTTTTGAATATTGCAATGATTGAAACTTCTCCTGAAACGGACGCATTTCTGTCCGTTTCGACTACTTTTACTACAAGTACTGACATACTGCCGCCGCCACCCAAGCGTTAAAATGTGATGGATACTTCCATTAATAAAAATATTAGTTTAAAACAAAAGAAACAAATAGATATGGATTTACTAAACCCATACAAAGACTCGTTTCATCCGTTTTCCATAGTACTTCAGGAATGTTATATCAAAACTGAGCAAATTATTAGATCACAAGTTGTTAAACAAGTAGAAAATATCTGTATTACTACTGACCTCTGGACATCTGGAGTACCTGAGAGTTACATGGCATTAACAGGAGAATATTTAACCGAAAATTTAGAATTTAAAACGGTTTTATTAGGCTGCTGCCATTTTTCTGGAAACCATAATTAAAAAAATATCGCTTTTGAAATTAGTGAAATTAATAATCAGTGGGGTCTAAAAAGAAAAGTAAATTTTGCAGTAACTGTTTTGGAATAAAAACTTTTAAATTGTTTTGCTCATACGTTAAATTTTTGGTGGAGGACGCACTTTGCTGTCATGTACAAATAGATAAAATAAGTCTTTTTTTTCGATAATTTGGCAAAACACACATTTCAAAAACAGTACCTTATCTTCAGAAAGGCTTTTAAAGTATTAATTACAACATAACAAAGTTCCCAAACGGCCAATCCAAGACGTGGAAACTAGGTAGAATTTCACCTATTACACGTTAAAAGAAATGACCGAGTTAGAAGAGGCAATCCGTTCCATATTGGTATTAGTTAATACAGACTTAGACTTAGACCAATTCTAAATAATGAAGACTGGATTATTTGTTCTCAACTTTCCCAAATTTTACGGTCTTTTAAAGAAATAACAAGTATAATGAGTGGCCAAAAATACTAGAAGGGTAGTTCAGTGATTGTTATGGTACGCTCCCTGCAAGAATCTTGCAATAAAATTTTAGCAAACGGTAACCTTACATCCATAGTATCCGACGTAGTACAATTACTAATATCGGGTTAAGCAAAAAGATTTAGAGGGATAGAACAGAGTGGCACATTGTCATTATGTATATTTATGGATTTACCATCTAAAATGCAGGGATTTTCTGATAAAAATGAAGCTAAAAAAAAACAAAAGAAAGAGCTAAGAAACTGGTTATTTCTATAATTAAAAAACAAGAAGATTGTAGTATTGAAAATCAACCAGTACAAGAAAAAGAAAGCGATAAAGATGACTTAAGTCAATGGTGTAGTTTTGATCAATTAATTGGACATGACTCATCTAAACGTACACCTGTATCGAGAGTCCATTACAATGGTGGAAAAACCATCGCCATGTATTTCCTAACTTAACCACTATATTCATAAAATATTGCTAATGTGAACACATGGTCAAAATATGGTTTAATTTTAAATAAAAGAAGAATACGGTTAACAAGAAGTAAAGCAGAAAAAATTATGTTTTTAAATGTCAATTTAGACGATTCGCGATTTAATAATAACGTGTAATGTAAATGTAAGTACGAATTACTATTTGTATTGTTTAGTTTATTTTTCAAGTTGTAATATATATATATATATATATATATATATATATATATATATATATATATATATATATATATATATATATATATATTATTGTGATATTTCAAGTCTTGGTGCGCCAAGCAATTAATTAGCTAATTAATTAATTAATTAATTAAAATTATTTAAATGATATGATTATGACTCTATCACACTTTTTAATTCTCTTATCTCAGGGTTAAATTCGTGCTTCAATATCTATGCTATTACATGTGAAAGGTAAGGTCCAAAGAATACCGGAATAATAAAAAACATATATGATCTAACATTATATATTGAAATAAAAATAATGAAATAAAATTCACACTCAAATGTTTTCAATAAACAATATCTCATATAATGATTCTCAAAATTTTGTTCTACGTACGTGAACCTTCAAAATTAATACTACAAACAATATTAATTGAGATCTCAAAATCCCAAATTATTCTAACTCTCCTAATCAAAATATTTATATCCTTTCTAAATTAAGTGTAAAAATTGTGTTATCAATAAAAGAAAAACTGCAGACAACAAAAATATCTCTCTCTGATGATGAGTGGTCCAAATCCTTGTTCCTTGTAGACTATATTATCTACTCTCAGGCGCTCCCTAGGTAATCAGCAATCTTACAACAAATTATTGCAAGTTTATCGTCCTTAATGATCTCCTTCAAATGCACGAATCGTTCAAATTATGCTAGCTTCTTCTTCTCTCAATAAACTGAATCTCTCGTTGGCCTGAGTGAAAAATACTCTTGGAATATCTTTTCTTTACGATAAACTGAATCTCTCGTTGGCCTGAACAGTGACTCTTGGAATATAAGTAGAAAAATATGACTTACAATCTTTTACTGGATCAGCTTCTGTCAGATACACTAACTACACGAAAACTCACAAACTTTCACTGCTACTGCTTCCTACCTCTGGGAAACTACCCGAGAAACCACGGCCGTTCGCCTTGCACCCTTGGAAACCAACTGACTATCTTTTCTCTCTCCACAATCTAGCTAAACTTTCATTCCTACATACCTATCCCACCTTTTTTAATCTCCGCCAATCAAAGCTCGTCACAATTCTCCCATTTTTTCATTTCGATAACAAACAAAATTTTAACTATAACTATAAAATTTCCTAAAACTTGTTTACAAATAATATTTTTCTACAATTCTTAAAAACTAACAAAACCTCTTTCTAAAATCTATTCTATTGTCCTTAATCACTGCATTAATGTATTTGGAAAACCCGGTTCAATTGTCTTTGGATTTCACTTAAAATTATGCGGGTCACTCAAGTATAATATAACAAAGAAAATAATTTATGTATAGCTTACATTTTGTTTAATACAGGTAATCCAAAAATTTAAAGACTTTCCTTCTTCGAAATGTTTGTTGGTTATTATCCTACTTATCTAAATTATTTTAATGTGTTTGAACTTTGAAATATTTTAAGCAAACCAATATTTTTCTCGATTTTACATATCATAACAATATATATATATATATATATATATATATATATATATATATATATATATATATATATATATATATATCCTTCATTAGTTTCTTTCACTTCAATAAATATACACATAAACGATAATAGCCATTATGTTTGTTTATGTAGGTATTCTTTTACTTGAAACTACTGTTAAACAATCATAATAACTTGTTTACGAAAATCGGTTTACGATAAAAACGTCAACGACCCAATTCTACTCGTTACCTCTGTCCTTACTTTGATTCGTTGCTTTGACGAATCGAGAGATTGTGAGACGAGACGTGGCCAAATAATTTTGTATGAAGCTTTTTTATTGTGACATCATATGACTCGTTACAATGTGACTTTAAAATAAGCTTATTTTGATGTTTAGATTTTTAATTCGGAAATCGTTCTTAAAATACGAAACATTAATAAATTTTATTTATATAAAACGATTTCCTAAGGAGAAATCAAAATGTTATATTACACTTATTGTAAAGTAAAATTGTGGCATATTCTCAATAAAAAACAGTAAGCTGCCATTTAAATCCATTTCACCCAAATTTGATTATCTTAGAACATTGTTCAAATGCTAAAAAGACAACAGGTGAAATAAAATCAATAAGTTTAACACCGTTGAATTTTTGAAATTTTTAGACTTTCTTTTTATTTTTACAATTATTACTGTTTTAGATTCGAAATGAAACGATATAAATTAGCTATGGAAGCTTATTTAGAAGCTGAAAGGCTGTCAAGCAATGCAGACTGTCAAATATATTATTACTTAGGTAATAAATTTATTTACAACTATTTAATAATTATTGTAAAAACAATATTTCGACAAAACAAACAGACTTCTTTGTCCCGGTCAAGTAGTTTCTTTTCAACTGTTGTGAAAAATATTTTTCTGTCGGTATTTCTCGATATATTACTTTCTTGCTTCAGTTCTACTATTGCTAATATATTATACATTTTAATTTCTAAGTTCTTCTTTTACGGAGGTGAAGAACTAACTTTAAAAACATCATCCAGACCATATTAGATGAATCGATGATGTTACACGTTGAGGATGGCGTAGTGAAAAACATGTGACAGTACTTGGAAATGTTCACTCCACTTTCTTATCCGCTATTCATCGCATATACTCTACTACTCTACCTTTCTTCATTCTAAACTGCATTCCCATTGCCTTCTACCACTTCTTCTCGATCTCTCTTTCCCATTCATTATTGTATCAAAACAATCATACTATTGACAAGGCTCCAATATTTTTCGCTAAGGAGCGTTAGTTGCACCAGCATCTTTACTGCGAGGCTCTCTCCTAGTTCCGCACAGACTCTTTTATTTTTTTCATCCGGTCCTGTCTTACAAAAATATGAACAAAATATGCTTCGCAATATTTTATAGTCTCCTTGTACACAAATGACAGCCTTCTAACCACCTATCTATTTCAAATAGGAGTCGAAACAAATATACCCAGTAAACACCTGAGTCAGATGATAGATTTCCTCTCAGTGTTCACCGAACGAGCT
The DNA here is from genome assembly GCA_918026665.1 of Diabrotica balteata. NCBI lineage: Eukaryota > Metazoa > Arthropoda > Insecta > Coleoptera > Chrysomelidae > Diabrotica > Diabrotica balteata. Next base: position 26,212,055 of record OU898280.1, read on the forward strand.
TACCATCATCATGGGTGATTTCATTGCCAAAGTTGGCAAAAACAGAATAAAAGGTATCGTCAAACAATACGGCTTAGGCAAGAAAAACGAAAGGGGAGACCAACTTATCCAATTTTGTCGGGAAGAAGATTTTACCATTGCTAATACCTGGTCTAGACTTCCCCGAGACGACTTTATACGTGGAAGTCACCTGCAAATACAGCCAACATCATCAGAAAACAGATAGACTTGATTCTCATTAACAAAAGATTCAAAAAGAGCTTGAATTCGGCGAAGACCTTCCCAGGAGCAGACATATTAGACCCCGTAGTTCGTCAGAACGTAAGAAATGTAATAAGAGAAAAACTAGAAACCGCTAAACAACAAAAACAGAGTGTAGAACAAAAAGGGGGTTATATCAAAGACGCCATGTAATATGCGAGAAAAGAATATCTGGAAAAGAAAAGAAGAGTAAAAAGTAAAGAATGGATAACGAATGACATTCTGCAGATGATAAACCGAAGAAGATTAATGAAAAACAAGGACTCAAAGAAATACTAAGAAATCAACCAAAAAATTAAAAAATAAATACGAAGAGCTAAGGTGACATGGATGGAGGAAAAATGTAAACTAATCGAAGAGCTCCAAGTGAAACACCATCATATAAATATCCACCAAAAGATACCACCAATTCCACCAATTTGGATTCCACAATTTCATGGGTACACGTGAAGCAATTTTCACCCTAAAAATTTCTACTTCAGAGATGCCGCGATGTCAGTTGTGATGTCCATATTTGTCCTATTGACAATCCTATAAAGAGTAGGATTGGATGAAAGAGACATTTGGATCATCAAGAATTTATACTGCAACCAGCGTGCTCAAGTCAAGATCGAAAACAAGCTGACTGACCAAGTGAAGATCATGCGAGGAGTAAGGCAAGGTTGTGTGCGCTCGCCGACTCTTTTCAATATTTATTCAATTTTTACTGAAGCCCTCACTAATCTAGAGATGAGAATCCCAGTAAACGGTGAATACATTAATAATATCCGCTACTCCGATAACAGTGACAGATGTGTTACTAGTAACCAGCGTAAATGATCTACAAGCCTTACTAGACCGAGTGAGAACTGTGAGCGTAACATACGGACTAGACCTTAATGTTAAGAAAACTAAATTCATGGTTGTCAGCCGTGCAAATTTAGATCCCAGAGCACTATTGTATAAAAAGGGAAAATAGTACAGCTCTTAAGCTTTCTTTTCTGTCTTCTTAGGTAATAATACTGCTTGTATATTGGGCAATACTCCACCTTGAGCGATGGTAACTCCTGAAAGCAATTTGTTTAATTCCTCGTCATTTCTTATAGCTAACTGTAAATGTCTAGGAATTATACGTGTCTTTTTGTTATCTCTCGCTGCGTTTCCTGCCAATTCCAAAACTTCAGCAGCTAGATATTCCATGACAGCAGCCAAGTATACAGGAGCTCCAGCACCAACTCTTTCGGCATAATTTCCTTTCCTCAATAGACGATGAATACGACCTACTGGAAACTGTAAACCAGCACGATTTGATCGGGACTTTGCTTTTCCCTTAACTTTGCCTCCTTTACCACGTCCTGACATGTTTAATATTGCTACTTGCGTTAATTTTCCTTGGATATCAAGTGAATACTGACCTGGGATCATGGCAGGCAGCGAAGAGATCCAGAGAGTCGACAGATTCACTTACCTCGGAACTACCCGCAACTCACAATGGGACTACGCTCAACAGATTAGATCCAGAATTTAAATGGCACGGTCTACATTTATCAAATTGAGATCCTTGCTGTGCTTCAGTGATCTCAGTTTGGAAACCAAGATACGGATAGCGAGGTGCTACATGTTTCCAATGTTACTATATGGAGTTGAAGCCTGGACACTGATGCAATCCACACAAAAGCAGATTGAAGCCTTCAAGATGTGGATGTACAGAAGGATACTAAAAATATCGTATGTGGACCATTTCACCAACGTTGAGGGTCTACAGCGCATGAAAAAAGAAAAAGAAGTGCTTAATTTAGTAAAACAACTCAAGATTGAGTACCTCGGGTAAGTGATGTGAAACGAAGAAAAATATCGAATTCTTCAACTCGTTATGCAGGGTAAAGTATTTGACAGGAGAGGACCGGGACGCCGCCGTATCTCGTGGGTAAGAAACCTCCGACAATGGTTTGGGATGACCCCCACGGAGATGTTTCGCAAAGCAGTCAACAAAACCATGCTAGAATTGATGATCGCCAACATCCGGACTGAATAAGGCACTGAAGAAGAAGTTCACCGACGACTAATGTCATGAGATTATTGATGAGATGCTTGGTCTAGTCAGTGTACCAAGGCTGTCATTTATTTTTTACTTTCTCACGTTTTCGGCTCCCCTCTGTATTTTGGCAACTTCAATTATTCGTCTTTTCCTCAGCCATAAGATCTATCTGGTAACACCCCAGATTACTGCCACTATATTCATTGACACGGTATTTAAAATAACAAAATTAAATACAGTAAAATCGGTCTCAGAGTAGGTAAAGCCATTGTTTTTCAGCTTCTTCCTTAACCTTAATTATATCTGTATTACTATATTTGGACCTAATGTCTTGTTACCTTCTTGGCTATTTCGTCATAATTCTCTTGGATACGTCTCTGTTAAATTTTTTCTGTTTGTTCTCAGGGTTTTGCTTAAAATTTTTTCGCTGGAATGGTAGCTGTAGGTACCAGCTAGTATAGAGGAAGAAGAAGAAAACCTGGAAGACGAAATACACTTACCGGCAAAATTAACGGAACACCTTAACAATGGATCATGTTAAATGTCTCTAATTTCCTAAACCTGTTGTCCGATTTGAGTGATTTTTTTAGTATGTTATAGTTATATTATTTAAGGATATCGATGTAATAATATTGTTGCTAGACAGGTCAATGTCCTTTTATACCGGGTGTAACAATCATACTATGTTTTTTCCTTAAAGTTCGGAACACCCTGTGGAATATTCTAGCATATATAAAATTAAAACTCAATTATAGACTCAGGCTTTCTTAACATTTTCTTTTTTAATTCATTTGCTTGTGTTGGATAATAAAAAAGTTAGGTACTTTAACAACTAGCCATGTTTTTCATTAATAAATTCTCATATTCTGCTTAGTTTCACCGGCATATTTAAAGGAACAACCATAAAATCTGAGTATTTTCTCTCTAGTCTATATATTGTTAATATTGTTTGGATAATATCATAATAGGAATGTTGGTGAAGTATTTCGAAGTTATATTACAATGGTAGTACAATATGAAACCTGTTTAAGAAAAAATAAAACACTAAGATGTCAGACTCAACAAAATACAGATTTTAAGCACATTAACTTTATTGTACAGTTTGAACTTGGTTTTTTTATGCATTTTTTTGGCTTTAATAGCGTCTGTTTAACCCACGAACCCTTACAACTGCAGTTATTTGCCTTCTCATACTTATGATAACGCTATCGATGAGTTGTTGAGGCAGTCTCTCCCATTCCTCAATCAAAGCAATTCTGACTTCCTCTCTGTTTTGAATAGCAGGAACCCGTGCCATGATTTTTCTGCCTAACCTGTCCCACACATGCTCTATCGGGTTCAGGTCTGGGGAACAAGCTGGCCAATTCATCGTTGTTATACCCACTTGTAATAAGAAATCTCTTACACAGCCTGCGACGTGTGGGCGCGCATTATCCTGCATTAAAATAAAATGTTCGCCAATATATGGCGCAAAAGGTACCACATGGTCTTGGAGAATATCTCTGATTTACCTATCTGCTGTTAGTGCTTCATCATCAATCACCACTAACTCTGTTCTTGCTCCCAAACATATACCGCCCCACACCATAATTGAACCTCCACCAAAATGTACGGCCGTAGTAAAATTGAAAGGGTCATTTCGTTCTCCTTGGCGTCGATACAATATTTCTCTACCGTCGATGTAATTTACACAGTCTCGTCCGTAAAGAGAATTTGACTCCAGTGGTTATCATTCCAATTTTGATGTACTCGACCAAATTGTAGTCGTGCTAAACGATGGTGTCTCTGGAGTCTGGGAGCTTTTATTGGCACATATGACTTGAGACCGGCTTCTTTAAGTCTCCTTCTTAGGTTTTTGGTTTGAACTGCCATTTGACTTCTACTACGTAATGTTTGCAACGTTATAAATCGATCATCTACAACTGTGCTTAAACATTTTCTACCTTATCCCCTTCTTCTTACGTACTCCCCGGTTTGTCTCCAAGGACTTACACAACGATGGATGGTTGATGGTGATTTACCAAATATTCCAGCAACTTCTCTGTACGTTCGACCATTGTTACGGCCACAGCAATATCAGTTGGTAATGAATCAACAAATTTTTACTTACTCTTTGCAATAAGAACACTACTGATTAGAACAAATCAAAAGAAAAATCACATCCAAAAAACTCAAACAAATTAACTTCAATTAAAAACAAGTTTGTACTTTTTTTCTTGTGGCATTTTAAGTTAATTACTATTTAAATGGGAATAATTAAAGGTTGAAGTACATTTATTGACGTTTCAATTTCCACTTCGGAAATCGTTCTCAAAAAACAAGTTTGTTATCAACAGACAGAACGACTGTAAAATGGAAAACACAATACAAATAAACAAATTAATTTGACATTTTGACATTTAAGACTTTCTTGTGACAAGGAGCATTCAAAGCTATGTAGATATGGTCTATAAAATACAAATAAAGAAATATTGCATTAATACCTTGTTCCTTTAAATTTGCCGGTGTGTGTATTAAATTGTTAACTTCTCATAGCCTACTTCAGGTTTGTTTCTTAAAGTAAGCAGAAAATGAGCATTTATTGATGAAAAACATGGCTAGTTGTTAACGTACCTAACTTTTTTATTATCAAACACAAGCAAATGAATCAAAAAAGAAAATGTTAAGAAAGCCTAAGGCTATAATTGAGTTTAAATTTCAATATTTTATATATGCTAGAATATTCCACAGGGTGTTCCGAACTTTAAGGAAAAAACACAGTATGATTGTTACACCCGGTTTAAATTAACATTGACCTGTCTAGCAACAATATTATTACATCGATGTTCTTAAATAATATAACTATAACATACTAAAAAAATCACTAAAATCGGACAACAGGTTTAGGAAATTCGAGACATCTAACATGTCCCATTTTTAAGGTGTTCCGTTAATTTTGCAGGTAAGTGTATATAAGGTAAGGGGAACAGACGAGAGGGAAGAAGAACCACCAGCGATTTAAAAAACTAGCTAAAAAACTAGATAAAAACATATCACCAGGAATAGATAATCTATCAGCTGAACTATATAAAGAAGGTGGCCACGATACCATAATGGCATTACAGCAGCTTATAAAAGAAATATTGATACAGAAATCCCTCCTTAATGATTGGAAAATTGGAATAGTTTGCACCATATACAAAAAAGAAGATATCTTTGTATGCTCTACCCGCAGAGGTATAAAATATTTTTCACAGTACTATAACTTATATGTCACTGTATGGCACCATATGCAAAACAGAAAATACCAGGCTGGTTTCAGAGGTGTTAAATCGACAATTCATCAGATTGCAACCCTGAAACAAATTTTACAAAACAATAATACGCCCAAACCTAACATATGTTTCAAATACCTGGACTCTAACAAACAGTATTGAACACATGTTGGGTTGTTTCAAAAGAAAAGTCATCATCATCATCATTGGCTTTTACAACTCTTCGTGAGTTTTTGCCGCGTTTACTATTGCCTTCCATTGATTCCGATCCTGTGCTATTATTTCCCATGGCCTTACTTCCATCTTCTCCAGGTCTTCCCTGACAGCGTCTTTCCACCTTTTTCTAGGCCTTCCTGTCGATCTTTTACCATCTGGTCTTTCCCAAAATACATTGCTAATCAGTCTGTCGTCATCACTCCGTACCACGTGGCCTGCCCATCTTAATCTATTGGCTTTTATGTATCTTACGATGTTGCCTTTCCCGAAGAGAGTCTCTATTTCATTGTTGTATCTGCTCCTCCATTCATTTGTCACGCTGTCCCTGCAAGGACCATATATAATTCGCAGGATTTTGCGTTCCCATACTAATAGCTTATTGATTTCTTTCTTTCTCAATGTCCATGTTTCACTTCCATATGTCACTGCTGGTCGTATTATGGTTTTGTACATTTGGATTTTGGCACGCCTTGAGAGAAGCTTTGACCTTATTAGATGTTGAATGGCAAAGAATGATTTATTCCCCGCCAGTATTCGTATTTCAACCTCCCGTTCTCCTGTGTTTTCACTGGTAATTGTTGCTCCTAGGTATTTGAATTCTTTGACCACCTCAAAATTATGATCGTTTATGGTAATGTTTTGTCTTATTCGCTGTCGTTCCTTTTTTGATACGACCATGTATTTAGTTTTTTCTTCGTTTATTTTCAGGCCTACGCTTAATGTTGCTTCTTCAAAGTTCGATACTATATCTTTAACTTCCAGTGTTGTCTGTGCTACTGCATCTACATCATCTGCAAATGCGAGAATAATCTTTGCTCCTCTGGCAGTTATGTCTGGTTTGACTCTGGTATATATTTTTCGCATTGCGTATTCCAATGCTAGGTTAAATAGTAATGGAGACAGCGGGTCTCCCTGTCTGAGCCCGGTGCTTATGCCGAAAGCCTTTGAATTTTTGCCTCCTATTCTAATTTGTGGCTTTTGGGAATGGTATCACACATTCCCATTAACTCGGCTCATAGGGCACAGAGCCACCTTCTCTGTCGCTCATATGAGTAATTCCTGTCTGGCGCGTCCATGTCGCGGGGGTGGGCATCTCTTGCTTCAGTAGACCGGAGCTAGTAGATGGCTAAGTTCAGATAGGGACCCAGTTCCGTGGGGTATAACACGGCCCCCTTGCCCAGGGATACGGGTGAAGACCACAACGATGATGAAGGTGGAGAATATAGTATTTGGTTCAGTGAATTCAACGGAAGTGGCAACCCTGTTTCTAGGGATAGTATAGAATCAACCTGGTGAAGGGCAGCAGCGATCACCAGTACTAGAATTAGGCGTAAAGGAAATGATCCTAAACCGGCTTCTTACTAGAATACCGTAGGTGAGACTGAAACAGTTAGAGGGCTACGGTACTGCGATGCGGAAAGCAAGTAGGAAACTACCGCATTATATTCCTCAGGACATCCGTCCGTAGATTTTTTCTTGTCATGTTGGAAGAAACAAAACAAACGGCCCCTAGTCCCGGGCAGGCCTTAAATGGTCAAGGGGTGCGAAGAATCTCCCGGTTTCAACTTGATAAGACAATCAAAATTGCTACGTGGAATGTCAGAAGCCTATTTGCAGCAGGCAAACTACAAAATCTAATTCAGGAAATGAACAGAATTAACATCGATATTCTCGGCATAAGCGAATTGCGATGGGAAGGCACAGGCATGATCAATACTACTGGTAAAACCCTTTACTACTCATGCAGTGATAGCACAGACCCTCACCACAGACATGGGGTGGGAGTTCTGATAGGCGAAAATTTGCGCGCCTCCGTGAAGAACTTTGTCCCGATCTCCGAAAGAGTCATACTTATTCAGTTGCATGGAAAAGTTAACATAAATATTATACAAGTCTACGCCCCTACAGCAGACAAGCCAGAAGAAGAACTAGAGCGATTTTATCAACAGCTAGACGAAGCCTTAAAGGTGACTAAGAATCACGAAATTAACATCGTATTAGGAGACTTCAACGCAAAAGTTGGGGAAGGAGCTGTAGATCACGTAGTTGGAAAATATGGTCTTGGTCAGAGAAACGACAGAGGGGACAGATTGATACAGTACTGTCAAGACAAAGATCTAGTCATAACGAATACTTGGTATAAGTTACCACCCAGGAGGCTTTACACATGGAAGTCGCCTTTAGACCGACATCAGGGCATTATAAGGAACCAAATAGATTATGTGACAATTAATAGAAGGTACAGGAATGCTATTACTAAGGTATCTGCATTACCTGGAGCAGACATAGGATCCGACCACAATCCCTTAGTAGCAAATATCAAACTGAGGCTCGCTACAGCTAAAAGAAAACACCAGAAGGCATCAGTAAACATTAGAAAACTCAAAAACAATGAAACAAATGAAGCGTACACAAGGGAAATAAACAATAGGTTCTCTAATATGGCAACTGAGAATGATGTTGAAAAGTCATGGACCACCATAAAAGAATCATTTGATGAGTTGAACAACACTTTTCTACTCGAGAGTAAAACAACTACCAAGAATGAGTGGATGACAGAAGAAATATTAGAGATGATGGAACAACGCAGGAAGTGTAAGATCAGGCAGGACGAAGTAGGGTACCGAAATATACATAGTCAAATTCGTAAAGAAATTATAGCGGCGAAGGAGATCTGGATGACTACACTTTGCGCCGAGGCTGAAAGCCTATATAAACTTGGCGACAGCTTCAATCTTCACAAGAAAATTAAGGAAATTGCTGGTGTCTTCAAGAAAAAACAAGTCACTGGTATACATAATGACCAAAATGAATTAATAACGGACCCTAGCGATATACTTAATACTTGGAAAATGTACACAGCCAATTTGTTCAATGATGACAGAACACAAAAACCACCACAACTGGGAGACCATTTGTATGGCCCAAGTATTTTGAAAGATGAAATTGTACACGCTATCAAACTATTAAAAAGTAACAAAACTCCAGGACCAGATGATATGTACGCAGAAACAATCAAGTTACTTAATGAAGAAAACCTAGACATTATTGTCAAGCTCTTTAACGACATCTACGATACGGGCCAGATTCCAAAAGATTGGCTTCGATCTACATTTATTGCCCTACCAAAAACACCACGTGCGAACTTCTGCAAGGACCACCGACTAATAAGCCTAATGAGTCACTTTTTAAAACTTTTCCTGAGAATACTTCACACTAGATTGTTTAAGAAATGTGAAGAGGTCAGTGGATGGAGTCAGTTTGGTTTCAAAAATGGACTTGGCACGAGAGAAGCGATCTTTAGTATGCAAACATTGATACAGAATTGTTTAGATCAAAGAAAGGATGTTTTTATCTGTTTCATCGATTACGAGAAAGCATTCGATAATGTAAAACATGAATTGATGATAAAATACCTACAAGAGTTGGGATTGGATGCAAAGGATATAAGAATCATCGCCAATCTGTATTGGAATCAGACAGCAACAGTTCGTCTTCAAAATTTCAACGAAACAGAAGATTTCTCCATTAAAAAAGGAGTAAGGCAAGGTTGTATACTGTCCCCAATGCTGTTCAATTTATACGTAGAAAAAGCCTTCGCAGAAGCAGTGGAAGACTCTAATAAGGGTATTAAAGTTAACGGCATATTTATTAATAACATCAGGTATGCCGATGATACAGCCATAGTGGCAGATAACATCGAAGATCTTCAATGTCTTTTAAATGATCTAACTCTTGCAAGTGAAGCTCGGGGTTTGAAAATAAATATCAAGAAGACAAAATCAATGATTATAAGTAGAAATGATTACCCCAACGCAAAGATATATGTTTCTGGAGAAGAAATCGAACAAGTCAGGCAATTCAAATACTTGGGATGTTTGCTGAATGAGGGTTGGGACCCCGAGAATGAAATAAAGAGCAGAGTTGAACAAGCCAGAAATGCTTTTTTGAGGCTTCGTAAGTTTCTGACTGATCGCAAATTGGACTTCAATCTCCGGTACAAGATGCTTAAGTGTTACGTGTGGCCTGTTCTGCTGTACGGAATGGAAGCATGGACGTTAAAGGCCAGTTCCATTAACAAACTTGAAGTGTTTGAAATGTGGTGCCTGCGTCGAATGCTCAGAATATCATGGACGGACAGGGTCAGAAATGAGGAAGTACTCAGAAGAGCGGGCTTACAGGATAGGGAACTTTTTAATTATGTAAAAAGTAAGAAGACTGCATACTTGGGGCACATTATACGAGGAGAACGATACACTTTTCAGCAACTGATACTCGAAGGGAAGATAGAGGGTAGGAGAGGTCTCGGACGTAAAAAAAATGTCATGGCTGCGCAATATTCGACAATGGACAGGAATCCACAGCTATGAAATGCTTCGCAATGCTGCTAAAAACAGAATTATTTAAACCAGATTATTTAACATCTCACCTGACGAGACGATGTACGGTGGACGCCTACGCAGAAATGCACGGCACCTTAAGAAGAAGAAGATTCTAATTTGTGCAAAGGAATTGTTGACACACATTCGCGCAATCATGGTCAGTTTCTTTGGTACGCCTAACTCCATCATTGCACTCCACAGTTTTAAGCGATCTATGGAATCATATGCTTGTTTGAAATCTATGAAGATCTGGTGTACTTCTTTATTATATTCCCAATACTTTTCTAGCATTTGTCTGATAGTAAATATTTGGTCGATTGTTGATCTTCCAGGCCTAAAGCCGCATTGGTAATCGCCAATAATTTCCTCTGTATATGGCAGTAATCGTTTTAGTACAACTGAAGCTAATATCTTATATGTAGTACCGATTAGTGAGATTCCCCTGTAGTTGCCACATGTATCCTTTCTGCCTTTTTTATGTATTGGCACGATAATACAGCCACTCCATTCTTTTGGCATTATTTCTTAGAATTATTTCTTATATTTCATATTTTCTTATTTCAAGAAAAGTACTTAGGTGAATCTATGAAGAAGTGAATATCAATAAATTTTGGAGAAGACGATACAAGTTAATAGAATATATCAGGAACCATCCACCCAATGGCACTACAGCCCAAGCCGGGCCTTGGCCTCCTTCATTAAACCTCTCCAAACATCTCTATTTACTGCTGTTCTTTTCCATGAACGCGTTTTTAGGAGATTTTTGGCATCCTCATCTACCTCGTCTTCCCATCTCTTTTTTGGTCTTCCAACAAGCCTTTTTCCTTGCATTCTTGCGTTTAGTAATTTTCTGGGGATTCTGTTCTCATGCATGCGGGCCACATGCCCTGCCCATCGTAATCTCTGCAGTCTAGTGTATTGTGCTAGTGTTGGTTCAGTGTATTGTTCGTATATTTCGTTATTATATTTAAGTCGCCAGTTGTTATTTTCCTTTATTGGACCCAGTATTCTACGCAATATTTTTCTTTCGAACACGTCTAATGCATTGGTAGATTTCTGGGTTATAACCCATGTTTCACACCCATAACTTACTATGGGTCGGATTATTGTTTTATATACCCGGAGTTTTGTTTTCCGGTGTACGTCTCGCGATTTAAATATGTGGCCCATCGCGAAATAGGCTTTGTTTGCCAGCATAAGCCTTCTATTTATTTCCGGTTCTTCTTCATTATTTTCGACCAGATCCATTCCTAAATACGTGAATCTATTCACGTATTCTATATCGTCTATAAATTGTTGTTGTTGCGCCTGTCTATTTGATCTGGTTTTTATGAGTAGTTTTGTTTTATTTGTATTTATTGTTAGCCCTACAACTTCTGAACTCTGTTTCAACTGAACGTAGGTTTCTCTACCGCAGTCTTTGTTCTGCTCATTATGTTTATGTCATCTGCGTATGCTGCTAATTGGGTAGATTTGTTTGTAAGATGTTATATCAGGAACCAGATATCGTAAAACATATTTAAGATGGGACGTAAGAGGTGGATAGGTGGATGAAACAAAATGACCCAGCTAGAAAAACGCTCCTTGATAGATCCATTGGTCAGGTAAGAAGAGAAAGACCAGAACAAGATTCCTTTAACATCGATGAAGACGTGAGAAATGTGGAAATGCGTGCTTGGGGGAAAAAGGCGATGGATAGGGATTACTGGAGAGAAATTCTTAAGGAGACTAGGACCCACATGGGGTTGTAAAGCCATAATAATGATGGTAGCAGTAGGTACATTTTTTCCAGAATCTAGAAAGTAAATCAATAGAAACAATAACAAGAATATAGATAGTCTAATAATACTTATACTAAAGTTTACACGAGAACAACCAAATAGCAAAAAATATGAATAATATGAAACATAAAACTTTTACGGCAGATTAAAATATTAGAACCTAAAAAGAATATATGGAACAAAAGGAAATACAGAAGAAAAAAAATTTACAAAAATATTTGTTAAAGTTAGTATCTCCCAATATTCAAGCATAATTAACTTAGTGTTTTGTTTTAGGACAATGCTTGCTTAAATTAGGAGACATCAACAAAGCTCAAGAATACGCTCAGAAAGCTGTCCAAGCCGGAAGTCACGAATTCTGTTTCGAGCTTTTAATAAAAATATTAATGCTACAAAAGGAAGTTAAAGCAGCAGTCGCTGTATCAAATGCTGCCGTAGAGTATGTATAAAAAAATTGTTGGTTATTTTTATTTTATTTCATTGTATTGTTTTATTATTTTATTCAAATAAATGATAATATTATTTTATGTTGGTTAATATAAAGAATGTCCACAAAGGTTTTTCATAAAAAAAAACTACAATTTCTGAATTTAAACATACATTTCACATACATTAAAACTACATTTTTGCTTTGATCTAAGTTCTAAAAATATTTAATAATAGAAACCAATCATCATGTTATTTCAGCTCTCTTTAGAATTGTTGTGTCTGTTTACTTTCTTCTTCTTTAAGTACCATATTCTTTCAGACGTTGGTTAGCTACCTTAATTTTATTTACTGCTACCCTAAATAGCATGCTTGTATCAATATTATACCAATATTTTAAGTTCTTCAACCAAGAAGTCTTTCTTCGTTTTTTTCCCATTTTTCCTTGCATAATATTTTGTAGAAACCTATATTTGGGACCTTTCATTACATGCCCAAAGTACTCTAGCTTCTGGATGGTTTTTATATTTCTGAAAAAGAAATGTTACAGTATACAGGGTGGTCCTTAAGTAATTGTACAGAAAGACACCATAGATTCTGAATTATAAAATATTATGATTTAAGTCAACTTGCTTAAGTAAAATGTTGATATTAAGAAATATACAGGGTGTTAAAGTGGAAATTTAAAATTTTATTTTTCGCTATAACTTTTATGTTTGTTAACATTTATGTATAAAAATTTACAACTGGATACTATTGAGTATAAGAAATTATAATTTGATGCACACTTTGATGTAGCTGATAGAGGGCGCCACATCTGCCACATATGTGGCATAAATTTGCACCTAACTTTTTTGCCCTTTAAGTTATCGATATTTTTGACAAAAAATATTAAAGATACATTATTTTAACATAAAAAAGGTATACCTGTTAATAACTTTAAAACTCAACAGTTTTCGAGATAATCGCATTTTACAAATCAACTGCATAATTCTGATTTACCGCAATTAATCCAGGCAACGAAAGAAAAATAGAAAAAAACATTAATACTTCTGAATTTTGGTATACAATTTTTTGAATAAAGTTATTAGCTAACGAAATATTAAATAAAATAAATATATCAACAGGATAATTAATAATATGATTTGACAAAATAATAGGATACTTGTATTTGCCATCAAACATTTTACGTTTTATATTAAATTAAAGTCATAAACATTTTATTTCTCAAACTAAATTAAGAAATAGTTAAATAAATTAAGATTAAACTCTTTGTCAAAGTAAGTGTTCGATATGTCCACCATTTTCCTCAATACATTTATCAATCTGTTCCATAAAAGATCGTCTCATATTAAATAGCATCATCGGTTCAATAGAAACTGCTGCAGTATTTATTTCTTCCCAAAGTTGGTTGCGAGTGTTTATGGGATTCTTGTAGACACATTGTTTCATTGCGCCCCATATACCAAAATCTAGCGGAATAAATTCTGGGCTACGTGGTGACCAAGGAAAATGACTACCACGACCAATCCAACGTTCCGGAAAGTTGGTATTCAAGTATGTTCTCACTGCCCTTGTATAATGTGATGGTGCACCATCTTGCATAAACCACATATTTTGCCTTAAGTTTCATGGCAAGTCATCCAACAAATCAGTAAACTCATTTTGTAAAAAATGTAAATAGTTCTCACCATTCAAATTACGAGGTAACTCGCGTGGCCCTAAAAAATGATTACCAATGATTCCACACCCTACGTTTTTAAATTCATGTTGGAAATGCCTTTCTCTCTTAACGTGGGGACTTTTAGTATCCCAGTAATGATTGTTCCTTAAATTAAAAATACCGTGGCGTGTGAATGTAGCTTCGTTCGTAAATAAAATTCTATCGACGAAAGAGTTGTCAAGATTTTGCCTGTTTCGGATATCATTTGCAAATCTGCATCTTAAAGGTAAATCTGCTGGTAATAGATTTTGCATAGGTGTAAAATGGTAAGGGTGAAAATGCTCACGGTGCAGGATTTTTAAAACTGAAGTTTTGTTGATTCCTAACGCTGAAGATAAACGTCGTGTACTTACTTGAGAATTATCGTCAACGCGAACTATTACTTCATTTTCTTGATCAGGTGTAAAGATTTTTGATCGACCTAAGTTGTCTCGTTTAGAACGATATGAACCACTTTCGCCTAAATTTCGAAATAGATGTTTAAATGTTTGATGATTGGGTTGCAGCCTGTTTGGGTATCTTCTTAAATATTCCCTTTTCGCTGGTCGTCCGTTAAAGTGTTGCTGACAATAAATAGCAACCATGTCTCTCATATCCATGTTAGAAAAATTATTATGCATTTTCTGCTTTTCTTTAAGAAACCAAAATAGATTAGATATTGCAAAAATCACTGATTAAACAAAACAAGCCTTATTTTTAGTTGTCAAAAGCATTCGTGACATCAGTCTACTATAAAATTTCCCGTAATCCATTGGGTTTGTCTACTGGCATCAAAACTGCCTTAAAAAACGTGGTAGGTACAATAACTGACACTGTAGACTAGCACTTAGCTTCATATCATGTTTCCTATATTTTTTAAATAATATTTTTAACATATAATAAAGTAACTTTATTATTTATTTATTATTTTATTTTAAACAAATTATATTATATTAAAATAATTTAATAAATTAAGTTTGCTAGTAGCGCCACCTGTTATCAACAAAATACAGATCCGTGAAAGTGAGACTTAATATATTATATTATTATTAAAATATAAATTTGATATTCGATCATTAATTTGATAGTAAATTTAATTATTATATAAAATAAATAAGACGTTAAAAAATACAATTTAATTATAGTTTGAAAGAAATTTATTGACAACTAACGTTAAACGTGACACCGTCTCGTAGCGCTTCTTCCGTGACGCTTAGCTCAGGATTTTACAATAAAGAAAAAGTAATACACCACCAGCATAGAAACTTATAAAAGCGATGTATAAGGGAAATTGTAAATATGATGACGGCCAACTTCTAAATACAAACACGGCACTCAAAGAAGAAGATAGAAGCTTCTCCCCCAATACGACATTTAGCAATCATAACAAAGCATTTCGGGATATTACATTATCATATTTGAGTTGTTTTAATAAGAACAAACTAATAATTATGCTTATTTACAGGTATTCAGTGCTTTACCGCAAAATTATCACAACTAAGAATGATTATGCAGCTGACTTATAAAATGCGATTATCTCGAAAAGTACAAATTATCTCAGATATAACGGTGAAACAATCAGAAGACACCAACCCACCTGCAGATAATCTTTTGCATACAGGATTGTGTTATACTTGTTCCTATAATACATATATATTTAAGTCACATGTCACATTTATGTCTTTATCGCGATATAGCATTGTTGAGTCATCCGCATAAACTGATACAAATGCATCAGGCATTACATGTGGTAGTTCATTAATATACAAAATAAATAATATAGGGCCCAATATTGAGAACTGTGGTACTCCATTCTTATTAATAATCGGATCAGACATTGAAATCTTGAAGTTATTTTTCACTATAACTATTTGGTGCCGGTCTTTCAGATAGGAACCAAACCAACTATGGGCAACTCCTCTAACACCATATCTGTACAATCTATCGAGGAGCACATCGTGTTGCACACAATCAAATGCACGACTGAGATCACAAAAAATGGCAGTTGGATTTTCACTGTTCTCAATTGAGAGTAAGACTTTCTCATAAAAACTGTTAATGGCCGTGGAAGTAGAAAATTTATTTCGAAATCCATGTTGATGCTTTGTGATAATTTGGTTGATGTCTAAAAATTATAAAAGTTGTTTTAGCATTGTATATTCAATAATCTTAGATATCACAGATGGAACAGACAATGGTCGAAAATTTGACATTAATTCAGGATTACCTTGTTTTAATACCGGTGAAATGATAGAAGTTTTCAGTATATTGGGAAAAACACAAGTATTGAAAGAAGCATTTATAATATTAGCCAGTGGTGTCAAAATTTGAGACGCAATTTTCTTAATTACTATACCTGATATTTCATCAAAACCACACGATGCTTTGTTTTTATTTTATATTTTATTATATCTAAGACATCTTCCTCTGTTACATAAGATAGGAACAAACTACTTTGAACAAAATCATTAGAATGCTGAAAATTTAAATTTGGTTTAATTATTTTACTAATTATATCCACTGGTGCATCTATAAAGTAATCATTAAATTTGTTTAATATTATATCTGAATCTGTAATCCTAGTATCATCTATATTTAGACAGATATTTTTGTGATTTTTTTGTTTTCCATTAAGTTCATTTATAACAGCCCATGTGGTTTTGTTTTTGTTAGAGGATTCAGAGATTTTGTTAAAATAAAACTGACCCTCTGTGGCATCAACAAGAATTTTGTGCTGATATTTTTTTTGTCTATGTAGAGTTTTTAGCTCAGAGTAAGTCTTACTCAATATATACAAATCCTTTAGACTATCTGAAGAAGATTTTACTTCTTGGGTGACCCATGTATTTTTTTTTGTTTTGGTAATGTTTGGTTTCTCTAATAGGACAACTAATATTGAAATAGAACTGTAATTTATCATGAAAGGCATTATATTTACTCTCAACATCAGTTGCATGATAAACATCTTGCCATGTTTCTTTACTCAAGAGATTGTTGAATGCATCTATAGCGCCTTCATGTGTTACTCTGAAAGTATTTCGAACTGTTGTCATAGTTGGATTAATAAAATTCAATCTTAAAAGGAATATATCGTGATCCGATTCAGTATTTACATTTACAGTACCTACACAATCATCACAATTTGTATATACCTGATCTAAAATATTTTCGCATGTGGAAGTCGACCTTGTAGGTGTAAAGTTCCTGGGTGACAAACCATAAGATGCTAGAAGACTAGAAAATCTGTGTGAATTATTTAGTGTCATGGAATTTACATTAAAATCGTCTGTTAAAAATATGAATTGATTTGGTTTAAAATTTGAATTTAAAATAAGGTAACTTAAACATCTTAACTTTTAAAAACACATAATGTTACAAAAATTTAAACCAACAACATTAAATGGGTTTTTACCCATATATTTTAGTGGCTCATAGCATGTATACTTCGTAAGTATTAACCACATTTTGAATTAACCTTAGTCAACATTTAAAATTTTACGTACTTTTTATTTAAAGTGGTTATATACTTTCAGGTTACACTGATGATGGAATTTACATTATACATTATACATTTACATATAGTCCGTTTGGGTATTTTATTATATACCTTTTATAGGATTTTAAATAAAAATGTTTTGTGATACATGGTATACAGCCAGCTACAAGAACTTTCTTTCCTAGTGGATTATAATATAATTTATTTAAAATATAAATAATAAATAAATAATTAAATTACTTTATTCAATTTTAAAAATATTTAAATTTTCAAAGTGCAGAAAACATGTAGTGCTTCGCGCTAATCTACTGTACCGCCTATTGTACCATCTTTGTTTTCAATATTTAATACATTTATACAAACATACGCGTGTGCAGTTAGTATTTTCATTAAAACTAACGGTAACTTGCCTCATTATACAAGCATCCTGGCGAAAGCAGCATAATACAATACCTATTCTGTATGCTCTACACGCTTTACTGTTTTGAAGCTTTGTAAAGTTTATAGTTGTTTGATATAGTTGCTGCATGAAAATAAATTATTTATGAATATTTTGCTTCTCATTTGGAAATATAAGCTATTATTTACCTAAAACAGAAACCTGGATCTATAATCGTCTGTCGCAATATTTGACAAGACGTGCACTGAATTAATAACGACATTCCCCACATATGGAAATTAAGGTAAATACTATTTCGTAATGCATTTAAAAAATCTAGTAAAGTGTTACTAATTATATCCCTATTGCTTTGATCACCTGATAACAACATTTATATTTATTTAGCGTATGGCTACATCACAGATTCATATAAATATAAATATATAAATATAAATTATATAAATTACAAACAACAGTAAATATAAAAATATTATTCTACAAACAAACATCTAGATTATAAATATATTCGATCGACTCTTTTGTAGCAGCCAGGAAATCTGAAGGGTTGCCATTATAGGATCTAATCGGGCATTCCTCTACCATGTGCTTTACTGTTTGCCTTTTGGCGCCGCAGTCGCAATTTGGTGATTGTCTTTTTCCCCATCTAAAAAGTGAGTTGGAACATCTGCCACAGTTCGTCCTTATTCTATTGAGTGTGGTTCAAATTCGTCTCGGTTGGTTGAAGCCCTCAGGTTTGCTAATAATACATGGCATGTTCCAGTTAGCTAGTGCAGCGTTCTTCTCCCATTGTTCTCTCCACCGTTCAGTCACATTAAAATTTTGATCTACTAGCCTTTTTGCTGTTTTTAGAGGCGGGTGTCTTGAACGGAGCCTATTTATGTCTCTGGCGGAAGTTCCGACATGGGAGCGGAGCTCAGGATCAGTATTGATTTTTGTAAATTCTCTGACAAGGGCATGTTTCCGGCGGATGGGTGGTGGAGCTATATGACTCAAAGCTGGTAACCAGTAAGTGGGCGTGGCCTTGATTGTGCCCGATATAGTTCGCATGGCTTGGTTGAGTTGGACATCAACACGGTGAGTATGTGGACTGTTTATCCATACTGGTGCACAGTATTCCGCTACGGGGTATACCAGTCCTAATGCTGTCGATCTAAGTGTGGGTGCTGAGGAGCCCCATGTAGTGCCGCAGAGCTTTTGCAAGATGTTTTTACGAGTTTGGAGTTTTGCAGCAGTCTTAGTAAGATGCTTTTTAAAGTTTAGCGTTCTATCAAGTGTAACACCTAAGTATTTTGGGTGTTTATTTTATTTAAGGAGTCTATCCCCAAAATTGATTTGAGGTTGATAGTTGGCCATCTTGTTGTATAAATGGAAGCAGGACACTTCTGTCTTAGTTGGATTGGGTTGCAATCTCCATTTGCGGAAATAATTCCCTAGGGCATTTAAATCGTTTGTTAGAATGCGTTCAGTGACCTCGAATTCGTTATGACTTGCGGCAAGCGTCCAGTCGTCTGCGTATCCAAACTTTTTTAATGTGGTTTCTGGCATGTCTGCTATGTAGAGGCTGAAAAGCATGGGAGCCAGCACGGATCCTTGTGGAAGTCCATTATTCAGTTTTCTTTGGGTACTAGTCTTGTCTCCCAATATACTTTAAAGCATCTGTTGGATAGCATGGCGTTAATAACCTCAGTGGTCTTTCTGCATGGAATTATTCGCATTAATTTATATATTGCCCCTTGTCGCCACACAGTGTCATAAGCAGCAGATAGATCGATGAAGACAGCGGTTGTTTTTGATTGCTTTTGAAAGTTTGATTCCACATAATTGGTCAGGGCGAGTACCTGGTCTGTGGAGCTGCGGTTTGGCCGAAATCCTGCCTGTTTCACTGGTAAGTGTTGGAATATGGTTTTGCTGATTCTATTATACAACAGTCTTTCGAACAATTTGTACACCATACTTAAAAGTGCGATGGTGCGGTAGTTTTTCGGTGAATTATTACTTTTCCCTGGTTTTGAAATGGCGACGATTTTTGCATTTTTGAGTTGGTGGGGGACGTTTCCCGTTTGAAGGATGTCAGAAAAGAATTCTGCGAGCCATTGCCTAGTGAATCTGCCGTTATGTTTGAGAAACTCAGCGTGAATGGCGTCGCAACCCGGCGCTTTTCCTGTTTTTATTTCATTTAGGGCTTGCGATATTTCTTCATGCGTAAATGGGTTGGAATATTCTGTTGACTGTGCAAGACTAGATTTTATGGTTTTGAGGTCTTTTTTAACTTTAATTGTATGTAAACGATTTTGAGGTGCCCTAGAGGTTGACACTATGTGCGTAGCTATTTGATCTAGAGTTACTAGGTTGGTTTGGCAAACGGGTGGGTTGCTACTTCCGAGTTTCCGCAGTAGGGACCAAGCTTGTCGACTTGACTTCTGGAAGTCTAGGTTTTCTACTGTTTGTGTCCATTTTTCACGCCTGGCAGCATCAATGCTGTTGAGTAGTTCGTCTGCAATCTCCTGCTTTCCATCTTCGCAATATTCTTCATACAGTTTTTCGCTCTGTTCTGTCCAACCAGGGATATATTCTTTGCGGTTTCCTCTAGGGATTGTCGCTTTTGCTGAGGTGATTATTGCTCCTGTTAGTCTCCCGTAGTTCTGGCTCTTTGGTGGAATCCATCCTAGGCATTTTTCAAGGTTACTGGTGAAAGCAGACCAGTTAGCTTTCTTGAAGTTCCATATGGGGCGTGGGAACGATCTTATAATCGAAATGCTGATACCGATCTTGATTAGGACGGGGCGATGTTGACTATGTGGAAAGTCAGACATAACCCTTCGTGATGCTGCTAGCGGTTGGCCTTTGTTGTCAATGGTAACAAAACAGAGATCAGGGTTATATTCTCTCCCCCAGGCCGCAGATCTAAAAGTGCCTATATCTTTGGCGTCAAATAGAAGGTGGGCACCATGTTCCTCTGCACATTCCACAAGGGATGTGCCATTTCTGTCAGTGTCTGAGTATTTCCACATCTCATGGTGGCTGTTGAAATCACCTACGTATATGGCTGGATGTTCATAGGAATTAAGATCTTGGACAGGCCAGGTAATAGCAGGAGGTTTAGCTATTATGACATTGCCTATTTTCACAGTTACCTCGTGGATGTTGTTCTCGGTAAAAGTGGCGATTAATGCTGCATTTTCTATGTTTGAACGGACATATGTTGCCACTCCGTAAGCTCTATCGTAGGTAGCGCCCAAAAGATCATAGCCGGAGTTTTCCTCTTGAGCTTAGTTGACCTTCGTTTTCTGTGTGCGTTTCCTGAAGTGCTACTAGGTCAACTTCTTTGTCTTTTAAAAGTCTATGCAGGATTTGACATTTTGCCCTGATTATGCCTTCTATGTTAAAATGGCAAACTCGTATGCTTGGTCTGAGTTCTTTGGTCAAATGGTCCTGATAAGGTCCGTTTACAAGTGTCATTTCTGGAAAGATTTTCTGTGATGATTGAATTGCCAGGAGATTCAACAACATTTATAATACAGTTCGATTAAATAATAAGATATCTGGTAACTCTGTCCGTTAAAGCCGAAAGTCCGTTATATAAAAGTATTTTTAAAATAAAGCAAAAAAAATTTTCCTTGAAAATATGTATGTACACTGTAATTTGATATATATAAAAAAATACAAAACACAAACAAAATTCTATTTAATTTTCTGTGGACATTCGTCGTAAGTGTCGTTGCTTTTAATATCGCGCGCTTGCTGTCGGTAATCCTGTTGTGAAAAAGGAATCAAGTTTCGTTTGTACTTTCCATGTTTGCTATTTTTTTTATGATCAACTCTTTAAAATTACGAAAATTAATAGAATACAGTTGAACTTTGTTATCTGATGAATAATCAATAAATGATCATTATTAAATCGTCATAAATGATTTATTAGATCGTCGAGATGCCAGCTTGCCTCTGATAACTTCATTTTTGACAGTGTTGTTTTGTCGTCTTCATTTTCATCCTCATTTTTTAGGTCCATAACTTTATCTGCTGTTTCACTTTCAGTCATGATATTATACTCAGGGTTACCTTCATCTACTTCTAGTCATTGCAAAACATGTTTTTCAGCTACAGATTCTCAGGCATTATTATGTATTGTCCTACAGAAATCAGTAACTTCCAACCCTTCTAAATCTTTGTCCACATCCTGGCCATCAAACAAATTGTTGCAACTATTTTTTTAAATCATGAATGTGTTGCTTGTGTTAGGCCATTTCAAATAGGTAAAGAAATAATAAATAAGACTTACTCACAATCAATTTAATTTAACTATCAGACGACCGGTTTCGCTTTCTACAATATGCAAAGCATCTTCAGGTCTCGATACAAAGTTAACCAAATGCTAAAATGATAAAAACCCATATTAGGGTGTTGTCTAATAAAGATAAACAAATTAGATGTTATAAATTACAATAATTATGCCAATATTATATGTCTGTGGTTTTATTTAAATGATTGAGTTGAATAAAAGGTATAAAATTTTTTTTAAAAAGGTTAAAAAGACAAGGTAAGGCCCACAAATTGTTATAAAATCTCTTCTATTGTAATAAATTAATAAATGAGCAAATAAATAAATAAAATAAAAATTACTTACATGCCGGTACTCTATTAATAGATGGATGGTAGAACATGTTTGAAACTACTTTATATTGTTGAATGGAGAACTCAATACTATTATTGCAGTTGTTTGACAGTAAACGGGAAGTTCTTGAGGAGATAGATTTGATCCAATGAATTTGAGATATGTGTGAGATTGTTTGTTAAATGTAAGTGGTGTAATATACTATTGTGTTATTAAAAGTTATTTATACTTATTCCAGAGATATATTTTTGAAATGTGTGTTATTTATTGAGTAATTGTTTTATGAAGGTGACATTTTATGACAATGAATAAGTTAAGATGTAAAAATTGTGTGGGGGCAATTATTTTCAAACTTGTAGTTATCAAATTACTTTGATAAAGTTCTATTGGCAATGAGTTAATTATTGGAATAGTCAAGTGAATAAAATGGTAAAATACAAACACTTAAGGATAATTTAAACACACTAAAACAGAAAACACTTAGAAGGGACGAAACAAACATTGAATTTAAAAGGGGGAAGGACTTTAAAGCACTACATC
Source organism: Diabrotica balteata (assembly GCA_918026665.1). Lineage (NCBI taxonomy): Eukaryota > Metazoa > Arthropoda > Insecta > Coleoptera > Chrysomelidae > Diabrotica > Diabrotica balteata. Next base: position 26,235,142 of record OU898280.1, read on the forward strand.
ATAGTCTTGGGCACAATGAGTTTTTTATTGTTGTATCTACTAGATTTTAGTGGTAAATTTTGACAGATGTAGGTTAGCATGTGACAGTTCTTCTTCTGTTTCTCAATACTGTAAGTTAAGTTATCTAGTTTCATAACAGCATATTTTATGCGCATATTTAACAATTAAAAAACAACGGTCTAAATTAAAATAAGCCCCGATTACTTGAAGTTGAAGGTTTAAACTTCAATTTAGACACTTGGTAACCTCAAAAATAATAATTTACATATGTGTTTTCAAGCCTCAAAAATGCGTATTTTCGCGTTTTTCAGACTTTAAATCGCTTATAACTCGAAAACTATCAACTTTAGAGAAAAACAACAAGAGATCTTTTTTGTTTAAAACAATCCAAAAAACCTAAAAAAACGTTTTCCAAATTAAAAAAAATATTTTTGACTTTGTTTAAAAAAATTGTTTAAACAATTTCTGCCTAAAAATTTCGCCCGGCACCCTTCAGATTTGTTTAAAGGTGACATTTTTGAACTGGAATCCGCGAAGAAACCGAATCAGAAACATTTTCCCAACGGGAGCGGCCTCACAGCCTGGACTATTATGTTTATGCGTTTTTATTCGTATCTCGAGTTCGACAAAAGCTATTAACATGGGGTTTGCGCCATTTTGTTACGAATTTAATCCGGTTCCATTATAATTTACAATAAATAGGCGTTTTCGTTAAAAATTTGAAAAAAAAACAAAATTTAATTTTTTCTATTCGAAAGTACCCTCTATGACAATTAATACTAAATGCAATTATTTTATAGTAGATGTAAATTAATTCATCCACACTCTTTCTAATGACACCAATTTCGTTAAAATCGGTTGATCTAAACCAAAGTTATAGGTATTTATCCACAAATACTTTCCACCTTTCCCCCAGCCTTTATTTGAAAAAATAAAAAAAAGTACTTGAACAACTCTGTGCAGAATTTAGGCCTCTTTCTAGTTTACTTATTTTAAACTTGGTATAATTAAGCACATTTTCCAAAAAAACTGGTTTTAAAAGCTTTCTTCGCAGGTTACGCCCCCTAGCGGTCAACCCAGAAACTTGAAAGTGATTTCCAGCGATATCTCTTGGTCACTTTTACTAGGAAATTTTTTCTCCCAAAGTTATAACATGAATAGTTTCTGATATATAGCCGAGAGATCGGCTTATTGGACCTCCCGGTACATAGTATTTATTTAAAAAATGATCTTTGACATCTTTATGTAAAAAGTTTGTAATAACTTTTGTACATTTAGATCTAACAAACAATGTAATTGTTGTAATTGTCAATATTCAAATTTATTTACAAATTCAATTGTTTTTGTGTTAAGATACTTTTTCAAAATTATATTAAAATTTTAGATAAGCATTTATTAGATTGGAACATTTTTATATTAATATTTTTTGAAATATGTTAGCAGCATTTTTATTAACTAATTTTATTTGGTGAGTAAATTGGTGGTTTGTAAATTTTTTCTTTCTAGTTCAACTTTGTAAGATATTTTGTATTTTTTTTAGCAGCTCTTGATAATAATGGTAAACACAATTGAAAGCTCGAGTAAAAAATAGTTAACAAATAGCCAATGACACATTTATTGACTCCAACCCATCCAAAACAGTTATATATATATATATATATATATATATATATATATATATATATATATATATATATATGCTCTACTGAATCTTATTTTGCAGCTCTTGGAATATATGGGTTTCTTTTTAATAACTACATTTTTATAATATACGGATTTTTGGATTTTCAATTACCGATCAAAATTTATTGCGTATTTACAGACAGGTAATAGTCAGTTTAACTGAAACTTTTAATTGAATAAATATTTTCAATAACTACGAATCCCACTTCCAGAAAGCGCCGTAAACTTTTCACGCGGTGAACTTTTTGCTTTTATGAAGTAATCCTCTTGGAACTAATTGATTTTCGTTTTGGAATTGGATAATTAATGTTTTTTGCCATTCAAAATTTGTATTGGTAAATTTATTTCTTTAAATTCAATACATTTATCTAATTAAGAGATCTCAAATCTTTTATTTTCTACCTGGAAATTTAAATCAGCCAATTATACATAGGCGCGATAAAACTTTTATCGCGGAGCGATGTAATCGCCCTCAATACAATGCTGTTGCAAAATTTGTGATTTACGTGTTTATTACTTTACATCTGCCCTCGGCTCGAGAGACGCGTCGCGTTAATTACAGAATCCTTAAGCACACATATTAACCGTTCATTGATTTGACATTCTCCTACCTTAAGAAATTTGATAAAACTTTTCACAAAAAAATTTAGAGAGTCAAGAAAATCCTACTTAAATTTTAGAAGAGTTTTAACTACCTGGCTCCAAAATCAAACCCTGGTCCTCCAAGTTGGGGGTTGGGTAATCGGGTTAACCACTCGATACTCGTCAAAAATGGTAAAGGTTAAAAACTCCAAAATCCAGCCTCGGAAGCGAACTGATATACGACGACGAAAAATGCTACGGAACAGGAAAATAATTTTTGCGACATGGAACGTCCAAGGGATCTCAAAGAAAGTTCCATAAATCTTAGAAGAACTAAACAAAATGAAGATAGACATAGCTATTATTACAGAAACTAAACGGAAAGGTCAAGGATCGGAAAACCTAGGTAAATGCGATCATTTCTACACCGGAGTCACAAAAGAACGTAGAGCTTAACAAGGAGTCTCCATTATGATACACCGCCACTTCAGAAAATACATCATATCATGGGAAAGCATCAACGAAAGTATGATACAAATGAATATATGTATAAAAGGATACAGACTGACCATTCTGGGAATATATGCAATCAATAACGAGGCTATTGTAAATGTGAAAGATAACTTTTTCGAACAACTAACTGAAGAAATCACAAAGGTGGGTAAAACAAAAGAAATAATAATCTTGGGAGACCTCAACAGCAGAGTCGGAAAAAAGAAATGAGTGCATTTCTGTGTATATCCCCACTTCATACAAATCTTGCCGCCGTATTATTTTATTGTTCAGACACACTAATCGACAAGTGAAGTGAAGAACGACAAACAGTATATTTTATTTGAAATCAGCAATTTATTCGGAACATTTTTTGTTATTTCTGTTTGTTATGCGGTTCTTTTGTAATATTTGATAATTTGGTGTTTATAAAACTTAGCATAAATTTACTATTTGCAAATAAAATGTGTGGTTCTACTATGGAACCACCAGGTCAGTGGGATATGCCTACATCTTTGTTTTTGTTTTACTTCAGGTGTTGATCATGGACATTAGTAAGTTGGCCTCAGACGAGGCATATGCTTTGATTGACGAAATACCATCAGATTTAGAGTTTGTCACTTCAGGGGCTCCATCTGAGGATTAATTAGATAAGTTTGAGGATGACGAGTTTCAAGTCATATTAAATAATAGCGACAGTGCAATTTTTTTTACTACAACTACACCCTTTACCGAAAGTTTTAGACCCAGCATATCTGAGCAAATTGGAAGTCCTATAGATACGTTTTTATGTCTATTTCCAAATGAATTAATTGAAACCATGGTTTTTAAAACAAATCTGTATGCAACGCAGCAATTTGGTAAACGTATTATTCCCACGAATGTTGCCGAAATGAACAACGATATCAACATATCAACGATAATACAGTACAACTTCAGAAAGGTGACGAGGGCTATGATAAACTATACAAGTTATGACCAATGATTGACAGGCTAACTCATACTTTTGCAAACTGCTATAAATTAGGTGAAAATCAAAGTATCGATAAATCGATGGTCAAATATAAAGGGAGAATAGGTTTTCGTTAATATATGCCTCTCAAACCAATAAAAAGGGGGTATAAAATTTGGATACGAGCAGATAGTTCTGGGTTTGTATCACACTTCCAGATTTATATTGAAAAAGTTTGCTCTGGCAAAGAAGGTTTAGTTTCCAGAGTAGTAAAAGATTTAACCCGTCTACTTGTAGGCAAGCATCATAAAATATATATTGATATATTTTTTAAATTCTATCCAGTTAGCCAGTGACCTTTTGAAATATGGCATTTACTCATGTAGAACTATGAGAAAGAAACGTAAGAATCAGCCAATAAATTTAGTCAACGATAAAACAAAAATGGCAAGAGGAACTTCAGAATGGAGGATCATTGAAGAAGATCTAGTATATCTTAAGTGGATGGACATCAAGCCAGTTCTATTTCGCAGTAACTTCCACAATCCAAATGATATCCAAACTATTTTCAGAAAAAACAAAGATGGTACCTCTCAAGACATTGCTTCTCTTCAAGTAGTCAAAGAGCCGACATACCAAGCATATGGGGTATGTCGACCAGTCAGATATGTATATTTCTTTATACAAAATTGTTTTGGCATTTTCTGGATCTATCTGTAGTAAATAGTTATATTTTATATAGAGACCGAGCAGAAAACGTAACAAGCTTTTCTCTGAAAGACTTAAGATTAGCTGTAGCGTGGGATTGATTGGAGCACAACCAGATCCAGATAAAAAGGACAGAAGGAGTTCTCAAGGTGTACCAAATAAATTTAACACCATAGTTCCCCCTAAAATAAAATATGATAAATGTGCCCATCTTCCAATCCACGGAAATAAGGTTCGTTGTGCCCATTGCAGTACGCGTGCGCAACCACTTCGTTCTAGGTCGCCTTCTACATGTCGTGTTGGACTCTGTTTGAGTGAAAGAAACAATTGTTTTTATAAATTTCACCAAAAGAATTGATTCTGATTTTGGTCTAGTTTCCTAGTGGTTACTTTATGGAACCACATGTTTTTGAAAAAACTAAATAAAAATAAATTTTTTTTGTATAAAAATATCTCTTATTATGTGTCATCATCATCATCATCCAGCCCCATTTTCACATCCATTGTTGGATATAGGCCTTCTCCAAACGTCTCCAGTTCTCTCTATCTCTAGCTGCTGCAATCCAGTTTGTTTCTATTTTATTATATTATTATGTGTACTGGTTCATAAATTAACCAAAAAAATCAGTATTAAAAAGAAAAAATTAACTCCGGCCACACAGGGTTAAAGGTCTTAGTTATTTTCCGCGGAGTTCCCTGTGTTCGTAAACATTAGAAAATAAAAAATAGGTAAAGAAATAATAAGTAAGACTTACTCACAATCAATTTAATTTAACTATCAGACGACCGGTTTCGCTTTCTACAATATGCAAAGTATCTTCAGGTCTCGATACAAAGTTAAATAAACGATGCCGGTACTCTATTAATTGATGGATGGTAGAACATGGTTGAAACTACTATGTATTGTTGAATGGAGAACTCAATTCTGCTATTGTAGTTGTTTGACAGTAAACGGGAAGTTCTTGAGGAGATAGATTTGATCCAATGAAGCAGAGATATGTGTTTGTTAAATGAAAATGATGTTATATACCATTGTATTATTTAAAAGTTATTTATACTTATTCGAGAGATATATTTATGAAATGTGTGTTATTTATTGATTAATTGCTTTATGAAGGTGACAGTTTTATGACAATGAATAAGTTTAGATGTACAAATTGTGTGGGTGTGCAATTATTTTTCAACTTGTAGTTATCAAATTTCTTTGATAAAGTTCTATTGGCAGAATAGTAGATTATTGCAAAGTCAAGTAAATAAAATGTTAGAATTAAAACAATTAAGGACAATTTAAAACACACTAAAACAGAAAACACTTAGAAGGGACGAAACAAACATTAAATTTAAAAGGGGGAAGGACTTTTATGCACTACATCTCAGTCTTGGGCACAATGAGCTTTTTATGTGTTATCTCTTTAAAAAAAAACTCATTGTGCCCAAGACTGAGATGTAGTGCATAAAAGTCCTTCCCCCTTTTAAATTTAATGTTTGTTTCGTCCCTTCTAAGTGTTTTCTGTTTTAGTGTCTTTTTAAATTGTCCTTAATTGTTTTAATTCTAATATTTTATTTACTTGACTTTGCAATAATCTACAATTTTACCAATAGAACTTTATCAAATAAATTTGATAACTACAAGTTGAAAAATAATTGCACACCCACACAATTTGTACATCTAAACTTATTCATTGTCATAAAACTGTCACCTTCATAAAGCAATTAATCAATAAATAACACACATTTCATAAATATATCTCTCGAATAAGTATAAATAACTTTTAAATAATACAATGGTATATAACATCATTTTCATTTAACAAACACATATCTCTGCTTCATTGGATCAAATCTATCTCCTCAAGAACTTCCCGTTTACTGTCAAACAACTACAATAGCAGAATTGAGTTCTCCATTCAATAATACATAGTAGTTTCAACCATGTTCTACCATCCATCAATTAATAGAGTACCGGCATCATTTATTTAACTTTGTATCGAGACCTGAAGATGCTTTGTATATTGTAGAAAGCGAAACCGGTCGTCTGATAGTTAAATTAAATTGATTGTATGTAAGTCTTATTTATTATTTCTTTACCTATTTGAAATGGACTCACACAAGCAACACATTCATGATTAGAAAATAAATTTTAATCAAGTACATAAAAAGTACTTTCGTATTAAAATACAGTAGTGGCATATAGAAAATATTTCTATATGGTTTTATGGTTCAAACTCGAGTTATTATATCGATGCAATCCTAATGCAATCAGACGAGCAAGTGATACATTTTTTTATTACTGTATACCAGGCTCGAGAGAGACGTCGCGCTTATTAGGGAACCCTCAAATACACATATTAAGCTTTCGTTGACTCGACATCGGGTGTGACCTATTCTAATTGTCCTAATTATCGCTACTCCTCCGGTTTTATATGGGAAAATCTGGAGACGTACTCTTGGTTGAATTTGGCGTATTTTTAGTGATTTAATAATAAAAATATTAAATTGATATAAGGTTGAATGCTCGAATAAATGAACTTTGACCAAATGAAAGTCAGATATCGAGCACAGTTTATTAATTAAATCTTTCATAAGTACTTTTGCTTCCTAGAGCATTTTCAGGGGCATCCGAAATAAGCTAAGAGACTTTTTTTAACTAATGAAATTAATTAACTTCGATAAAAAAGTTGATGGTTGATAAAAGTTTTTATGTGATTAAAGGTCGATTCACACACATCAGTCACGTCACAGTCACGGTACAGAACCGGTCCTGTTTGGTCACAGAACTATCAACTATCTGACAGCTGGCAAACTGTTCGTCAACTGATGAGTGTGAATGCCGGCGCCATATTTGTATTAAAGAATATTTTGTATGACGGATTGTTCGATTCGGCGCAATCACTGTGACGAGATGGTGACGAGACGTGACTGATGTGTCTGAATCGACCTTTACGTTTTAGACTAACTTCGTCAATTTTCGCATATCCAACAACAATAGAATGTTATAAACATAAAATTGTACATCACATTACACTACACAAGGACAAACACTTTAAAATTTTAAAATAGGCGAAGCTACATTATGTTTGGAAACCGGAGAGAGAATGGCTCCCTGTCTGAACGAAAATCTTAAAGTGACATGTGACATATGACAGCTTGGATGGGCAGCCACAGTCATGCATATGCGATCTGCACATTTCAAAATTCTATGAAACTAAGCATTGACCAAAGATCCAACTGACACTACTCTCTCTCTCTCTCTCTCTTCAATCCTGACCCCCCAGGGGGAGTGTAGTGGTCGACGTGATGTCGTGTATTTTCCGTCTCCAGAGATCTCTGTCTCTGGTCATTTCTTTTAATTCATGCATAGGTCTTTGACATATTCCTGTAATTTGATCTATCCATCTTGTTGGGGATCTTCCTCGTGATCTTCGGCGTTCTACCTTTCCTTGTATTATGAGTCTTTCCATGTTTTCTGTGTTTGCTCTCATAACATGCCCAAAATATTTTAATTGTTGGAGATGGACTTTACTAGAGAGTCGTTGGCTAACTTTTAGCTCTCTTAAAATTGAATTATTTGTTCTGCGGTCGGTCCAAGGAATTTGTAACATTCGTCTCCAACAGAACATTTCAGTGGCGTCTATCTTTCTTCTCTCCGATTGTCTCAGAGTCCAAGATTCACATCCGTAGGTCAGTATTGGGAATATTAAGCAGTTGATCAACCTCATCTTTATCGCTCTTGAAATTTGACAGTCCTTCCATATTTTGGTCATTTTTGCTGTGGCAGCTTTTGCTAGATCAGATCTACGTTTAATCTCTTCTTGTAATGACCCTGTGTTTGTGATTAATGATCCCATATATAAGTATGAGCTCACAACCTCGAACCGGTCAATTGTGGTTATGTGTGGATGATTGTTGTGTAGTCTATCCACTATCATGAACTTTGTCTTTGATATGTTTAATTGCAGACCAAATATTTGACTTCCGTTTTCGATCAGTCGTATAACTTCTATCAGCTCTGCTTGACTCTTTGCAAGAAGGGCTGTCTCATCTGCGAAACGTAGGTTGTTTAGTTTATGACCATTTATTGAGATGCCCTTTTCCCATCCTTTAAGTGCTCTTCGCATAATATACTCCCCATATATGTTGAATAATTGTGGAGATAGTATACATCCTTGTCTGACACCCCGTTCTGGATGAAATTCGTTCAAAAGTGTGTCAAGTACTTTAACTGATCCAGTAGTGTGTTCATATAGTTCGGTAATAAGCGTAATTAGATGTTGTGGTACGCCTACTTCTTTTAGTATTCGCCATAAGTGTCTCCACTTGACCCTGTCGAACGCTTTACGGTAATCTATAAAACAGATGTATAGTGGGATGTTGAATTCCCTAGATTTCTCGATTATCTGTCTTATATTCAACAGGTGTTCTCAAGTACCTCTACCTTTGGTAAATCCAGTTTTCTCTTGTGGAATTTCTCTTTGAAGGAATGTTTTCAGTCTCTCATTGATTATATGTAGCATTATCTTGCTGGCATGGGATATAAGAGAGATAGTTCTATAATTGTCGCATTTATGGAAGCTGCATTTTTTTATGTATAGTCGTTATTGTAGATTTTGTCCAGTCTTCAGGCCATTGTTTGGAATGCCATATTTGGTTACAGAGTAGATGAAGTAACTTTACGCCGGTTTCTTCTGTGGCTTTAAGCATTTCTGCTGTTATCATATCTGGACCTGGTGCTTTGTTATATTTGAGCTTGTTGATAGCCTGCCTTACTTCATTTTCGAGTATATCAGGTTCTTCTTCCACCTCGTCAGAGATTTGGCTAACAAGCTCTTGGCGTTGATCATCTTTATATAGGTCCCTGCAATACGATCTCCATGTCTCTGCTATGTCTTCTCTGTTTGTTCTCAGGGTTCCAGTGTTATCTTCAATGGCCCAGGTTCTGGCTCTAAAGTCTCATGTCAGGTAGCGTATTTTTCTAAATAGATCTCTCGGCTGATTATTCTGACCATGTCTCTCAATTTCTTTGCATATACTTTGATAGAACTGTTTTTTGTCGGCCTTACATCTTCGTTTTATTTCTTTATTGAGGTTTCTTAAACTAGCTTTTTCCCTTTCACTATGTACACCACTTTTACGAAGATTTCTTCTATTCTCAATTATTTTAAGAGTTTCATCTGTTACCCAGTGTTTCCATTTCACCGGATTATTTTTCTTTGAGCGATCCACTGGTGTTGTTACGCAATGTTTAACAGTCTCCCATATTTCTTGTGATGTTCCGTTACGAATAGAGGGCATACTTTTCTGTACTTCCTGTAGAAGGTCTTCTTTCTTTCTTAGTTCTATCCTCTTTATCTCTCTTTGTTTGTTGGGTGCTTTAAGTTTAAGCATTACTTTAGCTACGAGGAGAGTATGATCGGATCCGCATATCGTCCCTGGATATGATCTGACTGTTTGAATGGACGATCTCCAGCGAATATTGGTGAGGACTTAATCTTTTTGATTTCTAAATCTATCTCCAGGACTTTTCCAGGTATAAAGTCGACGTACATGGTGTTTAAATCGAGTATTCATGATGGAGTAGTTGTTTGTGATAGCAAATTCGATTAAACGGTCTCCTCTTTCGTTTCTCTGCCCTATGCCAAACTTTCCCAGTACATTCTTTAAGTCGTCATTTTGTGTAGTGTTGCCAACTTTTGAATTAAAGTCGCCACATATTATAGTAAGTTCTTTATTTGGTAAGTTAGCGATTGTGGTCTCCAGTTTTTCGTAGAACTCCTCGATCTTTATGTCATCTGATGTGCTGGTTGGCGCGTAAACTTGTATGATATTAAGTTTATGTGGTTTGCCATCCAGTTTAATGAGTACTATCCTATCGTTCATAGCTTTAAATTCGACAACTGACTTTTGTAATCTTGGTGAGACCAGAATGGCAACACCTGTAGTGTTCTGGGTCTCACCGCCAGAGAAGTAAATATAATTGCCATTGTCTGTTCTAAAATGGCCCTCTCCTAACCAATGAGTTTCAGCTAGTCCAGAGATTTCTATGTTGTATCTTGCTAGCTCGTTTTCAATAATTGCTAGCTTACCTGTGATTGTTTTTAGCCCTTGTATATTCCATGTACCGACCTTCAATAGCTGCCTGAGTTTTACTTTATCTTTTTGTAGACCAGTAGCTGAATTTCCACACGATGCCTGGTCACTAGCATTTGTGTGGCCGGTGGCCAATTTTACACTACTTGACCCGGACTCAAGGTAGCGCCGGCCGTCAACCATGCTGCGTGACATAACTTTCTTGGGAATTATTATGCAATGGTTTCCCCTGCCCTATTGCATCGCAGTATCACAACCTTTTTGCTGTTACAGCTCCGCTTGTGAAATTCCAATGATAAGCCGGTTCAGGATAATTTCCTATACGCCTTAACTTGGTACTGGCGGTCGCTGCTGCCCTCCGTCAGAAATGTATCGACCTTCCGGTCAAAGATTGAGGAATTTAGGAGTGTGTGAATGGGGAGAGGCGCGACATGTATATGCCACACACCCCCCGCGAAAAGTGGACCTCCTCCACTCAAGCACGGTCAAGACGACTCATCCGACACTCGGGGTGTGGCTGAGATAGGTTCTTGGTAAATAAATGGGTATGGGACGAGACGGACTGTTGGGTAAGGACAGCGGTCAGCTGCTCCTGCAGTCGCCTCTTACGACCAGTAGGAGATACTGTGGGTGTATTCTTTTTAGTGGCCCGCATCCCACACGGGACATTACTATAGGAAGTCAACTGATAAAATATGAAATTATATAGAATATTTTAAGTAGATTGCATAATCCAGATCCCATACTCAAACCTGTCTGTAATAATTAGGGTGTTATTTAGAGAGCAATTTTAAAGTCGACGTAAAGTATGAATGCAAGAAATAGACAACAATATATTAGACAGTGGGTGATTGACTACAATCAAGCACTATCAATACTGTAGAAAAGAAGAAATCTGTCTACGTAATTAAAAAACTAAAAATTAAAAATCAAAATTAAAAGCATAGTATATAAATAGGGTATAATCCAAGTAGTTTGGTTAAACCCACAGTCAATGGGAGAACTATAAAATTAATATGTCAAAGCGTTACTCAAGATCAACTGACCAAAAGTGGGAGATGTTGAAATATACAACTGTGGAGATGGTGTATCTAAATTATGTAATAATAGAGGCGACTCCGCTGTCACCACTGTAAAGTTATACAAATGGGGAGTTATATGAAGGTAAGGAAAACGCTGTCGCCAAATGTAATACTTTATAGATCCTCAAGGGATGCTAACCCTGCGAGCGGCTGCAAGGAATACTGGTCACACTAGTCTGGAGGGCTGGCTCATCTTCGTGGATTTACGAGAAGATAAGGGATTTTCGGGATAGGGGTAAGGACTCCTAGGTCTCAGGTCCTGTAAAGAGCAGAGGTTATGGGCTTACTTTTGAAGCCGGAGATATGCATAAGCAGAATCTCGTGTTCTCCTAGTCTCTAGTGAGTCGGACGAAAGGAACATTAAAAAAAACCAATTTAGAGTCTACAATATATTGAATTTACCCTGAAGTTACAAATACAATCATTAACACGTTATTCTGCGCGTCGGGAGGCGAGAAGCAAGATAGTGAAGAGTTGACAGTTGTACTAATATAATTACTTAGGTTAGTATATAGAAATCTGTTACCTTATGTGTATTTAGGCTTTCAACCACGACACGTTTCGGTCCTCTGGAACTCGGTCAGTTAAGGGTCTCCTCCTGTGTTACGAACTTACGAGAAACCAGAATAACCAGACTACACGAGATACTATGCCGGGATGATGAGCGCTCCCCGGAGAATTACCGACTGCGTCGTATCCGACGCTACCGCGTCGAGAGTACCCGGAGCAGGCAATTGATGCCTTCACGGCTCACGCCGTATTACTCCTACTGACTCCTGACTTGGCTGACCAAGTTTTCTAGTTTTTATCAACTGGTGTCCTTATTGACCGGTTGTAGTCCAAGGTTGCGTTTTAGCTGAATTGTGGGTCCTATATTGCATTACAATAACAGTTTCTGTTTGACGTGCTTTTTCTACGTTTAAACAACTATCAAACAATGCAATAACTAGGTCAATTTCTTTGTGTGATTTAAAATGCAAACTGTACTGTAATAATTATGCCCTATTTGATTTGGAATATATAATAATTATCTCGAATAATTATTATCTTTTCTATGCTACTTAGCCCTTTATTCCAACTCCCTACTCACTTGCTACGCTCACATTACAATTACGAAGAGGTATGGAGAGTGTAATTAACGACAACTATAGATTAATTGAACCTGAGCAAGCTAGTTTTGTAAATTATTGAAGAATAAAATAGTAATGTTGATCAAAGTATCTTATATACTAAAACGCTAAGCCCTTTCCTTGTCCACCACTTTACTCAAAAACCATATTAGATAATTAAAATATTTTTCAGAATATTATTAGTATTACGTATGAGATTGTCAAGATATACTTTTCGTACAAAAATTCACTTCCGGTTTTGAGATGACAGGAAGTTATAATTTACTTTATGAAGTATGACACCGGAAGTGACCCGAAACGCGCATAAAACGTCAAGATAGAGCAAATCTGACACCGGATTCGGGATCAGCATGCAAAATTAACTGCTAAATGATTTCCATGTCGACATTTGATGAACTAAAAATTGCATTCCGGTTTTGAGGTCGACTTCCGGTTTCGTTTTTATTAAAAAGTAGAAGTTTATATAACTCCCGGTGCCAAGCAAAAGTTTTCAGATACTGGAGACATCGTAACAAAAAACATTGTTTTCGACGAAATATTTCGTGATATTTAATACACTTTTTACTTGAATTATTATTGATGAATGTTATGTATATTCTTGCTTATACTGTTTGTACTGATCTCTTAATTTTTCTCGCAAAATAAAAATTTCATTTGAAAAACTCGATGTCGAGTTGGTCCGCTAGTGAATTTAATAAATTCTTAATGGATATACTCAGTGTAGGAAGTCTAAATAGCCGAGCTGGGTCCCCTACGCGGTGAAGCTGCAATAAAGTTGTTAAAAATAGGTTTAAATTTAGTACAATTGAAATTAATTTGAGTATTAAGACAGTGAGAGTTTCGATTTGTTTCCTTTGTATTCTCCAAATCTTCCAATAAATCCAACTCCAGATAGTTTTTCTTTTTACTTATGGCATGTAAAATAGATCAACCAGTATTGATGTTAAAATTGTGTTTACTGGATAATGAGTGTTGACCAAAACTTGAAGAGTTTGGTCTTTTCAAATGTTTTGAAACTCTAGTAGATAACTTTCTAATGGTTCTAAGTACATAAGAGGCATCACAATCATCGCATTTTAATTTATAAATACCACTTTTGTCAAGTGTGTTCATCTTATCTTTGGCGTTGATTAAAAAGGAACCCAAAGTGTTGTGTGATTTGAAGAAAATTTTGATGTTTTCAATTGTAGAAGTCAAAAGTTTAGATATTTTATTGGAAATGTTGCTAATAATAGTAAAGAAGAAATATTTGATGTTATTTAAAGCATTCTTCTTCTGCTTGTGATGCCTATCCGTTACGGATGTTGGCAACTAGCATGGCAATTCTAACTTTATTGACCTCAGCTCGAAATAGTCCTGAAGTGGTCAAGGAAAACCATTTTCGTAAATTCTGAAGCCAAGATATTCTTCTTATTCCTGGTCCCCTCTTTACGTAGACCTTTCCTTGTAGTATAAGCTGCAGCAGGTTATATCTATGGTTGTTTCGCAATATATGTCCAAGATATTCTAGCTTGCGCTGTTTCACTGTGCGCTGTTACTCGGTCCACCCAGGAGATCCTTAATATCCATCTCTAATACCACATCTAAAACGCCTCGAATTTTCTCATGGATGCCCAGGTTAGTGTCCATGATTCAACCCCATAGAGTAGCACTGTAAACACGTAGCATCTCAATAAACGGATTTTTGTTTTTAAGGGTAGGTCGTGGCTCTTAAATATCTTGTTCATTCTGACAAACGCTGAACTGACTTTTTCAATTCTCTGTTTTATCTCAACTGAGTGGTCCCATTGATCGTTTATGGTGGTTCCTAAATAATAGTAATGGGGCACTTAGAGTATTTGTTGCTGATCTATCAGTATTGTAGGTGTCGTCTGCATATCTGATGTTATTCAGGCGCTCACTATCAAGTTTTCCATAAGTATTTCCGATCAGTCGGCAGTTTGTAGAAACAACAGATTATTACAAGAATATACACTCAGAGTTACTTTAAAACATATTTCTAACATAACCAATTAAAATTTTCAATACATTATATTGTGTACATAGGTGTTTTTGGAGAATTGTTTGTTACTATCATTAGCAGCATTTAACTTTTATTGTCTTAATTATTTAGGTATTTTGATACTGGAAACATTCGTTAACATTTTCATATATTATTCAGAGTTCTGTTTAAATACAGTTTTGATAACCCAAACTAAACTAATCTTCTTGACGAAGTCCTTATTTTGGGACAGAATGTTTTTCCAATTACAAACACCTCAAATAAGCACGAACATTATGTAGTAACACAATGATTAATTAACAGTAATTGTCGCTTGTCACTTGTAACTCCTCTACAGCCTCAACCCATAATTTATTCATCTTGTTTATTAATTTTTCCACATTCATATCACTCGCTAGATATGCGACTACTGGCGATGAAATCAAACATTCTTGAAAACCAAACCGAAGCGCATACTAGCCGCTACTAGCATCGCATCGCATCGCATCGCATCGCATCGCATCGCATCGCATCGCATCGCATCGCATCGCATCGCATCGCATCGCATCGCATCGCATCGCATCGCAGTAAATCGCGCCCTATTTAAAAGGCGCTTAGAGGTAGAAGTTTTCACGCTACATCTTATTGTACGTTTTGTTGGATAGAACAAATCGTATACATTAAAACGTGGCATCATCATCATTTTTTACTTTACAACCCTGTGTGGGCACTAGCGTCCCCAAGAATTCTCTTCCAGTCGTCCCTATCCATTGCCTTCCTCCGCCAAGCACGTATTTCCATATTTCTCATATCTTGGTCTATGTTATCTAGGAATCTTGTTCTGGGTCTTCCTCTTTTTCTTTGACCAATAGGTCTATCAAGGAGCGTTTTTCTAGCTGGATCGGTTTGCTCCATCCGCATTACATGGCCTACCCACCTCAGACGTCCTATCTTAATGTGTTTTACGATATCTGGTTCCTGGTATATTCTATAGAGTTCGAAGTTGTATCGTCTTCTCCAGACACCATTTTCATTTACCGCTCCATAGATTCGCCTCAGTATTTTTCTTTCGAAACATCCTAACATGTTTTCATTGCTTTTTGTAAAACGTGGCATGTAAACAGCACAACGTACGTCTTGTCGAATCAAAATGAAATCCAAGGTCAGATCGCAGAAATGATGGGAAAAGCATAGTTTTGCTAGAACTGATAGGATAAAACGTTACGTGAAAATACATGTTCAGACAAGTCGTCCGATCTTGACTCAGTTGACGACTAGCTCCACTGCAGTTCGCTTCATTTTTACCAAAAAAAGATTTGCGGCAATGCACCCACGACTTTCTCAGAAAAATTATTGAATTGTAGAAAAGTTTTCCGTGTTTAGGCAAGTGGAAAATAAAGACTATAGTAACCGTAATAATAAAAAGACGTCTCGTATAAGTTTTTTTTGTATTTAAAGGGAAAAAATGCTTACGCTTTATTTAATTCTTTTTGGTGTTCAAATTAAAGAAAAACATTTTTTTAAACCTCTACCTATCGATAACTAATAAACAAATAGTAGTTTAGCTTTAGTTAGTAGTAGTTCTGTTCTAAAACCAAGTAGATTGCTTTACAGGTTTCAGGAATTATTTGGATTAACGCTGGTTTGGATATTATGGTTGTGAACTCCAAGTCCTTGAGGCTGCGTCTAGTTGCAAGATTTCTGAGAGTTGCTGTCAGTTTTTCATGGGGTGTTATGGCTTTTCTCATGCAGTTGTCTTGTTTCAATATGTATGGTCTTACCAACTCTAGCAATTGACAATAGGCGGAGGTGTCCATTCGCAAATAATTGCGCCAGTCATCTGGTTCGCCTCCCAGTTCTTTTAGGAACGAGACGTGAGAATACTGTCTCTTGACCATCTTGTCTTTTTACTCTTTATCCCCTTTTTCCTCAATCGTAGTATCATTATAGTTAAAAAAAAAATAAAAGAAAGCAGCTGTGTTTCCTCTACAATAAAAAATCACTAAACAAACTTCACACAACTCAAGACTCTGAATTAAAAATGAGATAGAGAATGAAAGGAAAAACGTAGTGTATATACACTGGACAAAACGTATATTTTGTTGTACGTTTTATATGACCCACAAAACGTACAAGAAATCCTAGCGTGAAAACCGGCCTTTACGTGAAAATACATGTTTAGACAAGTCGTCCGATTTTGAGTCAGTTGACGACTAAGTCTACTGCAATTCGCTTCATTTTTACCAAAAAAAGCCTAATAATTTCAGATTTGCGGCATTGTACTCACGATGTTCTCGGGGAATTTATTGAATTATATAAAAGTTTTCCGTGTTTAGGGAAGTGAAAAGTAAAGACTATAGTGACCGTAATATAAAAAACGTCGACATTTTTTTTTAGTCTTTTAAGGGAAAAAATGCTTACGTTTTATTTTCTTTTTGGCGTTCAAATTAAAGAAAAACATTGTTTAAACCTCTACCTATTCATAACTAATAAACAACTAGTAGTTTAGCTTTAGTTAGTAGTAGTTATATTTTAAAACCAAGTAGATTGCATTACAGGTTTCAAGAATTATTTGGCTTAACGCTGGTTTAGATATTATGGTTGTGAACTCCAATTCCTTGAGGCTACGTCCTGTTGCAAGAATTTGAGAGTTGCTGTGAGTCTTTCATGGGGTGTAATGGCTTTTCTCATGCAGTTGCCTTGTTTCAATATTTATGGTGTTACCAACTTTAGCAATTGACAATAGGCTGAGGTGGCCATTCGCAAATAATTGCGCCAGTCATCTGGTTAGCCCCTCAGTTCTTTTAGTAATAAGAAGTGGGAATACTCTATTCTTTTCAGAAGTCAATCTTTTGACCATCTTGTCTTTTCCATCTTTATCCCCTTTTTCCTTAATCGTAGTATCGTTATAGTGACAAAATAAATAAATAAAAAAAACAGGCGTGTTTCCTCCATAATAAAAAAATCACTTAACAAACTTCACAAATCTCAAGACTCTGAATTAGAAATGAGGTAGAAAACGGAAGGAAAAACGTAGTGTGTATATACTGGACAAAACGTACGTTTTTTCGTACGTTTTATATGACCCACAAAACGTACAAGAAAACGTAGCGTGAAAACCGGCCTTAAAGTAGAAGTTTTTGATATCATCGCATAGCAAAGCATCGCATCGCTGATCGCGCCATAGCAGTCTGTGTGAATGTACACTTGGACTGAAATATTGCTGCACGGCAGTTAAGAATTCGCAGATTTTCATACGCAACCATGATAGTATAACAAAACAAGATAAGTCAACGCGCATGTTCTTGTGACGTAAGCCTGAGACAAGATGTCAAAATGCCAAATTGACAAAATTAATGACAGCAAGTTAAACTTTAAAATTAAATTTAAATTTTTCATTTGATGCAATTCTAGTTATATAAATAAAAAGAATTTATATTAATAACAGCAGAGAATTAATATATCAATATTATAGCAGCAGAGTAAATGTGTATATGGATAATAATAAATGTTTCTATAGATAATAATATATACTAATGCCCATTTTAATAGAACTTGAAGTAATACCTTATTTTTGATAGATCTTTAAAAAAAGTTACTTTGGATGTATGTAGTGAACTGGAACATATTTTTACTAGTTATAATGGCGACTCATTAAAAATAACAAAAAAATATGTAAATGTTAGCGAAGATGTATAATTACTTTTTTTTTAGATGTAAAATGTATTTTAAAATACAAATTCTAAATCAAAATATTAAAGATAAAAATCTCTTTATATTTTGCCGGCCTTCTATATTTAATTTATCTTTTGTAGCAATATTTATTTTGTTTGTAATACACACAGTCAAATCGTAAATTCATATATTTCTTTAATTAATTATACAAATTACTTATTAATTTTCAAAACACGTTTTCACAGAAAGTAACTAGTTATGACTTCTTAGTGCAAGATATGGCATCGAGGTATACTACCGTTAACAGTTTAAGTTTTGAAGTTGTTCATTACAGTAATGGAACAACGTTGCCATATGTTGCATCGTTAAAATATGATATAAACAAGTCCCCTGGCTTTGTCTCAGCATGACGCCATGCGCAAAGTCGATCAAAATTAGAACGGCAAGTGAGCATATCTTGTTTGTTATAGTATCATGATACGCAACTATGTAATTAATCTTATTCTTGGAAGTATTATTGGTTGCCAAATAATTTTTCGGGTCAAAAAATCTTATGTAAAATGGCTTCTTCTTCTACACCCGAACCATTCACGTAGATTACGAAGCCACGATATTTTTCTTCTTCCCACGCTTCTTTTGCCCTTAATTTTGCCCTGCATGATGTTTCTTAAAAGTTCGTACTTTTCACCTCTAACAATGTGCCCCAAGTATTCCATATTTCTAGTTTTTATCTCATTTAGAATTTCGCATCTTTTGTCTAAAGTTTGGAGTACTTGCGTGTTAGTGACGCGGTCCATCCATGATATTCTGAGAATGCGCCTATAGCACCACATCTCGAAAGCTTCGATGTTTTTTATGGTCAACTGTTTTAGTGTCCAAGCCTCAAATCCATATAACAGGGTAGAAAATACATAACACCGCAGCATTCGTATTCGCAACTTTATATTAATATCACGATTGCAAAAGAGTTTGCGCATTCTAATAAAGACTGATCTAGCGATTTCTATTCTACATCTAATCTCTTTTGTTTGATTAGTATCGTCTGTGATCCAAGCACCTAGATATTTATAACAGGGCACACGCTCAATAGTTGTATTGTCTATTACAAGATTAGCTCTGATGTTCTTTGATTTCGTGATTACCATAAATTTAGTTTTTTTCAAATTAATTTTCAAGCCGTAACTGTTACAGTATATATTGAGACTTTGAACGAGACGTTGTAGTTCTACTAGCGTTCCCGTTAGGAGAACTGTATCGTCAGCATACCTTATATTGTTGATCGTCTCACCATTTATTATCAGACCAAGATCTTCTTCCTCGAGTGCTTGTTCACAGATAGCTTCACTATACAGATTAAATAAAAGTGGCGATAAGATACATCCCTGCCGGACTCCTCGACGGATTTGAATTTCTTCTGTTAGTCTGCCCTTAACCTTGACATTTGCTGTTTGATTCCAATATAGATTGCATATAATTCGAATATCTCGGCTGTCTATATTTTTTTTTATTAGAACTTGTCTTAGTAGTTCATGCTGTACTTTGTCAAAGGCCTTTTCGAAATCAATAAAGCAGACGTAAATTTCTTGGTTCATGTCTAAGCATCTCTGTAAGAGAACGTTCATTGCAAACAGATCCTTTAAAATGGCTACATTTTAGAAATTCGTTTTTTTCTTAATATAACAAGTAATACCTTAAATTTATTAAATTTTTTCTACAGTTCATATGGTACTGATGGTACGGTATAATGAAATTTACTTGATAATATATTGTACAAACACCCTAGTTGCTAAAATATATTTCTCCCAAAATCTCTACGGTACCTCTCTATACTCCCCGCTCTTACATAAGAAAGTCGTTTCGTTTTGTCCATCTAGAGACCAAAACATTTAAAGTTATTTTATAATTATAATATTTTGCAACTATATAGCTTAGATTTATTTAGGTACTTGATTTAATTGGTTTTTTGTATTTGATATATTTTTCTCAGTGTACGTATTATATCTTTTCTGTGCCTGTGTAAAACTTATTCATTCAATTTGCATACCCTATGAGATGGCAAACTCTTGTCTCATTGTGTTTTAAGTGATTTATTTACAAGAACGCACAAAGATGTTCTTCTGACCTGAATCAATAATACGCGCAACTGAATATGGAATTTTATTAGAACTACAGAAACTTAACAACGAAGAATATAGCTAAAGGGGAGAGTACGAAATTATTATTAAAGAGTAAAAAAATCATTTTTTCTCTAAGACATTGTATCTTTTTTACAACAAATTTTATATAAAGGGATATTTCGTTCAAATAAATTGACTGTATAAATAACAGTGGCGGCTCGTGGCTTTAGAGACAGAGTAGGCAAGTTTTTTTTGTTTCCTCAGATTGGTATACCGTCTAAAAAAAGGGCTTCAATCATTATAGGAGATTTTTTTTTTTGGTTTGTTTTTGTTTTTTTCCTATAAATTTAAATCCTAAACATGTTTTTAAATTAACTCTAACCAACGGTATTTGGAAGTAGCAAAATGAGTTTTTAACATCATCGTAAAATTTATTCGAGTTTTGGAGAGATTTTAAAAGTTTTTTTTTTATTAACATTTGAGACAAGTTTGACATTCGCTCTTGTTTCGTGTTGTTTCAACAATACCATTTCAACAATCCCGTTCATTTGGGCAGAAGTTGGTGATAAAGAGAGAATTAATGACAATGATTTATTAATTTCGGTAACATCTTGTTGTAATGAACTGCAGTATATAAAATTATACATATCTTGTAACTTATCCCAATTTCCGAAAATATTTGGATCAGCATATAAAACTTTTAATTTATTTTCTAATTTTATTTTATTAAAGAGTGATGGATACTTTTTAATTAACTTGTCTAATAGATATTTTGGAAATTCGTTGGCGTAACTTCCAAATTTGGAATCATAAAAGATTTCAAAAATTTGCAAATCTTCAAAATTCGACAAACGAGGATCTATTTGCATAAAAATAGGTTTCAAAATTTTAAACTATACTCGTTTTTCGAGATCTGTGTCCGTATCATGCCTTTGTCTTTTTTTGATGGTCCGGAAATATCAAGCGAATCCAAAACGTCACTGCGTAGACAGATTGATCGAAATAAATTCGGAACATAGGAAACATCATGTATTTCGGCTCATTTCTGCTGTAGGAGGTTGGCCAACAAAAGGTTGTCAAATAATTATATTATAAAAACCCAATACATCTGCGGGCTGCTGGATTCTGAACTCATAAAAATTGAAAGCTACACATACATTTACGATTTTATTATGCTGTCAAACCACTTATAGTCCAGGAAATGAAGCATTTCACCTCGTAATTTTTTCGTCCTGCGTGGATTAACTTGAAATTTTAACAGAAGGTAGGTAATAGCCTAAGGATCAAAATCTATATCGAACCAAAGTACGCCAAAGCCTTGGGGGTGGTTGCCACCCCATCCCGGGGGTGAAGATTTTACGTTTTAATTACAGGTTTCGATTAAAAAAGTGATTATAAACACACAATGTTCTATACATTTTTTTTTGTAAAACTGATATTTTTCAAGTTATTCGCGATTGAAAGTAACAACTTTTAGACGAAAAAATCGACGTTTTTAATCGATTTTTCGCGAATAACTCGAAAATGGTGCATTTTATCAAAAAATTGTAGGGAACAAATTTGTAGCTTTTAAAAAGACAAATACAATAATTCATTTTTTAAAATGTTTTTGCGATATAATAGGAACCAAAATACGGCCTATCAATGTTCACCGGTTTTTTTCAAATGCCAAATTTGAAAGATTCGAAGTCAAATATCGGGAAAATGATGCATTTTTTGAAGAAAACACGCAACCTTTTTTAAAGAGCATAAATAGATCTATCATAAAAAAAGACTCTAGCTCAAAAATTGAGTGCGTTATGATGAAAATAAGGCCAATATCTCATTTTTTTACGAAAAAATCGATGAAACAACCCCCTAACCATTCCCATAATTAAAATCGATATTCACCCTTTTACAATTCTCTTTGTACATGTATTTTTAATACGTCCAAGAAGTTTGACCCATTTAAAATACTCAGTTTTAGAAAAAGTACAGCTTAAAGCGAGAAACGATTTACAATTTCATATTTTTTACCCTTCTTTTTTTAAATATCCCTGAAAATACTAAATATATGAAAGAAATAAAAATGTACTAAATTGTAGCTTTTTTAATGACTAAAATTTTTCTTTATTTAGATTTGTTGTACAATGAATATTTGGCGAGATATAGCCGTTTAAAGCATCGATTTACGATCAAGCACCATCTTTTTCGAGCCCTTTAAACTCACCCCATTTAAAAACCAAGGGTTGCAAAGAGATTTAATTCACAGATCCTTGTAGCTCTTAAAAACCTCTACAAAATCGTTTTTGAGGAAACACTCTATCGTTAAAAATGAAGGAAATACGTTAAAAAACCAATTAATTTTTTTTTTCGGAAAATTCCATTAGTATAGTACAGTACATTTTGGAGCATAATAATCTACAAAACCGGTATATTAGGTAGTGGGGCGGTATACATTCGAAATTTTAAGCGTTCTTATTTTGAAATACCATACAACAGAATAAAACATTTGCTCATATGTTTATGGCTTGGCAATGAAAATATCACAGCAACAGACTGGGGATGGTATTCCAAAGATGGTTTGTTATTACCCGTACGCATGAGCAAACAACTTGCACCCGATGAACTTTTGAAAATTATTTTTTGCCAATGCAAAAAAGGATGCGGCGTTTCATGTGGGTGCAGAAAAGTTGGTTTATACTGTAACTTTACTTGTTCTGGGTGCTCAGGTAAAGGGTGCAATAATAGTCCACCAATAATTGAAGAAGATGAGGATGACATAGATCACGATGAAGATGTAATTGATGATGAATAAAATTAATATTATAATTGTTTTACCTATAAATGTAAATATTTTTAACTATTTATGTAAATGTATAAGAATATATGGTGCCTTTTTATGTTAATAAATTTTTTTGTATTTAATTCTACTTTTTTCAATTTATATCTATTAAATTAGTTTATAAACTGCACCCTTTACAACTGCAATGTTGTAAAGGGTGATTTTCAAAAGTTGAAAAGTTGCAAAATTTTGGCAAAAAATTGTTTTTACCTATAGCACTCATAACAATTGATTTTTAAGGGTTGAAAATGTATGAAATTGTATTTTAAAATATAAAAAAATCACTATTTAACTAATCCAAACCAAATTTCACTCATCTTAAGATTTGTAATGTTATTTTACAATTTTTGAAAATTAGGGGTAGTTTTCATTCTTAAGAACAATCAGGGTTCATCGGCATGACATAAACTATAAAGCAGAGGGTGAGTTAAGCTTAATTCCAATTTTTTATGCAAATAATTCCAAGGCGAAATCATTTTCTTCGCATTACTAATTTTTTTACATTACTCTCTAACAAGGGTCGCTTTTTAAGGGTTGAAATATGATGGAACTTTATTCAAAAGCACGAAACTATCATTATTTAATTAATTCAAACCAAATTTTACCCATATTCAGGTTTAATATGTTATTATATCATTTTTGACCATTAGGGCTAGTTTGCACCCCTAAGAACAATTAGGCTTCATCTACATGACATAAACTATAAAGCAGCGGGTGAATTGAGCTTAAATCCAAATTTTTATCCAAATCGATCCAAGGCGAAATCATTTTTTTAGAATTAGTAATTTTTTTACATTAATCTCTAACAAGGGTTACTTTTTAAGGGTTAAAATATGATGGAACTCTATTCAAAAGTATAAAATAATCATTATTTAACTAATTCAAACCAAATCTTACCCTTATTCAGGTTTATTATATTATTTTATAATTTTTGACAATTAGGGGTAGTTTTCACTCCTAAAACCATTCAGCGCACTTCGGTTCGATATAGATTTTGATCCTTGGCTTATCACCTACCTTCTGTTAAAATTTCAACTCAATTCATACAGGACGAAAAAATTGTGAGGTTTTAACTTTTTTCGAGCTTCATTTCCTGAACTATTAAAAACTTCCTTAGACAAGCATAATTGTTATACAAACAACATTGTTGCGAGACAGATAGTTGAACGATATTTTATACAATGTCTATACCCAGGTATGGATTTATTTTTATCCAAGTTCTATATTGGTCCACTAATTCAAATGCAGTTCAAACAGACATAATATATTAAATTGTATGTTCCGTTTTAAATTCGTTCTATCTGTATATTGGAAATCACTATGATTACGAAAATCTCTGAGATTTTGCATCAGATTTTTTAGTTTATTTTTGGAACAAATAATGTCAGTTGACTGATTATAAACAACATTAAATATCAAATCGGTTTGGGTAAACAATTTCTTAAAAATATTTAAATGAATATTAAAAGAGTATTCATTTAATAAAATTTTCAAACCAATTGCTTTACGAATCAAATTATCATAACTTTTAAAATCGTCGCCTTCAATAATAAAATCAAAAGCTTCCAAAAGCTGTTCACAAAAATCTGCTACAATGAAAAGTTGTTATTTGTTTTGAAATAAAATTTTCAAAAACATTCGTCTGTTTAGGCGAGCTTGAGAAAAATAAAGCAAATCCGCTGAAACTGTCAAAAAGACATTCTTCAATTTTTACACGTATCCTGCAAAAATAAATTCATTCTATGCGATTGACAGTGACTAAATAAAGCTTGCGGTGCAATAGTTTTAACTTTTGACTGGAGATCATTTAATTCACCAGACATTACAGTAGAGCCGTCATAAGTTTGCCCTACCAATTTATTTTTAATATCAAAAAATTTTAATCTCTCCTTTAAAATACCAAAAATATATTCTACCATATGGCTTTTACTCACGTCTGTAAAACCAAAAAACCTCTCATAAATTTTACCACTTAACAGGTATCGAACAACAATTTATAATTGTGAATTACATGATATATCAATAGTTTCATTTACTTCTAGCGATAAGCAAATTATTTCCTGAATCTCAGATTCAATATTCTGTTAATTCATTCTGGATTGTTTCTGCCATGATACATACAAGCGAAGATATGCGAAGATATCATCGAGTTAGAATCTATGGAGAAACTATGAGCATATTAACATGTGTATTAAAAACGACGTCAGTAGGTATGGCTAACGATCATACCAATATGGCGGTGGGATCAGGGCCTGGCTCAATAATATTAAAACTACTATACAAATTTGACTAGTTATTCAGAAGATCTAATTATAATCTAAAAAAGTGCAATACATTTTTAATAAAATATGATTTATTTATTTCGCAGTAAAGACTAAAAACACGACATATTATACATAAAGATAAATTAATACAGTTAAATAACAAGTTGTATATAAAACTCAGAGCCAAAGGATTCCCTAGGCCGAAGAGCCAGGAAACTCCAGAGCCAAGATCACAGTTCCTAAGCCGGAAGGCAGGAAGCTTCTGGAGAAAATCCGAACGCCGACGGGCCCGGAATCTCTATAGAAATCTCCCAAGCTGATAGGCAAGGAAACACAAAGGCTGTCAGAGTAACAGCATTGGAAGACGTTGATCTCATGACAGACGAATAAATTAGGGCTGCAAAGCTATCTGGCGTCTCTAAAGCCAAAATCAGTAGGCTGGTGAAACAAGGCCAAGATTACGTTTAAGCCAAAAGGGCTGTAATAAAGGCCAATTTAATCAAGGCAGCTGAAAGGGCAAAAGAGATGCCGTCAAAGCCATTAGAGGCCATGACAAAAGTTTTACAAACCCAGAAGATCAATGGCCCAAAAAGGCTAAGGTCAGACGGAAGCTCACGACCCGAAAGCCAACGCAAAGGGAAAAGGCCAAGAACCGACGGTGTGACTTTCAACGAAGCTGCCGCTTCTGTTAAGGTTGCAGTGGTACTAATAGAATTCCCGGAAGCCAAGATAGATGTAGACAAGCTTAAGGCAGTCGAAATAGCCATCTTGGATGCGTATGACAAAATTCCGGAAGCAGGATCACAGGTTCGCTTCCTGAAAAGTACATACAGGACGAGTTTCCTGGAACTTAACTGTGCAGACGACATAAGTGCTCGGTGGCTAAAGGAGGTGATTCCAACTTTGAGGGCTTGGGAGAATGCATCTCGCAGGGCTGTGGAGGGGGAAGAAATACCCAAGCCGCACTCGTGCACTGTCTTCGTTCGGGACGAGCATGGAGAACGTCTTAAGTCTAAAAGTATCCTTAATACATTAAGGATAAGTAACCATGGGCTCAGGACACATCTATGGACAGTCTGGGGTAGTAAACCTTCAGACAAAGGGATGTTATGGACTTTCTCAATGGATTCTGAATCTCGAGAAGAGCTCTAGAAATTAAAAATGCCACCCTTTTTCTTAGTAGGACGGTTAAAGTTCCGACCCAAAGAAGGGAAGACAAAAACACGGAATGAAAAGCTAGTAACAGTTCGTTCCAGTGAAACAGGGAAAACTTCCCTACATATGGAGGTTCAGGAAGAGGAACAACCTTCTTCGGGTGGAGCTGACATACTTATAAGGACTAGCGTCCAAGTGTGTGTCGGACCCACGAAAGAAGGAATGTCAACAGATCCAAAACCATCTCTTCGCAATGAAGAGAGAAATAAGGTTCCTGCAGGCCAATCTTCAACATGCAAAAGCCGCATCAGCAACGCTAGTTAGAAGAGTGGAACAAGAAGGTGTTGATGTGGCCCTCCTGCAGGAGTCTTGGAGGATAGGCGAGAAGATTGCTGGCCTATCAACCAAACAAGGTAAGGTTTTATACACACTCAAAGCTATAAGGCCAAGGTCGTGTATAATTCACAGTAATAGAGTAGATTGTACAATAATCCCGGTGCTCTGCACCGATGATATTGTTACAGCTGTTCTAACTATAACCACGGAAGTAGGTAAGAAGAAACTGGTGGTGTATTCAGCTTACTTTCCAGGTGATGAGGCTCTGTGTCCACCAAGCATTATAAGCGACATAGTTGGACATTGTCTAGGAAAAGGATTACAGCTCATTATAGGATGTGATGCCTACGCACACCATATCATATGGGGAAGTACAAACATGAATGCAAGGGGTGAGTCTATTTTGAATTTCATCTTATCTGAATGTTTGTTTATATCCAATATAGGAAACAAGCCAACTTTTGTCACTAAGGCACGAAAAGAAGTGTTAGATTTAACACTCTGCACAAGCAAGGTAAGTGGTATAATAACAAATTTTGTTATGTCTAACAAACCCTCATGTTAGGATCACAGACATATACGATTTGACTTTGATATTTTTCCATCGGAAATTAAATACAGAAATACTAGAGATACAAACTGGGTAGGATATAGGGAGTCCCTCAGTAAAAATCTCGAGGAACACACCAATCACGCCATCAGTCGTTTCTTCCAAAGCTTCTCGAAATAGGATGTTAAGAGTACGCATTAAACAGCAAAGGCGAGAGTATGCAACCTTAACGTACTCCTCTTTGTATTGGGACTTCATCGAATAATTGATTGTCTACTCGAATCTTGGGTACTTGGTTCCTATAGAGATTAGCTATTATTCTTATATCCTTGTCATCGGTTTCAATAAGTCTCTCATGCTGTACTTTGTCAAATGCCTTTTCGAAGTCAATGAAACAGGCAAAGACATCTGTATTTACATCTCTTGTTAATATAACTCTATATGAGCTCTTTTAACTGTTTGTTTTGTTTAGCAGTAATTGGAGTTGTTCAGCAGAGCTTGCCATAATCTTCCGTTTTAATTATTATTCCTTCACTTTGAGATAGTAATGCTTCTTCAAAAATTGCTTCACTATATACATTAAATAGTAATGGGAACATAATACATCCATGCCTAACTCCTCTCCTGATTTCATTTTCTGGACTGGGTTCGTTATCTATTACGATTTGTGCTCTTTGATTCCAGTAGAGGTTTGTTATTATTCGTAAGTTCCTATGGTCTATGCTTTTTGTCTTTAGAGTTTGGACTAATTTTTCATGTCTTACTTTGTCAAATGCTTTTTCAAAATCAACGAAACAAACATGCACATCAATATTCATATCCATGCAACTTTGAGCTAACAAATAACGCTTCTCTGGTTCCTAGTCCGTTTCTGGATCCAAACTGACTATCATCTATTCCATCTTTAAGTTTTTATTTATACGACCATGTATTATTTTCAGGAATAATTTGAAAATATGACTTATGAGTAATGTTGTATTCACTGCAATATTTAGCATTGGTATTTTTAGGGATAGCACAAAAGGTGGAGAGTAACCATTGTTTCGGTATATGTCTGTTTTGTATACTGAGTTAAATAAGTCTACTATAATATCTAAGGTTTCATCATTCATGCATTTTAAGATATCTATAGGGATTTGGTCTGACCTAATGCTTTACCATTTTTGCTGTTTTTTAATGCCATTTTAATTTCCTCTTTTAATATATTTAAAACCATATCCTCTTCTACTTCTATCTCTATCTGTTCTGTTCTATTGTCTTTGAATAGTTCATTGATGTATTTTGTCCATCTCTTTAATTTGTTGTTAGTATTCAACAAAAGTTTCCCATTTGCATCTTTCAGTATTCCCGGTTTTCTTGTTCTATTAAAACTATCTTGTCTTTTCTGGTATTTTTCTATTTCTGCGCATTTTTCTTTTAACCATTGTTTTTTCGCTTTCTTAATTCTGTATTTTATTTGTTTATCCACTTTTTTGTACTTCTGATTATCTTTATTCTTACATTGACGTCTTTCTTCCATTAAATCTAAAATTTCTTCCGTCATCCATTGCTTCTTTTTATATCTGGTTGGTATTAGAATTTTTTTTGGCTTTTATCTATTTCTGTCTTTATTAATAACCATTTTTTCTCCGTCTCAGGATTTTGCACAATTTGTTCTTTAACATTCAGTAATCCGTTGTTGACTTCATCTGCCAGGCGTTGCTTTATGAGTGAGTTCCTTAATTTACTTGTATCGTGTTTTGCAATTGTTGTTCTTCGTTTTATTATTTTCATTTTGAGCCTAATTTTGGTCACTGCTGGGTTGTGATCTGATCCTATGTCGGCACTTGGATAGGTTTTTGCGGATATAATTGCGTTCCTGTATATTTGTCTAACTAATACATAGTCTATTTGGTTTCTTACAATTCTCGATTTCTTGTATATGCGAGATTAAATCTAACAACATTTCATAACCGACGAATTCAGTTTGATTCTGTATTTATTTATAAATTATTAAATAACTTAATCCAATGTCCGGAACTTTTAAGTAAAATAAGCTTCAATATTCCACATCATAGACTAAGATCTTTTGATCTTTTTCATATAAATTTTCATGCTACCAATTATGCCTGCAATAATCCATTTGATAGGGCCTTAAGATTTTTAAATAGTCACTGTGATGTAGATCCTTTTAATTTAACTTTAAATCAATTTACAACCCTGATTTATAGTAAACCCTAGAATTATTTCTAAGTATTGTATTTTATATGTGTAGTAATAAGATAAATTAGATTAAAAAATATAATGTTATTATAATGCTGCAATGGGGTGATCCCGTCCATTTAACAAATAAAAATAAAATAAAAATTTAAATTATAAATAAAGGCTATAGCGGGATAAGATGGTCAAAATTGCACCATCCTCGATTTAGTTTTGGGTCTGGCCATTCGAAAGGACATAATTAAAAACTCACTCGGTTAAATTTTCAAGTCCTTAGGTGCCTCTGGGGGTTAGCTATGGGAAAAAACGTATTTAAAGAAAAAAAAATATGTTTTAGACGCTGTATTGCTGCAAAAAGTCTGAAAAAATTTATGAAAGCGTAGGTTAACAGTTCAATACTACCTGATTTTTTTTCAGATTTTTAGCTTGAAAATTGAGCCAAGTAAAAATATTTGAAATTTTCAGTAATATTTTAGGTTATGTCGGAAATTTTTGGCCAACTTTAAAACAATGTTTTTTTATGGTTTTTTCCCGTTCTTTCGAATGGCTTAGATATTATTATCATTTTCAACGTGAAAAATGCCTAAAAATCGAAAAAAACTGCTTTTTTTGGCATTTTTCTGAAGCACCCCCACGCGTTAACAATAAATTGTATGGGCCTAGGAACAAAACAAAAAAAAAAGTATTACATAGAAAACAAAAAATTTATTTATACTTATTTATACTGCCATAGTAAAAAAAGAATTTGTTGCTTCACAATATAAAACAATAATACTGGTTATTTTTGGCTGTACACGACACAAGTCTGCTGTCAAATTCAAAATCAATTCAAAATAAACACAAAAACAGAGAGCTATTGACCATTTGAGAAAAAGCCCCGCAGAAATGATAAAGGTCCTCACACGCAAACTGACTAAGAGCGATACAGAGGATATGGCCCTACACACGCAAACGCACTAAGGGCAATATATAATGCGAGCCTGATTATATCATATATACATGGCGTTGGTAGTTGCATCGCCTAATATCAACTATCGTATGGCGCAACTATCAACGCTATGTTTTCTGTTACAATCAGGCTCCCTGGATATGCGGGATGTCGGGCTAAGTCATGAAGGCCAAAACAGTTAAGTACATATAAAATATAAAATAAAATAATAATAATATAAGCATGGGTATAGGGCTCTTGTATCTAAGCGGAAGAGTAAGACATGGACGAGCATGGTACGAGCTTATGAATTTATATAACAAGGATCTCAAAAGTCATGGAACTATATAGATATGCGTTTGTGTATAAATGCATGTACATTGTGATATAATATCACGTATATATGTAGATATATTCGCTAGCTTTTAATTCCACAACTTTTGAGTGTACAAGTGCGTCCTAATTCACGATTCATTTTTCAGAGTCTTTTGAGGTTATGTAGTAAAAACATGAAGAAAACGGGGTTTTTCGGTGTTTCAGAAAGTTGCGAGATAAAACTAATGCTTTGAATAACTGATTTTAATTGTAAAGGGGAAGATACATGGGAAATTGTAAATTACCATTTATTTAGACACTAATTTTAGAGGTTATATAGCGAAAGCTTAAAAACAACGCCGAAAAAACGGGGTTTTTCGGTTTTTTAGCATGCTGTAGGAAAAAAATAATAGTTTTAATAGCTTGTTTCGATTGTAAAGCTAAGAATACATATAAAAATATGAATTACCATTAATTTAGATGTATGTTGTTAAGGTTATGAGTCATCCATCTCACTATAAAACCAAATTTATGTTTATTTCATTAATATTTTTTTATTTTAAAAAAACTGATATTATTGTATCTTATGGCAGTATAAATAAATTTTTTGTTTTCTATGTAATACTTATTTTTTTTTGTTTTATTCCTAGGCCCATACAATGTATTGTTAAGGGGTGGGGGTGCTTCAGAAAAATGCCAAAAAAAGCAGTTTTTTCGATTTTTAGGCATTTTCCACGTTAAAAATATTAATAATACCTATGCCATTCGAAAGAACGGGAAAAACCCATAAAAAAAACATTGTTTTAAAGTTGGCCAAAAATTTCCGACATAACCTAAAATATTACTGAAAATTTTAAATATTTTTTCTTGGCTCAATTTTCAAGCTAAAAATCTAAAAAAAAATCAGGTAGTATTGTATTAATAAACTACGCTTTCATGAATTTTTTCAGATTTTTTGCAGCAATACAGCGTCTAAAAAAATTTTTTTTCTTTAAATACGTTTTTTTCCATAGCGAACCCCCAGAGGTACCTAAGGACTTGAAAATTGAACTGAGTGAGTTTTTAATTATGTCCTTTCGAATGACCAGGCCCAAAACTAAATCGAGCATGGTGCAATTTTTGTCCATCTTATCCCGCTATAGCCTTTAAATCCAACCGACTTTGATACATTGAGATGACTGACATATATACTTAACTAAAATTTTTATATCGACTTTTAGAAGAAAAAAAATTAATTGTAACTGTTACAGTACTGATTGTAATGATAAGATATAAAAAAATTAACAATCTGTGAAATGTTAAGACCAATCTTTTTTAAATCATTATCTTTATAAGCAATATTTTAAAACACGTATAGTAACCATATTCGAGTGGAATTTTTTTACTCCTGATTTGGCCTAGATATCATAAAATCTTTCAGCACGACATATATACAGGATATATCGCAAATTTTAATCTAAATTCATACAAAGTCCTTTGATCTCTGTACAAAGATTCTTTTTAGGGCTTGTGGAATGTGTTATCCCGAAGGCTGTGTCCCAGTTTCTGTTTTAATTGTTGCTTCACACCCACACATTGCGATTGCAAAACGCCATGTTATTAACGTCACTACGCACTTTGAGTTTTAACCATAAAATACCATAAACGTTAATTATCTTTATATTAATAAAAAAAGAGGAAACATTTGAGGAATCATTTTCAGAAAAAATTAAAATTGTAGATAATTTCTATTAAACGTAGTAAATAATTCTTATTGAATTTTGTTTTCTTCAGTTTATAGACTAGGGCGGATCTGTGAAACAACGAATACATTTAGATATGAGAGATGACATTCTGATTTTTGCAGAAACATTGTGTAATAATTTTAGTAATAATAACCGACTTATTCTTAGATAAAAAAGAGAGGGGACGTATAATCCTATGAAATTCACTGAAGCCTAAATCAGCACCATAAAGGTTACCATATCATATTTTATTTCTTTAGTAGATTGAAAATAATGGATAGATATCTTCTTCTTCTGGTAGCTCTACAATCCGGGGTAGGTCTTGGCTGACTGCACAACCTGCTTCCATCTCGAACGGTCGTCCATGATGTTTAAGTCAGTGGGTAGCCCCATTGTTCTCAAATCTGACCATATATTATCTCTCCATCGCATTCGTGGACGTCCTAAGGGCCTTCTTCCTGTCGGGACTTCTTCCCAGATTAACTTGGTAAGGCGGTTATTAGGGAGCCTATGAACATGGCCAGCCCATCTTAGACGTTGGGATTTAATCTCTTGGACTACGTCGCTAGCACTATACATTTGTTTGACCTCGGCATTTGTTCTCATTCGGTATTGGTTAGTATTCGGATCGTGATAGGGACCGAAGATCTTTCTGAGGATTTTTCTCTCAAAGCATGGATGGATATCAATAAATAGATTTTTTTCAAGATTTATAATTAAACACTGATATAATGATCACTTTTTGAATATGATTTTATTATTACATATTTTTTATTAGATCAATATACCGCACCTTGAAAAGAATACTGTCACTACACGAAATTTATTATTTTTTAAGTATCGATGCCATCTGTATCCCCATATTAAAAAGCATAATGTAGCGAATATCTTGCACCCTTTTTCAAAAAGAAATAACTTAAAATTTGCGTTTATTGAGTTTTCATCATAAAGTGAAATAACTATAGTCTAGGCGGGATCTGTTTTGGATTGGAAATTTTCGAGGGAAGCTATTTTTTTGCTGGAATCCCTTCAGGATATGCCCAGTATCGATAATCACGATATGCGCCAGTCGCAAACCCTGTGCTAAATTTTTTATTTAACAAAATCTGAAAACAATTGAAAATTTCTCATTTTTTTGCTCCTATTTTCATTTATAATTCGAAAAATATTGGTCTTAGAGAAAAAATTATAAGTGGTTAAAAGTTTCGTTGTTAAATTTTACACAATATTTTGTTAGCTAGAAATTGAAAATTTAATGGTTATTGTTGAAAAAATAGCAATAATTGAAAAAAAAAGTACAAAAAAATAAAGTTAATCCTTTAAATGTTTTCGACTTTCTAAACTTGACTTACAAGTTCCATATTCCGCCTAGAAAAACTTTTTAATATGTTTAAAACGTGTGCTAAATTTTGTTAAGATCGGTCGGATAGGTTTTCCATAATAATTTTGCAATCCAGCCTACTGGAAAAAAATCGCAAATTTTCAAATTCATAGTAGGCCCTAAGTAAGGCCTTCAGATAGTTGCAATTTTTTTACATATAAAGGAAGTCTCACACTTTCAAATGCTTTTTGTAAAATTCAAATCGGTTTACTAGGAAAGCCTATAATTTTTTTTTTAAATTATAAACATTTTTTAGGCTTATAAACAAATTAAATAACTTTACGAGCTTTAAACATATCAATTTCAAAATGTATACACTTAAAGAACATTAAAAGACGCTTCTTTTAAGAAACAAAAAGATACATTCGGCTTATTGGTTGCCGAGATATTGAAGGTCAAAGTTGGTATACATTTGCCGTGTAACCATAAGTGATAGAGGGCTCGTTTTTAAACAAATACCCTCGTCTTGCCAAATACTTTTTATATGAAAAGTTTTACGTAATGCGCTTCATGACAACATCCATAAAAAAGACAAATAAAAAACTGTTTTCGCGTAAAATGTCACTCGGAATCCATGAGAGGTGGTGGTGAGGGACATTCACTTCAAATGTGAATCAGCGAGTATCAAGTAGTGGCCATCACTTTGTTTAATTTCGGGTTTTGAAATATAAACAAAAGTAAAGTGCTCCAAAATCTGTAAGGGCTTGTAAAGTAAATTGTTACTTTTAGTAAACAAATATGTATTTATAAATTGTTAATAAATAATTTGAATTGTTAAAACGAAGGAAATTTTTTTTTGTAAAAATCAAACATTTTGAAATAATTAACATTAAAAATAATTTATTTCTGCAGTTTTATCATAATAATGACAATATTTGATTTGAGAATATATTTTGATTCGAAAGTGACGTGTATATTGTATATTGACGTGTTATTATACTGCTGTGTAATGCTCGAAATTGTTTTTTTTTTGAGCTTGCAATTTATACATTGAAGGAAATTGTTACTTTTAGTAAACAAATATGTATTTATAAATTGTTAATAAATAATTTAAATTGTTAAAACAAAGGCGAATGACACAAAAATTTTCTTTTCATAAATAATCTTTATTTTGACTCAATCTTCAATAATTTTTTTTAAGTCTTTTTCTTTTTCTGGAAGGACAAGAATCTTCAGGTTTTATTTCTTCCTCAAAACCTTCATTTTCCATTTCAATATCTTTATCCTCGATCTGTAAATTTAATGTTTCTTCTCCTTCATCTGTAGCTATATCTTGTGCCTACAAAAAATCTAAGGAATCCATCGACTCCATATCCATATCTCGTTCAACTTCTTCCAATATTTTATTGTGATCAATATTTTTACATGTTTGACCATTGCAGTGAAGACAATAGTCAGAACATTTGAGACCATGTTTGATACAACTGCATGTTTTTGTACAAAGTTTTTTACATTTGTAACTAATATTTCTGAATAATGAGTCAGGTAGTAATACTTGCTCAGTTTGTATTGGCTCAAGACCATTTTAAGTTAGTTCCCACCCCCACTCAGTAGCATTCAGGTTATTTCCAAGCCACTGCTGTACTTGGAAATATACACGAAGCGAGTGTTGCTCAGCTGCAGATTGTGTAGTTGGCAGCATGGACAATTCAAAATTTTTATTTTTGCAACCTTTTTTAAAGCACAAGTAGAGAATTTTATTTAATGTAAAATCGCACTTTGAGTGGCCCATATACAATGCCGATATAATTTTGCATCCGCTGCGTTTAATTTCTTCCTTAGTTGCATTTTTTTCATTAAAAATGGTTGCTTCTTGCCATATATAATTATTTGTTGAAACCGATTTAACAATTTTGCTTTTTCCTTGATAAAAAAATGCAGAGGTTGTATCACAACCAGAAAATGCGTGTAAAAAGCCCACTAAATTTTTTAACGAAGATTTCGTAGATTCACTTATTTTAAGTGCATTATTGAAAGAGTTGTAGTAATAAATTTCTTCCGATTTTTTTCCTTTGCTAGGTTTCCAGAAAAAAATATTTTTATTTTCAGTTACTTTTTGTAAAAATATTACCAGAACATCAATATCCTCTGCAATTATAAAAACTGGCTTGTTATCTGAGACTAATATATACTCGATACTCGCCGATTCACATTTGAAGTGAATGTCCCTCATCACCACCTCTCATGCATTCCGAGCGACATATTACGCGAAAACGGTTTTTTATTTGTCTTTTTTATGAATATTGCCATAAAGCGTATTACGTAAAACTTTTCATATAAAAAGTATTTGACAAGACGAGGGTATTTGTTTAAAAACGAGCCCTCTATCACTTATGGTTACACGGCAAATGTATGCCAACTTTGACCTTCAATATCTCGGCAACCAGTAAGCCGAATGTATCTTTTTGTTTTTTAAAAGAAGCGTCTTTTAATGTTCTTTAAGTGTATACATTTTGAAATTGATATGTTTAAAGCTCGTAAAGTTATTTAATTTGTTTATAAGCCTAAAAAATGTTTATAACTTTAAAAAAAATTATAGGCTTTCCTAGTAAACCGATTTAAATTTTATGAAAAGCGTTTGAAAATGTGAGACTTCCTTTATATGTAAAAAAAAATTCAACCATCTGAGGGCCTTATTTAGAGCCCACTATGAATTTGAAAATTTGCGATTTTTTTCCAGTAGGCTGGATTGCAAAATTATTATGCAAAACCTATCCGACCGATCTTAACAAAATTTAGCACACGTTTTAAACATATTAAAAAGTTTTTCTAGGCGGAATATGGAACTTGTAAGTCAAGTTTAGAAAGTCGAAAACATTTAAAGGATTAACTTCATTTTTTTGTACTTTTTTTTCCAATTATTGCTATTTTTTCAACAATAACCATTAAATTTTCAATTTCTAGCTAACAAAATATTGTGTAAAATTTAATAACGAAACTATTAACCACTTATAATTTTTTCTCTAAGATCAATATTTTTCGAATTATAAATAAAAATAGGAGCAAAAAAATAAGAAATTTTCAATTGTTTTCAGATTTTGTTAAATAAAAAATTTAGCACAGGGTTTACGACTGGCGCATATCGTGATTATCGATACTGGGCATATCCTGAATGGATTCCAGCAAAAAAATAGCTTCCCTCGAAAATTTCCATTATGGTCTAAATTTCTACAGATGCCGCCTAGTCTACTATGTAAGGAGAATGTCTAGTTCAACTTTAGGCGCATAACGATGAAAAATGAAGGAGATATCAAAGAATATAGACTCTTTATTTTTTGGAGATATATTACAGTGTCTTTCTTTTTGACTAACAGACGGGAACAAGTTGATATCGATAAAGTGATCAAATTCAGTAATGAGTCGGTGTTATGAGAGCTAAGAGCTGTGCAGTGAGTTAAAACGGTGGAGTAACTCGAAATCATTTGGTGTTATACTATCAGGTAATTATTTAATATACATTTATTTCTTCAAAAAGTGCATTAATTTAGAGTTTTTTCACTTTATTAGAAAGGTTGACATCGTTTTTTCCTGCAACATTCAGAAAAAGAAATAACTCAAAATTTCAATTTGGTGGGAAAACGCATTTAAAGATTGATAATATTTTATAGACAACTTAATTTGCAAGAAAAAAAAAATATAAAAATGGTTTTATAGTAATTCCAAAAGTAGGAGTGGGTAGTGTAACTAATGCATTATTATATTGTGGTTCCATATTATTATATTTTATAACTCTAATATGTATAAATTAATTTTATAAAAAAAGTTCATATTTTTTTCACTCTTTGATGAAAAATATAATATCATAATTTAGACAAAGTCGAAACAATTTTAAATAATGCAATTTTATATTAAAAAAAAAAAAAAAAAAAATATCGCCACACCTTCCTCTCACAAATTTCCGACCCCAATGTTAACTTCAGAACCATCCACATCCATCATACCAACATATCTCTATCTTATCCACTCTTCACTTCTATATCATATTCCTGTCAATTCTGTTCTCTTTCATTATTTCTTGGTCAATTCATATATTAAACATGTATCCAATAGTTTTAATTTAGTAATCACTCAAACATTAACTAACAATTTATTAAAATTCATAATCTACCATATTACAAAGAATCCTTATCTACCATTGTCCACCTTCTCTCGGTCAACAACTTAGTAGCACACTTATACAACAAATTTCAGGTTTCTACAAACTGAATTTAATACCACCAAAATAGATTTTGTTCAGGGTGCTAGATACTTTAAGTATAAAGGACCCCTATTATCTCTAATTGTTGATTAACTCCTTTTCTCCTTCAACCGCCCCCCCTCCTTTTCTTCAGTCATTTCCTTTACTTTTATTCTCATTAGTCTCTGAGGAACCCAGCCTCTTCAATTTTAAATTCAATCACATAGGTTACTACTTTAATTTCTTCAGCCTGTAGATTTCCATCTTACTAAACTTAATTTTATTAATTTTTCACTATAGGAGCAGTCTTAAATAAAGTCATTTAAATATGAGGTCTGATATTAGCTTCAAATATTTGTTATTTAATTTTTACCTTGTCCTAGATGTGTTAAACATAAAAGGATAAATTTCATATATATATATATATATATATATATATATATATATATATATATATATATATATATATATATATATATATATATAAGCTAACCCAACATTAAATACACTTTAGACCACATTCCATACGAAGAAAAGCAACATAAGTTGCCTAAGGCACAGGTCATTCTATTAATCATGACTATAAAACCATCATTGATTTCACATCTTTTATACCCTAAATTAATAAATAAAAAAGTTTTTAAATCCCAACACCTAGATTGTTGTTATTTTTTAAAATCATCAAAACTTGTTGAATCTTTTGGCTGTAGTAATACTATGTACAACTATTATAGTTTTTGTTGCATTGACATTCTGTTATCTTCATCCTTCAAAAGTATCTTGTCAATCAGTTCCCAGCTGTTCTCCGAGTGCAGAGGTTCTCTCTCACCGGCTCTGGAACCCGATTGAGCCATGTGTTACCTCTAGTCAAATTTAATTTAATACTGAACATCACAGTTATTTTACAACACAATGTACAATCTTTCATAACAAAATGTAATTTAAAGGGTTTTTACCCTAGTATTTTGGTGGCTCAGGCATTGTGACCTAGTAAGTATAACCATCTTTTGCTTTTCAACCATAGTCAAAATTTCACAATCTCGTTTGTTTTAACTAAATGGTTTATACTTATTTTTAGGCATTTTTCGATTTTAAAAACCTGATGATGGACTGTGTGGTCCGAAAACGTTTGTTTTATTGATGTGGCCCTTTTAAGGGTTTTTTAAATAAATATACCCATTTACAAAGATTAACCTCTTTTTGTTATACCTACGTGGTATACAGCCAGCTACAGGAATTTTTCCTTGTGGATTTTTTTTATATTAAAGTCACGTATCATGTGGGTGGACTATTTATACATATTGCGGTATTGGCTTATACTAAAAAAAACACTGAAATAATAATCTTTGTTCACAAATAAAATAGGATTTTTGTAAATAAAAGTCGTGTTTTTTTTGTTTTATCTATAATTATTAGAGAACACATTTTACATTGGAATATACAAAATTAAATAACACATTATTATTAAACAATTAACACCTAAGTTTGATTATACTCATAATAGTCATTGTCAATATATTTAAAAAAACTAAAAGATAGAATTATAAAACCGAGCATAAAAAGAAGGAACTAATCCCTTTGAAATTAGTTCTTTTAAGTATTTTTTTTTATTTTCACTTATTTTTTGTTTATCACAATAGGCTGCTTTAAGTTCTACTTCTGTAATTAGTTTTATTTTCTTCCGTTAATTTCTAACATTTACTTCCCGGTAATTTTCATCTTTGTATGATGTTTTATAATAAATAGAAAAAGGATTTTCTTTAGCGATTGTCAAAATTTTAATTTCGTTCCAATTAACATTATGTCCCTCTGTATTAATTGAATAATTATGTCCCCATTCTTCTTGCAATAATTTTAAATCATAAAATGATTCAAAATTTAGTTCATGAACAATTATCGAAGGTGGAGACTTTTTGGCATTTTTAATTAAAGCAATATGTTATGCTTTTTATTGTCAATGTTTGCACAGCATGAAGATATAGAGATGTTAAATATTTTATTTTTATTCTGGCCACAACAATTATCCGAGTAGAAAATTACTTCCTTTTCATCATAGTCTTCATCAGTTATAGCTTTTAGATATGCCCATACACATTATCCGATTTCTATAGCCCCACGTTTAGCCTCACTCTCCGACCAAAAATAGCAATGAACATTTTTGTAGGCTACCTTAAAATACTGGGGTGTTATTTTTCTTGTTTTAGCTTAAAATCATTAAACAAATCTTTGATATTTTTGCTGCCATCAATATATTCCTTTGTTGTAGAAGCTCGAAGGTAGTGTGATTCAATTTTAAAGATAGATTGAATGTGCTCAATGATTGCAGCTCATAATTCTGGACTAATTTTTCTATGACTGTCATGTCTGCCTCTTTAATCAGTTTGCGAAAAATCGTTGTTGTTCATTTTATTCTGTACCGTAAATATCATCCTATCGGAGATGTCCAATGTAGCCTTGTAAAAAGTTTTACAAACTCTAATCGTCGTATTATTCACAATGAAATGAAATGCTTTATTGTTGTGTCTGGGTCTCTGAGCATTGCTATATTTGTATTTATTCTGAATGTCAATCATACTGGCACTTACGTATGCTCTTTGTTTACTTAAATCACCTAAATTCCAAAACTTCTTAAAAAGGTCGTGCCTACGCTCTATATTAATATTTGTAGTGCATTTAAGTCTACATTTTTTTTGTACATGGTTCTTTAAGACACCTGGCTGGAATAGTCGTGTTTGTTTGTGACATAGATACATATGATTTTCCTTTATTACGCCTGCCCTTAAGTTTATTTTGTTTCCATTGGGAAGGATTTTAAGTTCAATGAAAAAGACAGCAAATATTTAATTTCACGCAAACAAATCCTATGTATCTGTTGATACGTATTTCGACCTAATAGGTCTCATCAGAATAGCTATTCATAGGAGTTCTCAACGTGAAAAATCAATATTTTCTGCCTTTTAAGAAGCAACAATAAAATGGCTTCAATACGGACGCGATAGCGACATCTAATTACTAAATCTGTAAAATAGTTTCGAAACACAATTCAGATTTCAGCTTATAATATGAGCCTTCTAAAAATTGCAAGGCAAACATACGTTGATAAAAGATGTTAAAAGGGACATGGGCAATCTAAAATTTGCATTCCACGACCTATTGATGATACCTATTAGGTCCAAATACGTATCAACAGATACATAGGATTTGTTTGCGTGAAATTCAATATTTGGTGTCTTTTTCATTATATTTCGGATTTACTCTGTGCGAGTACTAGAAGCACAATTCGCTAAGGATTTCGTCTTAGTTGTAAAAGACATGTCGTCTAATGCAAATTTTAGATTCCCCATGTCCCTTTTAACATCTTTTATCAACGTCTGTTTGCCTTGCAATTTTTAGAAGGCTCAGATTATAAGCAGAAATCTGAATTGTGTTTCGAAACTATTTTACGGATTTAGATTTTAAGTTCGTTTGCGTCCCTTTTTTGGAATATAATTATATATATTGGAATATAATTTTTTGGATTATAATTGAGACGCTAAGAGAAAATTGTAGTGGAAAGCCAAAAGAAGTAATATATAAAAATTGAAAAAAGGGGAAACGTTTGGGTTGGAAAACGAGAGAGGCATCTGCGTTTTGAAGTAAAAGGATAAAAAAATGTATTGTTACTATCTACTAAACATACTCCGAAACTCGTGCAATTCAGCGACGAAGTGGTGTTGTTCATAAACCTCAGGCTGTAATGGAATCCAATGAGACAAAGTCCTCAATTGACCAGTCACACCAGATGGCAAGTTAAAATTCACCTATACGAAAGTCACTGAAATGGTACAGCAGGCTCGCTGCGGTTTCTTCTTGGTACATCACTAGTAAATTCTCACATTATTTTCAACCAACTAGCCGACAAAAAGATGAAAGTAACTGAATTTAAAGAGCATTTAATAAAGTCGCTCTTAACTTATAAATACAACATTGAGTCATAGAATGATTCCGAAAGGGAACAACAAAAAATACGAACTACCAGGAGATCGATGCAAACTCATACTTTGGTGAAAATATAAGGGCCATATGATACAATGAAGAAATACTGTAAGGGTTGTTGTAAAGCGAAGATTCGGGGAAACAACACAAAATCGGGTCAAAACAATAGTAACTTACTGTGACACTTGTGAAGGAAAACCACACCTTTGTTTAGATTGTTTCAACAAACACTCCAAATAACCGATAATTTTTAACTTATTTCATGTTCTGATTTAACTTTTGTATGTGTTTTAGTTTGTAATAGATATTTTTTATAGTTTTATATTTTTTACTCGAAATAAAGATTTGTCAAAATTTCTATATCATTTCAGTCTCCCCTATTCAGCCAAAATGAAAATTTTGAAAATTGATATGTATGTATATGCGAAGACTGTATGCCACAGCGGTCGAAAACTGCAATAACTCCGCTTCTCTACATGACCTCTGGCAATCATCATCATCATCAATCAGCCAATCGCGTCCACTGCTGGACATAGGCCTCCCTCAGTTCTTTCCAGTGTTCTTTACACTGGGCCGCTTGTAGCCAGTTTCCCTCTACACGTTTTATATCATCGGTTTATCTAGTCGGTGGTCATCCTCGGCTTCTTTTATAGTTTCTGGGCCTCCATTCCATAATACGTCTTTTCCACCGTCCATCTTGTGTTCTGGCTAAGTGCCCTGCCCAGTTCCACTTGCGTCGTGGTTCTTCCGATGACGTCTTGTACTCCTGATCTTTGCCTGATTTGTTGGTTTGTTATGTGGTCTCGAAGGCTCACGTCAGCATTGCACGTTCCAAGGCTCGTTGTGTAACTTTGAGTTTATTCACAAATTTTTGCGTGAGTGTTAAAATCTCTGCTCCATAAGTTTGTATTTGAACTTTTGAATTGAACTTTTTAGAATATGGCTTAATTTGCCAAATGCTGCCCATGTTAGGCATATTCGCCTTTGTATTTCATGTGTTTGATTGTCTCTGTTTATTTTGATTTCGTGCCCCAGATATTTGTAAGTGTCTGTTTGTTGTATGGTATTATCGTCAATAGTTATATTCTCGTCACTCATGACGAGATTTGTTATAGGCTTCTTTAAGTTTTCTTAAAGTTTATCTTTAATCCTGCTCTTTCAGACAGACTTTTAAGCGAATGCATGGAAACTGTATCATGTAAGTTATCTGCGATTATTACAACATTATCTGCAAAGCT
Organism: Diabrotica balteata; assembly: GCA_918026665.1. Classification (NCBI taxonomy): domain Eukaryota; kingdom Metazoa; phylum Arthropoda; class Insecta; order Coleoptera; family Chrysomelidae; genus Diabrotica; species Diabrotica balteata. The sequence continues at coordinate 26,278,697 of OU898280.1, forward strand.
TAGGTGATTTAATCTTTCTCCATCTATATTGATGCCCATATCTTACCGTTGAGTGCTCTTTAAATATTGACTCTAGAGCTGATGTGAACAATTTTGGTGAAATATTGTCGCCCTAAGCTGTGTCTTCGTGTAGTCGTATACTTGATGTAGCGTTCTCGTAGATGTTTTTGATTAGTGTCGTGTACCTGTAATCTATTCAGCTTTGATTTAGGGCTTCCAAAACATCTGGTAAAACAGGAACTATATCACAGACCGTATCAAATCGGTCCTATACGACCGCCTTGGTATGAAGTATTTATTGAACTTGGCAGTCAACCTGTTAAGAAAATACTTAAATACGAGGAAGTAAAAGCAAATACTTCTTTTCATTCAATAGACCCATTATGATTGACTTGTAAACTCATTAAATATAAAATATTTACAAGAAGGTTTGGTCATTAGTTGGAGATTACCTTAAGCAATACGTTCCATATATTTTTTACGTATGAATATTATTATTAGGTATTTATTTTATTTCACATATTTTTGCCTTGCCCTGATCGACTCGACCAACAGCCCCGATCGGCAGATCATTCGCGATCGACCTGTGAACTAATGCTAAATACGTGGCCCAATGTAGGAAAGACTTTATCTCATAAAAGACTAAAACCTTTATGCTTTTTAACCATTTTTATAGCAAATCCTCATTAAATTCATTTTTAATCCGATCTCTACCAAATGGAATATTAAAAAAAATGAGTAATGTATCCACAAATCGCGTTATGTCTGTTAAAAGACAAACAATATTTGAAATGAAAAATGAAAATGAGTAACAGAGTAAATATTCATTTTTAGATCTTGTCCAGATAGTGTGAACATGTTAACAGAATCGGGGCTTTTATTTCTAAAAATAGGACAAAATGAATACGCTTTTGAGAGATTAAGTTCAGCGCTTGCATTAGAACCTGCCCATACAAAAGCTTTGCTGGCTATTGGATGTATTATACAAGTAAGGTAGAAATATATTTATATTAGACATATATTAACATAAACATGTTTATATATTTACATAATATTATATTATCTGATGAATTTTTTAAGAAAAGCTTTTGTGGTTTATGTGGTAAAACTCTTATATCAGCGATGCATAGATTGCTGCAAGTAATAGCTACGTGAAATTTGTATGAGGGTTGGACGTAGTATTGATATATTTATGTTATATTACTTATGCTATATAATTTATGCTATATTACTATTTACTGTATATTTGAAGGAAATGAAAGAATCATTGTAGAAATGAGCTGTACGTATTGTAAAATCAGCTGTACATCTTCACGGATGTTTTATCAGCTACCCCTCATATACCATTTAAAGTATATTCATTTTACAAATTCCCAACTGTAAACAAACGCACATAAAAGCCAAACAGGATCGTACTGAGGTGTATCATATGATTTTTAAAAATATTTACTTCTACTAATAAAAAAAACTATTATGGTAAGAATTTCTTGAAATTTAATCATTGTGAGCAAAATTTAATGTTCTATTGAACAAATGTATTAAAATAAAATATTCATTAACTGAAAGATACATAACAAAGTAAACATTTTAAATAAAGTAGCATTGTCATAAGTTTATCAAAGCATAAAAACATACCATTTAATTACTCAGAGTTTGAGAAGCTACATGTCCTGCTGCCTTCGTCTGGATTTATTATTATGGGTTCGATATAATTCTCTATTATATTGTAACACTTCCACATTTTGGACTCGACTTTTTGTTGAACGTGTTGCACACATTTCTGCCACGTAGTTGGACTAATATTATTTATTGCATCATAACAAATATTTTTCATATCTGCAAATTTAAAAGTACTGTTTTTTGCTGCTCATAATTTTTTACTTCTGCCCAGATGAGCTCAATTGGATTGAGCTCACAATAGTATGGGGTCAGCCCTAACACTACTTTGTTTTGGCTTTTTGCCATCTCATTAATGATATATTTATTATATTGTTCCTTATGTTCCTTAATGAGAGCGAGCTGTTGCACTTTTAACATGGATTCCTCAAACCTATATTGTTGGATTTTGGCCACGCTTAGATGTCAGCTTTTCTAGAAGCAGTAGTTAAAATGTTTTCAATTTTCTGGAATGATAAGACTCGTTGTTCAATACAATGATGACGTTGTCTTCTAATCGGGGCAGTATATTTTTGAACCAATTTTCGAAACATTTCCTGTCCATCTCTTCATGGTAGTCCACACATTTTTTTATTCAAACACCCACAACCCTTCTGGAACAAACCCATCTTCACTGCCAATGTGAAAAATTATGAGACTTTTTTTTCCTAAAAATTTTATTATTTTAAAATTTACTTGAAGTAAAAGAGCACCTAACTATTTACCTGCAGGATTTTTTACTCCCGTAGAAAGTTTATCTAAAACCGCTTGTTTATAAGACTTTACCGAATTGTCGACCCATACTTTAGATTTGGTGTGAACAGCTTTTAGCTAAGTCTCGTCTAAGTGGTAAATTTTTCGGCCATTTTTCATTTCAGTAGGACTTAATTTTTATCAGAAGTTCTCATCTCCACAAGACAATTTCATCCCTGTCCATCAAAATGCTGCTTCGCTGACAACGTTGAAACTTAAAATTTATTTCTTTCAATAATTTAAAAAAACGTAGTTCTTTTGAAGTTAGGCAAAGCCAGATTTGCATTAACAACCCTTAGAATTTTGTCTATTGTGGGTATTTCATTTCGAAAAAGAATTTTTTTTTTTATTTAGCTTTACGTGTCTCGACAGCGTAGGTCACTGACACAGGTACAATTTTATTATATTACATTACAAGAATATACAGTAACATTACAATCAACAAAGAAATACATTAAATACATTAAATATTGATACAATTATTACAATTATCCAATTCTAAACTACGTTTCTTCTTCTAAATTTCCTGGTACAGCTTGGTTTCATACAGGAAGTTAGTAAGGTTTTGGAATTGATCTGGCGAACTGAGAATATTTTGTAGGTTTCGACTCAACAGATTCTTTTTTCTTTCGTTAATAAATCGGGGACAGTCTAGGAGAATATGTTTAACAGATAGAATATTATCACAGTGTGTACATGTAGGTGGATCTTGAGAAGTCATTAAATGTTTATGAGTTAGTCTTGTATGACCGATTCTGAGTCGGCGGATTAAGATTTTGTTTTTTCGTGTCATGGAAGGAAACTCAAGCTTTTTAACGCTGGGATGGATGTCACGAAGCTTGGAAGGTATTTTATTTCAGTGATCTTGCCAAGACATTTGTATGATATTTTTAAAATACGACTGTAAATCTGTATGTAGTTGTATGTTTTCAGTCTCCATATTAGAAGACAAAGCTTGTTTTGCAAATAGGTCGGCTAGTTCGTTACCAGGGATTCCTACATGAGACGGAATCCAGATCATGGTTATGGATACTCCCATTGAAATTAAACTATCAAAAGAGTTTTGAATAGCTTGAACCAAAGGATGCACCGTGTACATACTTTTGAGAGAATAGATAGACGTTAAAGAGTCTGTACATATTGCTACTTTTTTATATTCTGGAGATAGTGCGTTTATAGTTTGGAGAATAGAGAATAATTCAGCAGTTTGTATGCAGCAGAAGGACGGGAGATTGCAAAATATGATTAAATCTGTGTTTGAAGTTACAGCACATCCAACAGCTCTAGGACTCTTAGAAGCATCTGTGTATAAAATTTGGTCAAATCTGTTGTTAGCAATTAATTCTGTAAAGGTTTGCCTTAGAAATTGTGGATTTGTCTGGTGCTTATCATAATTAGTTAACGAGAGATTAAAATCTGCTATCAGTTTATTCCAGGGAGGTTTAGGTGATATTAATATCGGAGTTGTGGCTGAAAGGTCAATATTATTCATGTGTTGAGAGATACTGTGGCATAGATTTAAGTTTAATAGGAGAAGGAGAGTTTAAAAGTTCATTACTTAATAATTTATAAGCTGGGTTTTCGGTATTAGCTGAGATTCGAGATGCATATTTTAAAAGGAGTTGCCGGCGACGTAGCCAGGGGGGAAGTTCATTAGCTTCTCTGTATAAACTCTCTGCGGGGCTCGACCTGAAGGCTCCAAGGCATATTCGGAGTGCAGTGTTGTGTACAGAATTTAGCAGTTTTAGATCTGATGGGCGATCTGATGAAGAAAAAAGAATTGATGGACTATTCTTCTTATTGTTTCTCTGTCAAATTAATCCAGCGAGGTAACAATACTTTTACGATGCTCAATTGATTTTGGTGTCAACAATGTTCCCGTAATATCATATTCATGAACCACATTGCGTACACTAGGTACGGCTACACTCGCCTAAAATGGATAAAAAGTAACAATATTTGTTAAATAAAGTGAAAATGAACATTCTAAAATAAATGGTAAAGTTATGAAACTGCATTCTGTATACTTTTTCAAGTCCAAAAATATTCCATTCACTTACGATAAAACCTCCCCAAAGAACAGCTTGGATTGACATGACATTTGGCATACACATAGCTAACATGTTAAATAAAAAAAGTCGTATTGTGTCGATGTGTTTTTTGACCTAGGGGTGAGTTTTACCCATTCTCAGGGGTGAAAAAACATACTTTCAAAATAAGTCAAGAATTGGATAAACTGACTAATTCTAAGCAAATTTTGTTCTATGAGTTTTTTCACGGAGTCAATACTTTTCGAGTTATTTGCGAGTGAATATGTTAATTTTGGGTAACAAAAAAACAAGGGTTTTAGACGGTTTTTCCAAATAACTCAAAAAGTAAATATTTTATCAAAAAAATATTCGTAGCAAAAATATAACTTATAAAATAGCAAAAAATGGTGTACGTATAAAGCCAGAAGCACATCTGTAGCTAATTAAAAGTATGTTCTTATTCGTCAAATTCCAAATCGAATATTTCAATGTGAAAGAATAAAAAACAAGCACTTTCCCCGACAGCGAGTTTTCCCCGAAAAGTGCTTTATTTTTTTGATATTTCTCGTTAAAATATTCGATTTGAAATTTGAATTACTTTTCATAGCTATAATTCTGGTTTTACTGAGTTACAAACTTCATATAGGTATAAGTACATCATTTTTTTAACATTTTTATAAGGTATATTTTTGCTAAGAATATGGATTTCGATAAAATACTTACTTTTTGAGCTATTTGCGGAAAACCGCCTAAAAACGTGTTTTTCTTATTGAAAAATGGTCATATTCAATCGCAAATAACTCGATAAGTATTGACTTGTGCAAAAACTGTATTAAATAAAAGTTGCTTAGAATAAGTCATTTTATTCAATTCTGGACTTATTTTGAACGCATATTTTTTCACACCCGAGCAGGGGTGAAACTCACCCCCATCGCAAAAGCACACATCGACACAATATTACTTTTTTCCTTGCCTTTAGCTATGCATATGCCAAATTTCATGTCAATCCAAGCGGTTCTTTAATATTTACAGAAAAAACAGTGAATAAATGGACTAAAAAGGAAATAAAACTTTTCGAAATATTAATAAATTAAAATATTGGTTTCTCTTACCTTTATTAAAGTGATTACCGCAAGCTATTTTTACTTTGGATTAACAAATACTACACACTATAAAACTTAATACTAAACACATAAACGAAAGTCTGAAAAATAACACGACCAGTAAGTAACTTATATACCTATAACTATAGGTATTAAATAACTTTCAGATATCTCTTTCAAGCCCAGGTCAAAAATGCGTTAATCTTTTACTCGAGCCGATTATACAATCGGGACAACCCCTGAAGTGACAGGTTTTGGGCTTACAATAAACCATAAATTTCTCTTTAGTGGTGTTTTGAGTAAATAGAATAACAGATCAAAGTAATATAATCTATTCATAAATTTACAATGTAACAAAGGTACATACATCATTTATTTGTTACTTTTTACGAAAAAATTGGCGGTCTGAATTTTAACGTAGATTAAAGTTTACGACAAATAAAAATTATAAAAAAGATTATAATTATATATCATAAAAATTTGATTAGTATTACGATCATTAAAATTGATAAAATGAAACTATATAAATATAGAATTATGTCTAATGTTTCTTCAGAAGGTGTTCCAAATAAAGATTATAATAAAAATCTTGCAATTTTTGTAGCATATTTTCCAATAGTTCCATACCTTTATCAATATTTTCAAATAAAATATTTTTTGGGGTCCATACCGCAAACTAACAGTATTCTCTATTCGATATAAATAACAAAATAACTGTCCTTGCACTGAATAGTAATAGGAATCAGTTCTTTTTAAAATATCTTGAAGGAAGGAATAATTTAGTCACGCTATCATTTCCAATTTTGATTTTTAATATTGAATTTAATAAAACCTAATAAAATATAACATGACACAAATAGTTTCAGAATAAGTTTGATGTATTGTTTATTATCATTCAGTAAGAGACGAATTCACTTATTACAATACTAATCTAACAGACAATTATTATTGTCAAATGAAAGAAATAAGATAATTTACTTTTGGTTAGTAAACGTCGGCCCTATGCAACTAATTGTCAACAAAGAACGGATTACAAAAGTTTAGATTTATGAGATTTATGAGGAGCATTTATGAAACTTAGATGTATACTGAGAACTTATTTCAAAAATTTACAACTAAGGATTTAATTAGTTGTATGTAAATATACTCCAAGATCCAGAGAAAATGGGAGTGCGACAATGGGAATTACTGGCACAGGACCGACAAAAATGGGAGGCAATAGTATCCGCGTCACAGACTCACGAAGAGTTGAAGTGCCATTGATCATGATGATGATAATGAAATATACTGTATTACTATTTATATGGATGTGAAATATGGATCATAAAGGATAATATGTATGGCAAGATGCCATAACTATAAACTAAGACTACATTCACCAAAACGATACTCTCAAATAATTAACTCCTGCATCTTGAAAAGATATTTCAGAATTAAACAGGAAGAAACATACACGGAACTGAAAGAAATTACAGCAGGACTGCCACAAAGAAGTGTCTTTACCTATTGTATACGTGTTATATTATTGTTCTAGAAAATAATGCAATTGCAACATTTACCGATGATACTGCTATAGAAATATGCAAAACCAGTGAGGAAGCGACAATGAAATTACGCCGATGTTAATCAAATATATACTCCAGGGAAATAAGCAAAAAATAGACCTTGTTCGTGAAACTCAATAATCCAGGTCTCTGACAACTTTTTTAGTTATTGTAGACCTATAGGAAGAAAACCTACTTGTTTCCTGCCTTAAATTTGGAGTTGTTTTTTAATTATTAACAATTTAATGCAACAAACGCGATTTTTTCTATTATTATTGATACTAGTATTAAAAAATAGATTTTTGGAAGATAATTATTTTTGCATGAATTGTTTAAACAAACTAGACTATTTATTAATTAATTAATATATAAACAAATTACATATTTGTAATGTACGTAGAAATTACATACAAATTAAAAAAAGAATGATCATAATCCATTGAGTAGATCTGGAGATATAGAAAATTTTATTAGTTTGAAATGGCTTGTTCGAAATATATCACAGAATGGATTTGTAGGTTCTTCCTAGTCACTATTTGAACTACATTTTTGAAAATTCGTAGAGGATCCTGTAAAGGTACAATGTTTGTGCAAATTTTTTAACAAAAAATACAAATCCCATTCCTTAACATGGCATCAATGAAGTTCTTTAATTATTATAATCAAATTAGCTATGAATTATCATCTTTTCTCTGAGTTGATCTACTACTTGTAATTGGTCGTAAAACGCTCCCTTTCTGTTTGAGGCTTATTATTTTCTGGGCCGTATACTCCGATAATGTTCAGGTTTTCCTTCTCCATTCTTATCTTTGCTGTTACTATTCTTTCTGATATGTATTCACACTCTTTAATGTAATTTTAATACCTTTGGTGTATTTGTAAGACTACACCTTCTTTGGCCCTGTTTTTTTGCTACTCCACTGTAGATTTGTATGCATTCACCTAATTTTGATTGACCTTTTCCTTTATTTTTTGTTTCATGTAGAGCACAAATGTCTATTTCTTTCTCTTTTAGCACTTTCTTTAGGGTTTTTTAGGGTTATTTCTTGGTCTCTTGAGTTGAGTGATCTGATATTCCAAGTAGTAATTCTTATCTGGGTTTTGGATGTTTTTCGCTTGTCCTTACTTCTTGCCGTAGTCGTCTTCATAGCATCAATCCGGTTCCGAGGCTGTACATTGTTTCTTTGAGCAGTATTTGCTTTTACGATTGGTAGGTTGCTAACCAATTAATATATATATATATATATATATATATATATATATATATATATATATATATATATATATATATATATATATATATATAATTAAATTTCATATTCAAATACTGCAAAATATTTGGTTATTACTCTGAGCTGATGTAAAGAAGAAAAGAAAATAATAATTCTGATTGAAATACAAAAAAATGTACTTGCTGATTGACCAAAATTCTACGCTGTTTCTATGTAATAAATTATTATTATATAAGAAAATCAATACAAGAAAAGAAATTCATATAAAAATTTAATCAAATTATAGGTACCATCTTACTGCCTATTTATATAAAATGTCCTATTTTAAATACAATAAACACACTTGTTTGTCAAAAGTCGGATAAGCCCTTCATTATTTATCCCCTTCCGATGGTCTTACCTACCTGCTGGCGAGAATCCAGAAGCCACCGAAAAGGACAGCTTGTGCTGACGGATAGAGAATTACATTTAGCAGAACTTTGAAATTTTTTAAAAGTTTATACTAAATAGCTGCTTTGTGTTACACTTTATGTTAAAAATAAAAACAGATTCGGAAAGTGGGTCAAATTCTCTAGTGCCCTATTTAAAAAAAAAAAAAATTACGTTTATTTTAACCAAAAATATTAAAAAAAAAATTGTTTAAACAATTTATTAATTTACAACCAAATAGTGCAATAGAACTTTTTAAGACCTTTCATATAAAAAAGGAATCATCTCAATATCTGCCATAGTTTTTGCGTTATTTGATATACACTTTTACATTAGAATTTACCTATGCCCAGAGTCTCGAGGATCGGCCTTAAGGCAATAAATAACACTTAATAACCTCTTGACGAATGAGAGGGCGAATATCAACATATGCATTTGTTTACAGTTGGGAATTTGCTGAACGAATTTACTTTAAAACATTCAAATATCTGTATACGATTTTTAAAGCTTTTTCTTCCTTGAATGCGATAAGGTGAATAATAATTGATGGACTAATATCTAAGATTTCGTACTAATTATAGCAATTTTGTAAATAAAAAATATGATGCCGTTTTTATACACTTTCTTAAAAGTCGTCGTTCATTGTTGACATAATTAATTATATCACTATTGTCTTTGTCGTAGAGATAGATAGTCTTTGTTTGCAATGCGCTACAATAGAGAATTCAATTTGTTGTTTTTAGAAACATGAAGACTACGACGTGGCTCTGTCAAAATATAAAATGGCGATCCATTATCAACCCGATTCAACGGCATTGTGGAATAATATTGGCGTTTGTTTTTACGCCAAACAAAAGTATGTCGCGGTAAGTTGTAAGACAAACAAAACCGTATATTGTTTTATTTTTGAACTGGCTTTTGTCACAGTATGGGGAGATCGGTAAAGTTTTTATTGCTTGCGATAATGAACATTTAGATGGAACGGTATCAATGTATTTAAGAGTGAATTAGTTATTGTTGTTGCCTTTTCCTTGTTCTGTAAATTGGTACAGCGTACGAGATGTTTTAATGCCGCTTTATGTATACTGGATGACGCTTTTCCATCTACTAATTTTTAACTTTTAAGGTGGTATATCACAATTTTAAAATTTATATAATTTTTAATTACAGTTATCGTCACTATTTCAAAATAAATATTCAACTTATGAGTATGTACGTTAACTCTAAACTTTCTATTTTAATGATAGCTAGTTAAACTTTTCAAAGAAAGCAGTGATTTTTTCATAACTATACTTAAATGAATCCATGTCATAACTTACAATTACAATTTAGGTACAAAATAACTACGTTAAATGACCGCAGACGTTCGGATACAATTAGCGTCTCTTAGCAAAGACAATGACGTCGACTTTGCTAAGTATCAAGACAATTACTCAATACTAAGTATCAATAAAATCTGCAAACTAGGAATTTTGTTAATGTTATCGTGCATACTACCAGTTTGTACATACGGCTTGGAGACAGTAGCACTTACCAAAAAATCTGCCAAAAAAATTAGAAACAACGCAAAGAGCAATGGAACGAATCATGCTTGGAATATCACTAAGAGACAAGATTAGAAACACCGAGATAAGACGTAGAACGAAGATTAGGGATATTGTGGAAGAAATTACAAAAATGAAATGGTGCTGGGCAGGTCACGTAGCCCGATATAATGACAACAGGTGGACACGGAGAATTCTAGAATGGAGACCAAGGACGACAACAAGAAGCATGGGAAGACCTCAAAAAAGATGGGTAGATGACATAAGAGCAGTGGCAGGCAAACAGTGGATTAGATTGGCGCAAGATAGAGAAAGATGGAAGCAATTGGGAGAGACCTACATTCAGGAGTGGATGGAAAATGGTTGACAAAGAAGAAGATCGTAATACGTTGGTATTTTGATAGTGAGAAATTAGTTCGGCTATCACTTAATAGATGGGAAAATAAGTTCACGTGTCATATAGTAGAAGGCAGCAGTTATGTATTAAATGGCAACAGATGCGCGTTTGCCGAATTTAAGAAAAATCTGCAAACCATTTAAAATTAGTTTTGTGGTTATATCAATTGTCTATGGGTTATCCAGTAACCACGGTAATACGAATCACGTGGTTTTGTTTAGCAAAGCGGCCTTTCCCAGTTAATATTTTGGCTTCGTTTGACTTTCAATATTCAATCATGATTGTATAACGTCACAATGTCTTAAATTTACAAGTATATCATTTTTATCCTTGGCCCCCTGACGTTATATAATCGTGGTTGTAATTAAAACTGTGGTCAGTAAAGTTTACTGCGGGATTATACTGGTTTTTACATAATACATAAACATAAAAACAATTCAGTTTTATTAACTTTTTAACAAATTGTCTTTTTATAGACAAAACAATATTATGTAATGGTCGATTAAATTGTGTCGATTAATTATTTCTGTAAGTGAGAAGATTATTGAAATTTATTTAACGTATAATTAGAAATGAGATGAAAATCTGAAATTTTCTGAGGAAAAAACTTCCACTGTTGACATTCGATATGAAAATGTTCATATTGTACATTCGATATGTTATTGTAGTGACGCTTTTTTGATCAATATTTAACTGATTTTCAAACAATACCAAATTTCTTTATCAGTTTGAAATAAATATTTTTGGGCAGAAAAATAATTCATAATTGTCTCCTGAAATAGGTAATAAAATATTTCCAAATGAATAAACGTTTTGTGTATATTAGGATAAATGTCAAGTAGAGAAGAGTTTAGCTTCAGAATAAGAAATGAGAGGGGAGATAGACTGCTTCAGTTCTGTAAAGAAAATCAGTACAGTATAATGAACAGCTTTTTCAAGTTACCACCCAGAGGTCTCTACACGTGGAAATCTCCAGCAGATGAAATACAAGGACGCATCACAAGAAATCAAATCGATTACATAATGGTCAACAAAAGATACAAAAACGCAGTAAAAGCATGCAAGACATACCCCGGAGCTGACATTCCCACCGACCACAATCTTCTTCTTGAAACAATTAGGATAACATTTAAAAGAACAAAAAGAAATAAGCAAATAATAGCTGTTAACCCAGATAAGCTTAAAGAAGAATCCACTAGTAATAAAATACGGGAAGAAATACATAGACACTTGAGTAACAGAACAGTACAATCGACACAAACTCCCGAGGAAGACTGGCACTATATTAAGAAAACACTTACAAGAGTAACAGAAGACTACTTCAAACAAGATACACGAAAAAAGAACAAACCATATATGACAGAAGAAATTCTAAACATGATGGACGAAAGAAGAAAATACAGAGGTAAAAATGAAACAACATACAAGCAAATACACAAGAATATCAGAATAAAGATCCAACAAGCCAAAGAAACCTGGCAAAGTGAAAGATTCCAAGAAATTGAAGAGTTGGAACAAAGACATGATACTTTCAATCTACATAAAACAGTAAAATAAGCCGCTGAAATATTTAAACAAACTCCTATGTCTTTCATCGAAGATAAACATGGGAACCCGCTACTAAACATAGAAGATCAAAAAGGTAGATGGAGAGAATACGTGAAAGAGATATTTCAAGATCGAGAGAGGACGAACATTTACACGCAGGAGGCATCAACTGGACCTTATATCACAAAGCAAGAAATTATCAAAGCGGCAAATCAGATAAAGAACGGAAAAGCTGTTGGGGAAGATAATATCCCAATTGAAATAATAAAGATATTACTAGACGAACACATCGAAGTAATGGAAGATATATTTAACAAAATATACGAAACAGTCATAATACCAAATGATTGGCTGACATCGGTGTTTATACCACTAACAAAGAAGAGAAACTTTAAGAAATATGAAGACCATAAGATTATTAGCCTGATGAATCATATGTTGAAGCTTTTCCTACGAGTAATACACAATAGAGTATACAATAAACTAGACGAACACACCGGTCAAACTCAGTTTGGTTTTAAGAATGGGTTTGGAACAAGAGAAGCACTTTTTTCAATACGTGTGCTAGTTGAAAGATGTAGAGATGTCGATTCTGATGTATACTTGTGTTTTATAGACTTTCAGAAGGCGTTTGACCTGGTGAAACATGATAAATTAATAGATATTTTAAGGTCATGTAATATCGACGATAAAGCCTTAAGGATCATTTCAGACCTCTACCAAGAACAAAAGGCTAAAATCAGAATAAAAAGCGAAACATCTGGAAAAATCAATATCGAGAAGGGAGTAACACAGGGATGTGTCCTATCACCTTTGCTGTTCAATGTTTACTCTGAGAAGATATTTCAGAAAGCTTTGGAAGGCACCTCGGATGGTATAATTATTAACGGGCAATGTATAAATAACCTGCGATATGCTGATGACACTGTCATACTGGCAGATAATGCTAAAGCCCTGCAACGCTTAATGGACCGAGTAACGACAGCCTGTAGAGAATTTGGAATGAAATTAAATACAAAGAAGACAAAAACGATGGTCATCAGCAAGCACCAAAACAGAAGGGTGAAGGTCAATATCGACGGAACAGATCTGGAAAGAGTAACAAGAACAACGTACCTTGGAAGTAATCTTGATGAAACTTGGGACCACTCACTAGAGATAAAAATACGCCTGGAAAAGAGCACGTACAATGTTTTACAAAATGCAAAAAGTTCTATGCAACCGCCAGCTGGGCATCTCATTGAGAACTAGAATACTTAAGTGCTATGTTTTTTCCGCCTTGCTCTATGGTGTTGAAGCCTGGACAATGACAGAAGCAACACAAAAAAGAATCCAAGCATTCGAACTCTGGTGTTACCGTAAAATGCTTAGAATATCCTACATGAGTCACACGACAAAGGCGGAAGTCTTGCGGAGGATGAGAGAGGAAAGAGAGCTAATGCTTATAATAAAAGAACGGAAAACACAATATTTTGGTCACATCATAAAAAATCAAAAGTATGAACTCCTCCAACTTATAATTGAAGGCAAAGTCAATAGCAAAAGGGGACCAGGAAGAAGACGCAACTCTTGGCTTAAAAACCTACGGCAATGGACGAACATGTCCTCCATAAAATTATTCAGGGCTGCTACAAATAAGATTAAATGGGCAAATGTAATGGCCAACGTCCTTAAGGATAAGGCACCGTAAAAAGATATTAATAATAATATTAGAATTAAATAGATGTGTACAAAGTTTTTGTATTAAAATAAAACCACACTTGTGTTATTTAATACCAAAGTAAGTTTTTTTACTTAAAATTTAATTTTATATTATTTCGAACAGAGAAAACCAAGAACGTATTATTTTTGCGTAAACGCAAAACGGTAGTTCGTAGTGCATTTACAAAAATTGCTACTGTTTTGGACAGTTTGTTAGCTGAACCGGTAGACACGCGACCTCTGGTAGAAAATTAGCGTACAATGGGAACATTGGGACTCTTACAAGTAAAGTACAATGAGTTTTGTAAAGTGAAGAGCTATCGAAGAAGAGTTAATCAGTCAGATAGAGGGAAAGAATAAATACAGTGCAAGGTACTTTAAACTTAAGTAAAAATGTGATGATAGAACAGGTTCAGTAAGTTCAGAGTCATCAAGTATTAAGGTAACCGCAAATTTAAATTACCTCTAATCGTGTTCAAACATTATTCAGAGTTTGCAGTCTAGGTTTGGCAGAGAGGATCTCCAGATTGAAGTTTATATTAGAGTGCTCTTAAAGTTAATTTTAAGTCGAGTTTCTAGTAGTCCTTGTAATATTTTTGCTTTTTATGATATGATTGAGAGTAAACTTCGTTCACTTCAGACCTTAGACAAAACTGCTCACAAGTTTGCGGCGATATTGTATCTTGTTATTGAATCATGTTTGCCAGAAGATATGATTCGACTATGGCATTTTATGTTTCCGTGTCAACAAAAAACAAGCTTGAGTGGGCTAATGAACTTTTTACAGAGTGAAGTTCAAAATGAAAAAAAATATAAATTCAATAGCCTTGTTGCCAAGAACAATGTAAAATTACAAAGAACTGATCAGCCCTTAGCGTCCGTTGCTAGGTTATCAAATAATGATAAGGTTTAAAGGTGTATATTTTTAGTATGTAATTTTTTTTGTACTTGACATTTAATTTTTTAATTTAATTAGGAAACAAGACTGATAATATGCACTATTTGAAATATTTACAAAATTAAAAAAAATACACTCAAAATCAAAACAGCAATTTTACTTCAAAGGAAAATGAACAATACAATACGATACAAAAATTAAAAAGTATATCGAATGATCCAATCCAAAAAATAGAATTTGTGAAACTTCAAATAACAGCAATATAAATTTACATTGAAGAAGACTGCCGATTGAGAGCGAATTGTACCGATTCAATCGATCGTATATTATAAGTCCCAGTACTTGACCTCGTTGGTAACAATGTCGCTGTTCAGGGAATGAAATTTCGGCAAAATTAAAATGTTAGAATATGATGCACGTGCTGTTATCTACTCAATGAATTGTTAAACGTTGGTTTATTTGAATTCCATTTATTTTATCTGCGGCGTGAAAATATAAAGTCGTCAGATGGAATACAGTGCCGATCTTAAGATACATACTGAAATAGAATGAATAACAATAGTATTAAATAAATAAAATTAGAGGATAATGTTTTCCGATTATCTAGGAAACAGCTCATTAGCAGAATTAAAGACTCTACTTAAACAGATTAACTAATTGAGGAATTTCGTCTAACCTCGACTTTGACTTTCTTACCTTTACTCGAGTAACGATTATGTTTGTTTTACTTATAGGTAAAGTATAAAAAAAGTAATCTGTACAGAAATCTTAACGTAATAGCCTTCTGTCTGGGTTCTATACACAAAGAAGTGGTCCAAGGGCGTACCTCGGATCAAAACTAGGAGAAAAAAATGGTCTTTTAGGTTTTGGTCGTTCATTGGTGCTGACCACAAAAATCCACCTTTACAATTTTCGTTACACCTTTAAGAACTACATCCATGGTCGCAGTAGTTTTCCGAAGACGTCTTTCTCTTCAGCACCATTAGAAACGAATTGTAACAGCAAGCTTAACAATGGAAGGAACAACTCGACATTTATAGGTTGCAGCTAAACGTCAAGAACACTGGTTGGCAATCATCATGGCTATTCTGATCTTAGATGCTGCCATTCTGAATAGCCCGATTGATGTGCATCCTTACCATTCCCTCAAGTTACGCAACCATGAGATTGTTGTCCTTCCTACACTTCTTTTGCCCTGGATTTTCCCTTGTATAATTAATTGAAGTATATTGTATCTTTCATTACGCATAAAGTGCCCCAGGTATTGCAGCTTTCGTGTCTTGATGGTTTTCAATATTTCCATTCTTTTGTTGACTCTTCTCATGACCTCTCATGATATTTTTAGGATTTTTCTATACACCCACAGTTCAAATGCTTCCAACTTTTTAGTAGTCGACGCGAAAGCAGAGTCGAGAAAATATAACACTTTGATAGCCTAGCTCTCATGTCTAAATTCAGTTTTCTTAAACAAAGTACCTTTCTCATTTTATTGAAGTTTGTTCGTGCTTTCTCTATTCAAAGTTTGATTTTTTTGGAGTAATCATTTGTGTGATTAATTATTGTGCCAAGATAATTGTAGTTTTCAACTTGTTCTAAAGTTTTACCGTTAATTGTCAGGCTTTTCATTTTAGCTTTTCGTCAGTCGTTATCATAGTATTTCCATTTCCATCTAAAAGAGTTGTGCTGTGATTTCTTTTTTGCAGCTCTGCCATTTCTTTAACCTTTTTATGTAGGTGCAATAGGTCGTATTTGTTCTGAAGATCTTATATCTCTTAACATTTTTCCTCATAGTAAGTGTGTTTTGTCTCTGATCATTTTTCTGATTTTATTGTTAATGATTTGGTAATTTTGACTATCTTTGTTCTTGGCTTGTCTTCTTTAGTCTATCCTACCGAGTATTTCGTGGGTCATCCAGTTGTCTCTTTTTCTTATCAGTTCTTTTAATATCTCTTTGCATGGAACGAGGAGGCAGTTTTTTAATGTTAACCATTGTTGGTTTATCTCGTAGGTGTTAGTATCTAATTTATCAAAGTTTTCGTATATTTCGTATATTTTCTGTTAAAGTTTGTTTTTTATATCAGCTTCTTTTAGTTTTTTAACATCTAATTTTGGAGTTTTTTGGGGTTTTCTAATACGTTTAAACTTTAAGCATGACATTAGCGATTAGTGGGTTATGGTCTGATGTGACATCTGCACCTGGGTATGTTTTATCTGATTTGATGGTGTTACGATATCTTTCTTTAATCATTATATAATCGATTTTTTTGTTTACCACTTTTTTCGGTTTATCTACTGGTGAGCGCCATGTACATAACCGTCTCATTGGTAATTTAAAGAACGTGTTTGTGATTATTAGACTTTGTTCTTGACAGAATTGTATTAGACGATCTCCTCTATCGTTACGTTCCCCTAGTCCTTGATCTCTTATCATTGTTCTAGCTCTGTTCTTGCCGACTTTTGCATTGAAATCGCCCATGGCTACCGTGATTTCCCTGTTCTTTGTCATTTTCAGTGCATCAATTTTAATTTGTTGGTAGAATGTTTCTACTTCATCTTCTGTTGCATTTGTCGTTAGGGCAAAAACTTGGATTAAATTTAGTTTTATGTGTAATGTCCTTATTTGTAGTAGCATCACTCTTTCTGAGATTTGGACAAAACCCTTTATTTACTTGTTGACTTATTTATCGAAAATAATTGCTACTCCACGTCTATGCTGATTGTTAATGTTTCCCGAGTAATATAAAGACCGGTTTCTGCCGCAAGGAATTCTGAGTTAGGCCATTATATTTCCCTTACACCTAATATGTTTA
Organism: Diabrotica balteata; assembly: GCA_918026665.1. NCBI lineage: Eukaryota > Metazoa > Arthropoda > Insecta > Coleoptera > Chrysomelidae > Diabrotica > Diabrotica balteata. The sequence continues at coordinate 26,296,342 of OU898280.1, forward strand.
AATTAATTCTTCTTATTTCTTGAAGGATGTTATGCATTTTACTAGGTCAATACACGGCTTTGGCGTTCCACGTACCTATTTTGGTTTTTTGATAATTTTACTCTATCTTGTTTCGATGATTGACAAGGGTTTAGCCGGTTAACGACCTGGGAGTCCTTGTCTGTTCTTTCTCTGCCGGATCTTGGACTTCGATTCCCATGATTAGTTTATTTTTTTCTTTAAGTACTCATTGCCATGATGATTGTCATAGAAATATCCAATTGGATCTTTAATGCAGTAGTTTCTCCTTGCCTTTTGCATCCTTATGCCGTTAACCATTTACTCGATTCATTCGCCTTTGGTGCCAATCTCTTAGCGCCAGAACATAATAGTGCCCTCTTACTTATCAAACTCATCCAACCGAAGCCATTAGTCATTAAGTATGGGATTGCTTATACTAGTAATCGCTGTATTTTAACCAAACTGCAGCAGTTAGAACAGAAGCCGGTGACACAGAAATATTCAATATCAAGCGAGGTGTACGACAGGGGTGTGTATTGTCACCACTACTTTTTAATATATATTCGGAAGAAATCTTTGCACGAGCACTAGAGCAATCAAGAGAAGGTGTTAAAATTAACGGCAGAGTTCTAAATAATGTACGATACGCCGACGACACGGTCCTAATTGCAGAGAGCGCACAGGATCTCCAGACACTCTTAGATCGCGTCAGATCGACTGGAGAACAATACGGCCTCAGCATTAACGTCAAGAAAACAAAAACAATGATTGTCTCCAAAACATCCATCCATCCACCCATGGCTTTAAACGTGAATGGTAACATTATCGAAAATGTCGAGAAATTTCGATATCTAGGGTGCTGGATAACGAAAGATATAGATCCAGACATAGAAATAAAATCGCGAATTGAACAAGCAAGAAATGTCTTTTTAAAAATGAAACAAATGTTTACGTCCCAAACACTCAATCTCAAAATCCGATACCGAATGCTGAAATGTTACGTTTACAGCACCTTATTATATGGAATGGAGGCCTGGACCTTCAAAATCAACTCACTAAGGCGTTTGGAAAGTTTTGAAATGTGGTTATTTCGAAGGATGCTGAAAGTCCCCTGGACAGCGCATATGAGCAACGAGCAGGTCCTACACAAGATGGGTACCGACAGAGAACTCTTAAAAATAATGAAAACACGGAAAACCTCATATTTGGGACACATATACAGAAATGAGAAATACCAGCTACTGCAGCTTCTTATAGAGGGGAAGGTAGAAGGAAAACGTGGTCCTGGTAGACGGCAGGCGTCCTGGTTGAAGAACATTCGTGAGTGGACTGGTTTGGATTCTCAATCTTTAATAAGAAAAGCCAGGGACAGAAATGATTTTGCTAAGGTTATCGCCAACCTTCATTGAAGACGGCACCCAAAGAAGAAGAAGTAATCGCTCGGTGGAATTTTCGCCATGTCTGGCTACACTCACTTAGTTTAGCCTGCAGACCAATGTAGTTGCCCGGGGTGTGGCACGTGTAGCCATAAGTGAGAGTTAGTTGTCTTATGAGGACCAGTTATCAAGAACCAACTCCAGTCTATGACGCTCGATATGATCGTTCCGATCAGAGGTGCTACCTCTATAACACAAATGCAATGAAATGCAATTTACAAAAAAAGTACAATGACACAATCATCACCGACGGTGAGGACCTTAAGAAATTCGAGAAATTTAACTATCTAGACTCTGCCATCATCGCTAATGGAAGCACAGCTACCGACACACGATTGTGTATTAACGCGATACGGCTAAAAAGTGACTTGCGTATTGTGCGATCATCGAAAGCGATAGACTGTAGTTAAAAGTATGCAAACCTGGTTTCCACCAAGTGGCCCTATATGGAATATAATGATGAAAACAGCAAAACAAGGACAGGGTATGCATGTCATGGAAATATCATGGGTAGCATATCCCGTTGAACACGTCAAGAATGAAGAAATCAGGAAAATAATGAAAGTGGCGTCAATTACGGATAATATGCCAGGAAAATCGACTAAGGTGGTATGGACAGATATAAGTGTGGTGGGTGGTTGTAAGATCAGCGATGCGTCTAAGCAGCGTAAACGCCGAGCAGAAGAGCAACCTATGGTGCAGACATATTTTTTATTGTTTTTAGAAAAAAAATATAAGAAGCAAACCATACATACTATGTAATATTAATATATTATTTCAGTAAAGAGAATTAAAAGAGTTATCTTATTAAAGAGAAAAAATATCTATTTTTTCCATGACGGTCTCTAAATAATAGCCATCTCACTGTATCGACCATTTTTTTAACAAATATTGAAAAAAATTTAGAGGTTTTACTGTATATTATTATAATATTCTAAATTTTAACCTCAGTTTGCAATCAAAGGCGCAAAATGTAACAATCCTTATGTAAAATATCTTATCAGAAAAATTTGTATTTTCTGATAGTTTTTAATCACAATGAATTCTGTGTAAACTTTAATTTTTCCCTGTTACTGACAAATGAAAAGCCCTACTTAATACTTATTAAGTGATTATAAAGAAAAAGTAATTAAAACATAACAAACATTTTTATACTTTATATATTATAGGCAATAAGTTGTCTAAAGCGAGCGCTGTGGCTAGAGCCACTCAATTGGAAAGCTTTATTTAATCTTGGGCTATGTCACTTGGCAACGCTACAACCAGCTTCAGCTTTTAATTATACGTGTGCTGCAGTTAACCTCCGGCCCCAAATTAGCGACTCGCTTGCTGTTCTTGGAGGTAAGCATTTAATATAATAATCGTATTGTTTATCTAACGATGACAAAATATTGATATTTCTATACCATTTATTTCTATATATTCTTCGAAAGCTCATATTATAATAACCCTTTCTTTTATAATATCTAATATTATTTTAATCGTTTTAATGTAATATATATATATATATATATATATATATATATATATATATATATATATATATATATATCGACGCTTGAAAGGTAAAACAGCTAATACGCCAATTGTGAATTTTACAGGAGAACCGTTTAAAGTTTTAAATTTTGAAAAAAAAATCATAATTTTTGTTGTAAGCATACTATCTTGACAAATCTTAGGAAAATAAATGTTATATAGTAGAATCCTTTTATGCTATAAATTCCTAACAGAAATATTACCTAGTTTTAAAATTAATGGCGCATTATACAAAGTGATTCTTGAATGCAAACAGGAGAAATGTATTATAAACATGATGCATTACATAACCAGGTAACTGAAAACGGCTAATTTACCAAATATGAGTAACTTTGTGAGAAGGTGAAATGTTTTATAATGTATTTATGTTATGAGATGCATGCTATTAGAAGTGTCTTTTGTGAAAATTACAAGAATATAAGTCATTCTCGGTTTAAATTCTAATATTATTGTATTATATTTATTGCATCATTATTAGATATTCTAGACATTTTACATCAAAAGACAAAAAGAAATAGTTCAAGTTAATGAAAAATACTTTATTACTACGAAAAAAAAAAGGTTTTTTGAGGATTTTTGACAAAAACAATAAAAAACACATCAGCAATATTAAAGTTGAAGTCCATCTTCTTCGTCAGTTTCTGGAAGGACATCATTTACACTATTACCTTTAGGTAGATTTAAATATTCATTTTGATATTGCAAGGGTATTACATTCGAGTGGCACAATTTATTCAGATCGTTATATTTTTGTTTGGAAATTGACAAAGATGTTGGATATAAGTTGCAATTTGGTGGATTCTTTACTTTACCGCTGATTTGTATGATCTCCTCTTGAGCATCTGAAGCCATTGAAAACTTTGCATACATCTTAGTTGGTTCAGACTTCTTGAATGTAGCGACTCTTATTTTACTTATTTTTCCTGCAAGATTTCCTTTAAAATATTTGTCTGATATGTCATCCCATGAAATGAAATCTTTATGAAACATGGGGTGAACTGCATAAGGTTCAGGAATGTTACGAGCTAATTCAAAAACAGTTGGCCATTGTGAAGGTGCCCAAATAATATGCTTAGCTACGCTTTTTTCTATGACAGAATGCATGCTGTCAACTGGCATGTAGGAGTGACCTGGCAGAAGATAATTAATCTGGATCACATTTATATTTTTGCAGGACATCAAGTTGTAGTGGAGAGAGGCCAAAACAGTACGGTTCTTATTTTGACCTGGGCATGAGTCACAATATAGCAGTAGTTTCGTGATTTTCCCACGGTCATCAATTTTTTTCATGAACGATACTAGACATGTGGCTATTTCGTTAGCTCCTCTCTTTCCTTGGCTTTCATTCCAATAATAGCAGTGGCCTTTCCTTGTTGTACTTTCATAGAAAGTAAAGTTATACAATGCTAATTTTATGGAGTAATAAAGTAACATACTTTCTCCGTACGGTGTATTTAAAACTTTCTGTAAGTCGAAGGAGACACACAGGATACTTCTATTTTTCTCATGAATTTTTTGGTGATATTCAAATCTCTTCTTACTTTCAACTTTTTCTTTATCATGTTCTTGCTTTTCTACTTCAGTTTCCGGTCTAGGGTTGTTTTCGAAACCAACACACTTGACACATTTGTCTTTCTTGGGAATATGAATTCCGATATTGAATTCGTTCGTAAATATTTTTCTAAATAACCTCTCTGACACAACATCTATACCTGTTTCTATTTCTCTTTTCTTATATAGATTATAAAGATTTGTAATATTCTTAAACTCATTGGGCAAATAAAGTTTGGTGGAGTCTTTTCTTGCATAGTGTGACGGCACTGCTGGCAAACTTGTAATGAAGTTTCTTACAGAGTTCAACACTTCTTCTTTTGTTTTATTCGGAGGGATAGTTTTTCCTCGCATATCCTCTTTTCCCAAACCATAACAAGCATTAGAGAGTGTGTAATAAACATATCTTTGTGATACATTCAATGTAGATAATAAAAACTTCAGACAAACTTGACGTTGTCCTTCACCTTCATTAATAAAATATAGAAATGTATTGGACTTTCTGCTTTCATGTTTTACTCTCTTTCTCTTAACAGATTCTTTCTTTGACATCGAAACAAGCCAATCGCGACGTCGTTGTGGAGATAGTGACCAAAAGTAATTAAATATATTCAATCTTCTTTCCTCAGATATATCGTCACAGCGATTAGTGCATTTCTTTGGTTGACATGGATTTGGTCCTATTTCTTTTGCTGGAACTTCTATGCCATTTTTCTTCTTATATTGTTTGCCACTTCGATATAGTTGTTGCCTTTCGCTCGCTTTATTAGGCCGATTTTTCTTATATGCTGATTCTCCCACTGTTCCATTTTCAGCAGCAACCGCTTTTGTTTTCTTCTTTTTCCTTTTCAATTTCTTTTTGGCTGCTGTTTCCTCTGTACTATCTTCTTCCTCAGACGAACCTTCCCAAGAACTTGAATCGCACTCGTACTCTAAAATTCTTTCTTCTTCATCTAAGAAGTCTGTATAGGCCGATTGCAAAACCATTTTACGGCTACGAAAGTTAACTACCTTGCTAGGTCCAGATGTGGTATCATCAGCTGAAACGTCTCCGGCATTACCACTATACAAGTCTATACCCACGGTGTCTTCAAGAACTGGTGAATTTTGAACATCTTGTACCAATCTTTGATTTGTATTGAAGTAATTTTGCTGGTCAACTGGGGTGTCAATATCCAAACATTGATTATTATTTGATTGGATCTGCATTTCTTGGGAAACTATTGGTAAACATTCATCAGTCAATAGTGAATTTTCAGGAAAAACTTCAGACACAATAGCAGGAGCAACTAATGCAGATGCATTGTTTTGAATTGGTTGTAAATCTGTATAAATTGGCGACGCTTGATAAATAAGTTCAGAGGAACAATCAGGTACAGGTTGGCTTTGTTCTAAATAATCCATAGAAGTGCGGCTGCAATTATTTAAATTATGTTGTTCAATCACATTTAAAGAACCAGCAGCGTGATATAAACCCGTGATCTTCTCTGGATGTAGTTCATAATTTATTACTGATTTGGTGGGGGACATTGGTGCATTAGTTAATTTTAGATAATTAGAACCCTGACTGCAAGATTTCGACTCTAAAGGCCTTTCAGCATTTTCAGCAAGTACATCAGTGGCCTGGATTACCTTTGTGGATGAAGAACAGCTTGTTTGAAGATCTCTAATGTTCTTTCTGTTTTGAACTATTTTCATAATACGATCTGCTCGCGACATTTTTATCTGCAAAAAAAAATTCTTTGAAAGTAAAAACAACCTTCTTTAAGTTATTATATTTTTTTCAAAATGACACTTATAATATTTCTAAAATAAATGTTCAATACTAAATTTGAATACTATCTGTAAATGAATATTACTGTTTTTTTATTCTTAATATAAATTAGTACTGTCACAAATTTCACTTTTAGTAACAAAAATTCAGAGGATTGGCTCTGAACAGAGTAATGACAAGAAACAAATAAATTATAAAGCATTTTTATATCTTTTGTGACACTCTCAAATTTAGCTGTCGTAAATCTTTCAATATTTTAAACTTTAGTGTGCGAATACTATGTATAAAAATTAAATGTTTTTATTGCCAAGACTGAAATTCTCTTGAGCACCAAATAAGGAAGAAATGTGTCTAAGAGATTTATAATAAAACATTTCCCATTTGCCGCGAACATTTTGGCTCACATTGTGTACCTACCATAAAATAGAGTTTCTGTAGGTGAAGTATGAAATTGAAACAATTGTTATTTACTTATCAGACTTATGTTATTAATATGTTATGAGTGTTTTTTGCAAAATATTAATAAACCATGTCTTTACTTCTGTGTTGAGGTTATGTTTGAAATTTTAAAAATAATAAGTATAATAAGATTAATAATAAAAATCTAACTACAGAATATTTATAATTTAAAACGAAACACTTACCTTCATGAACGAAAAAAATGTATTTATTACACCATACATAAACTGACAGAGAAAAATTAGTTGTTTACAAGCCGAATAATGCAAAACTGGCCAAAAGTATCCGTTAGAACATTAACATTGCATATTTTGTATCATGAAAACAAAGTGTAAATTGTTTAAAATGCCTTTTATCTGTGGAAGGACCGTCTTCGAAGTAGATAATGTAGCACGTGTGATATTATTTTAAACAGATAAAATGTTTAATACGCCATCTGTTACGAAAACCATCCTAAAAATAAAATGTTTAATACGCCAAAAAAGTAGTTCAAACAGCCTAAATTCCCTTTGTACATACATAGAAAAATTCACTGAATCTTATCGTGTATAAAGTCTATTTTGCAAAAAGTGGCGTATTATACATTTTACCTTTCAAGCGTCGATATATATATATATATATATATATATATATATATATATATATATATATATATATATATATATATATATATATATATTGCTATGATATTTTGTTTGTGTCTTGTTTTATGAGCAATGAGTATTTTTAATAAAATCCGGACAAAAGGTCCGGATTGGATTCGACGTATATCCGAGCGATATATAAATTGTACGAAAATGCAGTTAGTTGTGTAAAAATTGAAACCAGAACCTCAAATGAATTTAAAGTCACTAAACGCCTAAAGCAAGGATGCTGTTTGTCACCGACACTCTTTAAAATATACGTCCAAGAAGCATTGAGGAATTGGAGAAATAAATGTAGATTTATGGGCATCGAAGTGGGACAAGAAACTCTGTATACATTATTGTTTGCAGATGATCAGGTGGTGGTTGCAACCGATGAGGAAAATATAAATTATATGAATCGAAAATTATTTGAGGAATATGCCAAATGGGGGCTTACTGTAAACATAAGCAAAACAGAATATTTAAAAATTGGAGAAAATACCACAGATCTGAGGCTTGAAAACGCAGTCATAAAAGGCTGCAACCAGTATAAATATCTAGGAAGCATCATATCAGCAGATGGCAGAGTTAAGATAGATGTACAAAACCGAATAACCCAAGGGAAAAAATGCATCCGAATACTGAATTCATTACTGTGGTCTAATAAAATAAAGATGCATATCAAACTTCGCGTATACAGAGCAATTGTAGAACCAATTACCACATATGGTGCCGAATGTTGGACGATGACAAAGAATGAACGAGATAAAGTAGACGTTGTGGAAATGGATTATCTTAGAAGGTCATGTCGAGTATCGAGAATGGAAAGAATCAGGAATGAGGAAATACGAAACCGTACAGGAATTAGAGATACTCTTTCAGATAGAATACAAGGAAGGCAATTACAATGGTATGGTCACGTGATGAGAATGGAGGAGGAGCGGTGGCCAAAGAAAGCCTTAATGTATGTTCCGCCAGAAAGAAGGAAAAGGGGAAGACCACCAAATTCCTGGAGAAGAGAAATTACAAAAACAATGCAATCTAGAGGCTTAGAAGAGGGAGATTGGGGAGATAGGAAAAGATGGAGGCTGAAATGCAGGAAGCGGCAATCGCCGTAGGACCCCCGTTATATGATGATGATGAGTATTATGATTTTTAATAACATACATAGGGTTTTTGTCGCGGTTTTCAAAAAATTGGTTTGTAAGCGCTTTTGAAATTATATTTATTATAATGATTATAAAACACACACATATATATATATATATATATATATATATATATATATATATATATATATATATATCTTATTTAGAAAACATTTAAATATAAATGTAAAACAACCTATCTTTAAAATGAAATTCTTATTACAACAATTAAATTATACTAACAAAATTCGGTACCTTTCTATCACTGAATGTCTAAATGAAATTGTTTTTCAAAATAAAGATTTTAATCACATCTCAATGTCTTCGTTATCCGCCTCGGGTTATTCTTCTTTTTATGAAATCGCTTTGCCAAATAAACTACAAATCAGCTTCCACCATTTCAAAATATTTTTCTTCTTAATAACATTTATAAATCGGTAAAATAATCTTCCTTCTTATTGCTTTCTTGTTTATTCTTCTTTCTAATAATCTTGTTTTTTTTTCAAATATCCAATTACCATATAAATATTACAATTTTATATTTCTCTAATCTTCAATCACCATATAAATATTATAATTTGTAATTTCTTCTAATCTGCAATCACCATATTGATAATATAATTTTTAATCTCTTCTAATCTCCATATACATAATATAATATTTAACCTCCAACTAATACTCTCTTAATACTATTTTTTAATTTCCACCTAATACACTTTCCAATACTACAATGCTATAAACCTTTTATACTATTAAGTATTAAGACTGAATACTGACTACTGACCACTCAATCGCTTTGCTTCAAATCACAGCGTATTTATAAATATTCCAATGTTCATAAATACTCTCGAAAGAAAATAGGTTCGAATCCTATTTCATAGATATTTCAATGTTCGCGAATATTCTCCCACGAACAGATTTTAAATTCTTTCTATTGACGTCTTATTTTAAACCTTTAGATAATTCTTTACTTTTCTATTGAGGATTTTATGGAAATTTTGGCTTTTCAAATCAGAATGTAAACTTTATATATATATATATATATATATATATATATATATATATATATATATATATATATATATATATATATATATATATTAAACATTTTAAATTAATAAATAGCAATAATTATTATTTCAAATGTCCACTTTCCACAATATAACAGTGTATCTTTCGTTGCCCATATAGATGGCGTAATCAAATATATTAATAATATCATAATTATTAAAATAACCTAATACATTGCAAAATAAAAACTTTTTAAACAAATTATTATGCTAATTTCTTAAGGATGCCCTCATATAAATACTTTTTATAATAATCTCTATTATAATTACACACGTATTACAATAAGTATATTGGTATAGAGGGGCATGTTTATTCTGATACTGCTGTTTTAAATATGTGGAATAAAGCACTGAAACAAACATTAAATTTAATAAAGGATGCCTTAAATGCACTACATCTCTGACTTGGAGGCAATGAGTTTTTTTTTGTATTTATCTATTAGATTTTTGAGAATTTTGATAATTGAGAATATATTGAGATTTTTTGATAATTGAGAATAGAAGAAATCTTTGTAAAAGTGGTGTACATAGTGAAAGGGAAAAAGCTAGTTTAAGCTAGAAGCTATTTAGATAAAGAATTAAAACGAAGGTGTAAGGCCGACAAAAAACAGTACTATCAAAGTATATGCAAAGAAATTGAGAGACGTGGTCAGAATAATCAGCCGAGAGATCTATTTAGAAAAATACGCTACCTGACAAGAGACTTCAGAGCCAGAACTTGGACCATTGAAGATAACACTGGAACCCTGAGAACAAACAGAGAAGACTTAGCAGAGACATGGAGATCGTATTGCAAGGACCTATATAAAGATAATCAACGCCAAGAGCTTGTTAGCCAAATCTCTGACGAGCTGGAAGAAGAACCTGATATACTCGAAAATGAAGTAAGACGGGCTATCAACAAGCTCAAATATAACAAAGCACTAGGTCCAGATATAATAACAGCAGAAATGCTTAAAGCCACAGAAGAAACCGGCGTAAACTTACTTCATCTACTCTGTAACCAAATATGGCATTCCAAACAATGGCCTGAAGACTGGACAAAATCTGCAATAACGACCATACATAAAAAAGGCAGCTTCCATAAATGCGACAATTATAAAACTATCTCTCTTATATCCCATGCCAGCAAGATAATGCTACATATAATCAATGAGATACTGAAAACATTCCACCAAAGAGAAATTCCACAAGAGCAAACTGGATTTACCAAAGGTAGAGGCACTCGAGAACACCTGCTGAATATAAGACAGATAATCGAGAAATCTAGGGAATTCAACATCCCACTATACATCTGTTTTATAGATTACCGTAAAGCGTTTCACAGGGTCAAGTGGAAACACTTATGGCGAATACTAAAAGAAGTAGGCGTACCAAAACATCTAATTACGCTTATAACTGAACTATATAAGCACACTACTGGATCAGTTAAAGTACTTGACACACTTTCGAACGAGTTTCATCCAGAACGGGGTGTCAGACAAGGATGTATACTATCTCCACAATTATGCAACATATACGGGGAGTATATTATGCGAAGAGCACTTAAGGGATGGGAAAAGGGCACCTCAATAAATGGTCAAAAATTAAACAACCTACGTTTCGTAGATGACACATCCCTTCTTGCAAATAGTCAAGCAGAGCTGATGGAACTTATACGACTGATCGAAAACGAAAGTCAAATATTTGGTCTGCAATTAAACATATCAAAGACAAAGATCATGATAGTGGATAGACTACACAACAATCATCCACACATAACCACAATTGATCGGTTCGAGGTTGTGAGCTCATACTTATATCTGGGATCATTAATCACAAACACAGGGTCATTACAAGAAGAGATTAAACGTAGATGTGATCTAGCAAAAGTTGCCACAGCAAAAATGACCAAAATATGGAAGGACTGTCAAATTTCAAGAGCGATAAAGATGAGGTTGATCAACTGCTTAATATACCCAATACTGACCTACGGATGTGAATCTTGGACTCTGAGACAATCGGAGAGAAAAAAGATAGACGCCACTGAAATGTTCTGTTGGAGATGAATGTTACGAATTCCTTGGACCGACCGTAGAACAAATAATTCAATTTTAAGAGAGCTAAAAGTTAGCCAACGACTCTCTAGTAAAGTCCACCTCCAACAATTTAAAATATTTTGGGCATGTTATGAAAGCAAACACAGAAAACATGGAAAGACTCATAATACAAGGAAAGGTAGAAGGCCGAAGATCACGAGGAAGATCCCCAACAAGATGGATAGATCAAATTACAGGAATATGCCAAAGACCTATGCATAAAATAAAAGAAATGACCAGAGACAAAGATCTGTGGAGATGGACAATACACGACATCACGTTGACCACTACACTCCCCCTGGGGGGTCAGGATTGAAGAGAGAAAGATTAGATTTTAAAATTCATTGTCTCCAAGTCAGAGATGTAGTGCTTTTAAGGCCTCTCTTTTTAAATTTAATGTTTGTTTCGTCCTTTTAAAGCGTTTTCTGTGTGTCCCGAAGTGTTCTTAATTGTTTTAATTTTAATAATTTTATATACTGGACTTTACAATCATTTGGCATATGTAAGTCAATAGAACTTCATCTAAGAAATTTGATAATTATAAGTTGAAAGAATTGCACACCCACACAATTGTACATCTACTTTTATTCATTGTCATAAAACTGTCATCTTTATAAAATCTCAATAAATAAAGCACATTTCATAAATAAGAAATGTGCTTATGAAATATATCTCTTGAATAAATATAAATGACTTTTAAATAATTGAATAATATAGAACATCACTCTCATCTAACAAACAATCACATTACACCTATCACTACTTAATTGGATAAAATCTATCTCCTCAAGAACTTCCCGTTTATTGTCAAACAATTACAATAGCAAAAACTTAAGTTTTCCATTCAACAATACAGGATAGTTTAAACCATGTTCTTTCAACCATTAATTAATAGAATATCGGCATGTAAGTAATGTTTTATTTATTTACTAATTTATTACAATTCAATAGACTATTTTACACCAATTTGTGGGTCTTATCCTGTCTGCTTAAACAGTTTATTCATTTTAAAAAGCCACAGACATGCAATATTGGCATAATTACTGTAATTTATATCATTTATCTTTGTTCATCCTTATAAGACAACACTCTAATATGGGTTATATTAGTTCAGCATTTAAATAACTTGTATCTAGACCTAAAGATGCTTAGCATATTGTAGAAAGCGAAACCGGTCGTCTAGATAGTTAAATTAAACTGATTGTGAGTAAGTCTTATTTATTATTTCTTTTACCTATTTAATACTAACTATTTTTCAAAAAATCCTTAACTAAGAGTCTAAGACCAAGAATTAAAAAAAAGTAAGGCAACGACACGAGGGGTTCCACAGGTACATGGTTTCGTAGCAATCACTCATCCAAATCGTAACTGCGTTCGACACTGTTGCTATGTGACGTATAGAATAGAATAAAATTTATACAAAATTTATTATTGTGACAGATTGTACAAATAATATTAAGATTACTTTTTAATATTCTTTTCATCATATTTTATTAATCCTATTCCTGACGAATACTAATTCAAATACATAAAAATTAAAATAAATAATATATTTAGTAAATTCATTTTTATACAATACATTCACCGGGATAATAGTCATTTCGTAATTATTATATAGACAGTAGTAGGTATCAATGATAATTATCTACACATCGACGTACGTTTTATTTAATATTTTAATTTAACTTATTTGAAAATGAATCAGAACGCACAGGAAAAGATAGAGTGGACGTACTTTATATTAAAATTGAGCTGTTTCAGGATTTTCCATTTGTATTCATAGTATTGTATAAAATAAATTTATCCGTTACTTTAGGAGCTTACTGTATATATATTATAGTTTGAAATTAATTCTACCTGACTTATCGATATGCAAGTATGAAAGGGTACGTATTTATTTTCAGTGTCTCTTTTGGAACTACGAGATCCAGATAACGCTTTAAAAGCTTTTAGATTGGCACTAAGTTTATCCCCAGACGATGTGTATGTCGTTGTTAACATGGCTCTTAGTTGTTTGTTCGTCGGATCATTTGAAGAAGCCATTGGATTAATGGAGCGTTATACAAGATTGATCGAAAATAATGTTGTTTGTGCTGAAGAGGTAAGACACTAATTTCTATAAAATATTATATTTTTTATTATATCGTCTTAGCTACACTCATGGACAATATCCAATATTTTGGAATTTTTCAAAATTTTTTGTAGTTACTACTAGTTCAAAATAATTTTAGAATACTGATGATACTTATATGGTAGGCTGATGTACTCAACTGATTTGATATATTTTGACGTTTATTTTAACTTTTATTCAGCATTTAGTGACATTCGTTCATTTTATCGCAAAAAACCCTATTCACGTAAAGGAACATCGTACTTTTAATTTAATTTATTAAGTTTAATTAAATATTGTTTTGATTTGACTAAGTTTTAAATAAGTATGCGACTAATTCGACACTGCGATGAAGCCCAAGTAGCACAAATTGTAATTTTGTACGAGGAAGGATATGCACAAAAAGATATCGTACGACGTCTCAGGTCTCTCTACAGTTTCGAATACTTTAAAAAGGTACCGTAAAACAGGAAATTTTGTAAGAAGGCCTGGTCAAGGTCTCCCAAGGTGCACAACCGCAATTAATGACTGTTTTTTAGTTCTTAATTAATCTCAATGAACGCGAAATCGTTCACTGACATCGATGCACCTCAAAAATAGGCTAGTAAATGTTAGACAAGTAATTGTGAATTCAGAAACTGAGACAAACATTAAAAGAAGAAAACTTAAAGCCCAGACGCCCGTCACTTTATATCCCCCATAAAATGATTAGACCCTCCGAGATATAGTAAAGTGATCACCGGCATCCTTTAGAGATAGGTAAACTCATTACCGCAGATAGGTAAACTCATCACCAGCATTTTTGCCCTGGCGCTGGTTTCTAATGCGGAATATTGCCTATTGCCTGTTACACGTATTGTTTATGTGGTAATTTGTTAAATTCAGAAATTATTTTAAGTAAATTGCTTTAAAATAGATATTAATATCGGGTTTCTTAAGGTGTGGCCTATTAGACGTATCTGCTAATCTAAACGGTTTTGAGATCTGAAAATTCAGTTGCATACGTTTTCGATAGTGAACTTTATAATGAAAACATTTATGAGCATGTGCTTTTTCCGTTTATATCGGAAATAGGCCCAACTAATTAGAAATCTATTTATTATGGCAGAATGAATCAAAATGGTCAAGTACAGCTTCCTGGCTTTAATAAACGCTCAAAGCCTCATTCAAGGAACATTATTCTATGAAAACAGCAAAAAATTTAAAAATAAAATGTCTTAAAAACTTTTATTTATACTATAATTTACTTTTACAAGTTTTTATGATATCTGTATGACACAAATTTCACAAATTCGTAATAAAAAATTTCGTTTTTACTTAGCTCTTCTAACTTTTCACGTAAGACGTCTTATATCATGTAAGGCTAAATTCAGGAGGCACTGCTATCATAGTAAGAAAAGGAATTCTACATACCAGAATACTAACACGACAACTAAACACTATAAAAGCAATTACAATTAAAGTAAAATGAGGCAAGAAGAAATTAGAATAACCTATGCATACGCACGGCCACAGATCCTATAATAGACGACGACCTGAACGCGTTGCTGAATATAGAAAAGCCGTCCATAACAATAAGGGACCCAAGTACGATATCCACAAACTGAAACGATAGAGCTACGAATAAAAACGGAAGATTGCTGAACAACTATCTAACAAACAATTAAGACACAATGGTAACAGGGCAATCGAAACGACACATTTCCTAGGAAATGCTGAACCCACCCCTGTAATTATAATAGTAGCTAAAAATCTAATAATACAGACCAAGAGCAGAATATTAAACGCGAAGTGTCACAAGACCACAACTCCATACTACTAGAAATAGAAACGTAGGAAGAAATCAATATTACAAAGTTGTGCCTCTTGCATCCAATTTCTATGACAACGTTTTAGATCGTCAGTCCAACGTGTTGGTGGACGACCTCTGCTTCGGTAGGCATCATCTCTTGGTCTCCATTCCAGTATCCGCTTTGTCCATCTATTATCTGTCATTCGAGCTACGTGACCTGCCCAGTTCCATTTCAGTGTTGCTACTCTCTCTACTGCATCTATTTGCTCTTGAAACGCCCAACATAGCACTCTCCATCGGCCTTTGACAAACACGGATCTTTTGAACTGTTCTTCTTGTCATGGTCACGTTTCCGCATCGTAAGTCAACAATGGCAATACACACTGATTAAAGGTTTTTCTTTTAAGGCATATTGGTATATCAGACGATTTGAAAATATGGTTCAGCTGCGCCGAAGGAGCAGCTATGTCTTATACGACGGAGAAGCTCAGCGGTTTGTTTATCTTTTCCTATGCGAATCTCATGACCTAGGTATTTATAGGCCATTACCTGGTCTATGGATCTTATTCCTACGCATATATCTTCGCTGAGTACAAGATTTGTCATCATCTTTGTTTTAGATATATTTATTTTCAATCCCCCTTCTAGCGAGGAAAGGTAGAGCTGATTTAAAAGTTCTTTGGCCTCATCTATCCTATCAGCTATTACTACAATAACATCTGCAAACCTTAGATGGCTAAGCTTTTCTCCGTTTATGTTTATGACCTTGTCGGTCAGTTTTGCCCTTTTACATATATATTCCAAAAGCGTAGTGAACAGTTTCGGCAATATATATGTCCCCCTGGCGTACTCCAGGTTGTATTGGAAATTTCTAGGTTTGACGATCACCCACTCTAACACTGGCTGTTGCGTTTTGGTATATATGTTTAATTATATTTATATACCGATAGTCAATTTGGCATTCTGTCAAGGCTTCCAACATTTTTTACGTTGATTTATGGTGTCGAATGCATTTTCATAGTCGACAAATATTAAAGATAGTGGTTTATTATATTCAGTGCATTTTTCTATAAGCTTTTTTAATATCAGTAGGTGATCGTTTGTTCCATAGCCTTTTCTAAAACCCGCCTGTTCTATGGTCTGATAAAATTCCAATTTATTTTCTAGTCATTTCGTAATTATTTTTGTAAATAGTTTATAAATATGTGAAAGTAGACTTACGAGCTTGTAATTCCTGAGGTCGGTAGCATCCCCTTTTTTATGAAGTATGATAATTTCTGCGTTATACCACTGGGTTGGTATTATTGCTTTCTGCAAACATCTAGTGAATAGTTTGGCAAGGACCTGCCATAATCTTTTCCAGCCACTTTCAAGGCATCTGCCACTATTTCATCGCCTCCGGGAGACTTATTGTTTTTCATTTCTTGCACTGACCTTCGAACTTCATTGGGTGTTACGTCCGGTAAAATTTCAGAACCCTGATTGATTATCTTTGGTAATGATCCACTCCGGTTACACTGCTGTTCTTCGTATAGTTGTCTATAAAAACTCTCTATCGTGTTCATAATTTGAACTCTGTCCTCAATGATTTGCCCCTGTTCATTTCTTAAGTTGTGGACGTTTTTTCTTCCAATAGCCATGCTCTGTCTGAGTACTTTCAAGCGTTTGTTTTCTTCTATTACTCTAGTTATTTCCATCGTATTGTATCCTATCAGATCTTTTCTAACTTCCTTTTTAATTTTCTTATTCAAAATTCTTAGTTCATTTTGGCTATGATCCTCATTTTCCCTAAGTTTTCTTCTTTCCTCTAGAAGATGTTTTGTGTTTTGGCTTAATTTTTTGTTATTGTTTTCAGAACGAGGACAGTATTTTTTTCAGCTTCTTTCAATATTTGAGTAAAATTATTGTTTATTTCATTGATGCTGATATGCTCTAAGTCGTGTGTATCCAAACTAGTCTTAATATTTTCTTCGTAAAGTGTTATATCTTCTGGAAACATCCACCTTCCACTTTTTTTTTTGAGGATCATTTTTGTTCTTTCAACTTCAGTGTTAAAAGTGGTTTTTGATCTAATTAGTCTATGGTCACTCCCTCTTGAAAATTTATTCAATACTGTTACATCCTGAACAATACCTTTTCGATTTGATATTATGAAATCAATCTCATTTTTTGTTCTTTGGTTCGGACTCTTCCATGTCCACTTACGTTGGGGTTTCCTTCCTAAGAATGAGTTTATCACAAAGAGATTATCCTGATGTAAGAAGTCAAGAAGCCTGTTACCTCTCTCATTTCTCTCACCAAATCCAAAGTTTCCCATAGCAGATTCTGCACCATCTTGTTTGAATCCCAATTTGGCGTTAAAATCTCCAATTATCAATGTGTAATGTGTTTTTGAAGTTTGTATAGCTGCTCTGATATCTTCATAAAATTGATCAACTTCCTCATCCAGGTGGTTCGTAGTTGGTGCGTAAGCCTGTATAATTTCAAGTTTGTATCTTGGGTTTAATTTAAAAATAAGATAAATGACTCTGGTACATATACTTTTTATTGTGATTATGTTTGGTATCCATTTTTTATGGATTAAAAAACCCACTCCCCCAACAGATGAACCTCCGTTTCCTCTGAAATGGAACATATTTTCAGACTTAAGTATTATTTAATTTTCTTTTCGACACCTAACTTCACTTATACCGATTATATGCCATTTTATGTGTTGTAGTTCATTCTCCAGTCCTATCATTGATGCTTCTGTTGATAAAGTTTGTACATTGTAGGCACATATATGCATTTATCATTTGTTTTGGTGGCCTGATATCTTCCGGTGATTCTTAGCACCCTCTGCTCCAACACTGTTCTGACCGCCACCCTGGTCAGGGAAATTGGAACCGCCGGGGACTGAGGGCTGTACACTTGATGTATCCATCATAAGAGGAAATTTGGCCTTGAAACGCCCCGCTGGCCAAGCATGTTGGCGAGTTTTAAAGTTGTAGTAGAAGGAAATATAGTGACCCGTCTGACTTCGGAAACCTCTAATCGCCATTCGGGGTCGGAAGAAACAAGAGTTTCTTCCTACCCCATCCAAGAGAGGCTGATAGGAAAGATTAAAGACATTTCACTTAAGACAAGTTGAAAAAGAGTAAAATGTGAAGGCTCTTATGATAAGCCAGGTTTTATGAGTGTATGAGTATTAATTCACTTTGTGTTCCCGCTCATACCTCGGGGTGTTGACTACAGACTGTATGGCTTGTCCAGCATGCCATAGCATGAAAAATAGGGTGCACGCCATTTTTACAAAGTTGATACCCCACTCCACGCCCTGACAACCTCAACCCCAATTTCTATTATGTGTACAACCAATTGCGAAAATGTAAATTTTAATATGAGATTGTTTTATTTAATTTTTGTATACAAAAGTTTAATTATTCGTAATTAGCTTGTCGCCACACATTCCTATCGCGATGGATTAGAAAATGCGATCTTTATTTTACTACATATTTATGCAATTTAAACGAAAAAAATCAATTGGCCTGGAAGAAATCATTATGGCGGTTTGTATATTGGTATCTGCTTATTACATTAAAAGGTATCATTATGTCTACATGTTTTTTCTAACAAATACACTTCAGTTTTTATCAAAAGCTTAAAAAACTCTATAACGTACTTCATTAAAAATGGATTCTTGGAGTCCCCTTTTAAAATATATTTGTACTCTTTCAAACGACTCAGTTATGGCCACTTAGTTGAAAAATTACTCGATCGTATTTGTGCTAAAAATAAAAACGAAATAGGAAGGAGAAGGAAAGCACCGCTTATTGCCTCCATTATCGGTAATTGGTGTTTCAGTATTTCAGATTTATGTTACTAATTTGTACCTGGGGCTTTTTTTCGAATCATGGGAACGGATCATTTTTATGTGATGTCGAGGTCACTTTTTTGCAATTTTTGTCTATTTGGCTGTTAACTGTTATGTGGTTGCGAACAAAATACTTCCTGTAAAATCTTCGGCATCGATAAAACAGAATCTTTTATATTAACTTTTGAGAAATATTTTATTTCTCTGGGAAAATATTCTGACGTATATAAAAGCATGTACCGCATCCTTCGCGGTCGATCAGTAACATTTAAAAAATTCTTTTTTAATTGGAAAAAGACTCTATAACTTGTATTGTGTATTGTTCGTTGCAAGATATTTCGGATTTAATCTTCTATACTTTGTCTCAAAGTGACTAGTCTGTAAAAGGAAGAAGAAGAAGATATGCAATGCTAACCATATGGGAATTTCGCCAAGACGTTGCCACTTTTATGCAGTGAGCGATGGCGTTCTGTATTGTATATCTTTCAAAATTAACGGAATAAACCAGGAGTTCTCAGCAAGTCCTCACGTACAATTTTATGTAATTTACAAATATCGTTTCCTAAAAATTTTACTTACTATTTATAACTGGGAATAAGCCACAATTAAAGATAAAAATACGTTTATTGACGTTTCAATTTCCAATTCGGAAATCGTTCTCAAAATACAAATAGTAAATTAAACAAATTTTGTTTTTTTGTTACATAGTGAAAAAATTCTTCTAATAATTTAATTTTATCTGACTCATTTATATTGACAATTCAGACATACATTATGCATTTTAAAGTAGACGACTTTAAAATGATATTGCCAATATTGTTGAGTTGCGCTCCTGGGACGACTTTACTTATAAGATAGTTCATTCGATTACATGAAATCAACTTTAACTTGAGAATATCCGTCAGAAAAAATCATAGCATGTAATTCGTCTTTAAAAAGACAAACACATGACATGATGACAGTAAAATTCTCCTGTTAGTGATTCTATAGTAAATTATGAGGGAAAAACCAGGAAAAAAACCTCATAATACTATCCCGACATTGTAAGTATTTGTTCGTGAATTTAGTTTACCTTCAACAAACATCAAAATTCTGATTTTATATGTTACGTTATTTAAAAAACTGACTACTATTTTATCTGACTCATTTATATTGACAATTCAGACATACATTATGCATTTTAAAGTAGACGACTTTAAAATGATATTGCCAATATTGTTGAGTTGCGCTCCTGGGACGACTTTACTTATAAGATAGTTCATTCGATTACATGAAATCAACTTTAACTTGAGAATATCCGTCAGAAAAAATCATAGCATGTAATTCGTCTTTAAAAAGACAAACACATGACATGATGACAGTAAAATTCTCCTGTTAGTGATTCTATAGTAAATTATGAGGGAAAAACCAGGAAAAAAACCTCATAATACTATCCCGACATTGTAAGTATTTGTTCGTGAATTTAGTTTACCTTCAACAAACATCAAAATTCTGATTTTATATGTTACGTTATTTAAAAAACATAAATGATGTATCCTCTATATGTTACTGACTTACTAATACTGGTATTTTCTTATTAATAACTTTCTCTTTCAATATTGGTAACCAGATCCTACTACATTCTGCCGAGGAATTTGCGACACAATTGGCCTCATTTAGCATAATTAGAGCAGCTTCTTTTATTTTTCTTTTTTTACCATCCGTTTCTTTTAGGACTATATTTGAATTATTCCATTGAACTCTATGTTCATT
Organism: Diabrotica balteata; assembly: GCA_918026665.1. NCBI lineage: Eukaryota > Metazoa > Arthropoda > Insecta > Coleoptera > Chrysomelidae > Diabrotica > Diabrotica balteata. The sequence goes on from OU898280.1 coordinate 26,317,527, forward strand.
ATCCCATGCGTGTTTACATATTTGAGATTTATCAAATTCTCTATTTTTAATATAAAATTGATGTTCACTTATTCTAACATTTAATGGCCTTGATGATTCACATAAATAAAACTGATCGCATTCACAAGGTGTTTTATAAATGCAATTCTTTGTCCTTTCTTGTTCATTGTTAGGTTTGGTTTTGGACAAAATAGATCTCAACGTGTTTGTTGTTTTGAATGTTGTTGAAATGTTGAATTTATTTCCTATCCTTTTAAGTTTTTCTGATAATCCTTTTATGTACGGTATTGTTATTTTCCTCATATTATTCCTTGTGTATGCTGTAGGATCTCGTTCTAAGTTGTTCTGTTCTATTCGATTGATTGTTGAAAATTCCTTATTTATAAACGATAAAGGATAATCATTTTTTAATAAAACAGATGTTAACAAATGTTTCTCCTCCAAGAACGAATTTTCGTTAGAACAAGTAATTTTGGCTCTATCGTATAAGGATTTAATTATTCCCTTTTTTACATTAATATTGTGATTTGATTTGAAATTTAAATATCTATTGGTGTGTGTTGGTTTTCTATACACCTGAGTCTCATATCCAGTATCGTTCTTAGAGATCAAAACATCCAGGAAAGGTAGCGTGTTATTATATTCCTTTTCCATGGTAAATGTTATTGTCTCTTCTTTATCGTTTATATCGTTTAGGAATGTGTCCAACAACTCTGATCCATGAGGCCATATTGAGAATACATCATCTACATACCTCCACCATACTGTGGGTTTGAAATTTTGTTTAGAAATGATATTTGTTTCAAAATCTTCCATAAATATATCGGCTAAGAATGGAGATAAAATAGAGCCCATTGCTAGACCAAAATTTTGTTTATAGAATTCATTATTTAGTTGAAAATATGTATTATCAGTACATAATGTTAATAACTCCATTATAGCCGATATGTTTAGTCTTGTTCTAGTTGCCAATGAATCATCACTCTCTAATTTTGTCTTGACTATACTTAAAGTCTTATTTAATGGCACATTCGTAAATAAACTATTTATGTCAAAACTTACCAAAGTATTATTTGAATTAAATTCAATATTTGATAATTTATTTAAAAAATGTTGTGTATTTTTTATGAATGTGTCATTTTTATTTGTATAAGGTTTTAAAATATTTAATAAAAATTTTGATAGTTCACTACAAGGAGAATTTATTGTACTACAAATGAGTCTAAGTGGTATATTCGTTTTATGAATTTTCGGTACTCCATAAAAATGAGGAGTCTTACTGTAATGAGGTGTAATTAATCCCCTCTGATAACTTGTTAAAACATCTTTAAACTTGAATAAAGTTCTATATATTTTGTTTTCCAAAGGCTTTGTTGGATCTTTTATTAATTTTGTATAAGGTCCGTTTATTAATAGATCTTTAATTTTATTTTCGTATTGAATTTTATCCATTATTACAGTTGCATTCCCCTTGTCTGCTGGTAGGATGATTATGGAGTCGTCATTTTTTAAAGTTCTTATAGCCTTTAGTTCCTCTTTGCTTATGTTAGTAAATATAATATACACTGGACCGTCTTTTATAAGTTCGTACGCTTGTGTCAAAAAAACCGTCTTTTTGATCGCTTCTGATTTAACTATTGTCGAAAGAAGACCTAAGAAAAAATATGTAACTTTACTGTTTAAGGTATTCAGCTCGAAATTCTGTGTTGTTTATGAATTACTTAATGGGTAAATATGATTAAACTTCCTAAAACAGGTGGGGCGAATTCTTCCCCGAGGTCTAACGTTTTTATTAATATCTGAAAGTTTAATCAATCGCTTTGACGGTTTAAGACATTGGTAGTTGATGTATTAAGAGCACAAAAAAGTAGTAAAACCCAAAATACCGCTAACAGAAAATTAAATATTCTCGTCGGATTTCGCGGAAATGTATGTTTGGCGAGAATTCGCCTCACGTGGTATCGAGTGTTTTCACGTTCTACAAATATGATTTTATCAGTTTAGACGAAAGTTTTGGAAAATGGTTACTAATGACTACTAATTACTTGCCATGATGTGCAGTCGCATTCTTTACATATTAGCAGTTGACTCTAATTCCTTTATCTGCTTCCTTTATCTTTAAAATTCCATTGGCTATTACACAGTGGGAACTTTTATAATTTCCCAATTAGCATATTTTTGTCTAGATTCTTCGAAGCATCACTTCCTAGTTAGGATTGTCTCTCTAAAAATTTGAAAATTACAATTAGCCCTAAGTACGTCTGATATCTGATAACTGCTAAAATTACCTGTTTATTTGGTGAGTTTCTGAATGTGACTATCTTTTGTCTTTGATTTTTAATATGTTGAATTGGTACTAACAGACAATAAAGAGTTCCCGGTTCCCGGTATTAGGAAGTTTAAGTGAAGAGTATTTTTACAGAGCACTTACCGTTGTAAATATTAAACAGGATTTACTTTGTATCGTGTGTGAATCGAATATAACCAGAACGTTTTTCAGGTTCAGACCCGTCTTCACTTCCTAAAATAGCGGCAGGAATGTACAGGACATCGTCACTAATCATTTCTATATCACTTATATTTTTAGTTATTACTAGACTTCGGCAAATATGCAAATAAAAATGTAGAAAATATGCGCATAAATATGCACGTGTTTACCCGAAAATATGCAAATATTTTACAAAATATGCATACAAATAAATAAAAAAATCGTAAAATAGTAACAATTTTATTTAAAAAAAAAGTGTACATAACTAAATATTTCCTACTATTCATTAAGATTTACATTTATTTTAAGTAACTACATCATTTTTAAGTATGAATAAACTTATTTAGAATTATGGTAACAATAAATGACCAAGTGGTGTTCAAAATTTTCTAACAAAAACTTGTGGCTTCTGTCTGAGTACATATATTTATATATGGAAAAACTTCGTTCAACATAACTTATGTAACGGGAGCATTTTTCAAACTAACCAAAACATTTGGTTCTAAATTAATTGTTTCCGAAATATTTCCAGCTAGAACACTGACTACTTCAGAAAGAATATGGTAACCTTTATTTTTTTCCATAGTAGCTTCAAATTTTTTTAAAATATCTTTTCCAATATTACCTCTAACGTTCCGACAACATGACGCAAATTCTTTTATTAATGCTGTACTTTCGAACAATGACAGTTTTGGTGATTCTAACTGAGTAATTGTTTTTTGAACAAAACTAAAATTTGATTTTATAAATGAAAGTTCTTGTTGAAGCAAGTTACTCTGAAAAGTTTGTTTAGAATCCAAAAGAGATTGGGAACTTTCATCTGTTAACGTATCAATTATGTTCTTTATTTTAACAAAATGATCTGCATAAAAATTAGCTGCTTCTAACCATGTTCCCCATCGCGTTAAAATAGGTTGTGGTGGAAGAGGAATGTTAGGTAGCATTTTATTATAAAGTTGAATTCTTATAGGAGATTTAAGAAATACTTTTTTGACACTGGATATCATGGTATTTACAAGAGGAAACTTTTTTCGTATTTCCTCTGCAACTCTGTTTAATCCATGCGCTACACAAGTAACATGTATTAAATGTGGGAAAAATATTTTTAAATTTTGTCCTGCTTTCACCATATAAGGAGCAGCATCCGATAAAATCAGCAGTAATTTATTAGAAGGAATAGTTGTCGGAAGAAAAAAAGTTGCTAATGTTTCTTGTAGAAAACGCGAAATTGTTAAAGCATTTGTTTTCTCAAGTTGCTGGCATGAAATAAGATGAGATTTTGGTAAGGTATCTTCTTTAAGAACACCAATCAATAAATGAGCAATATACTTTCCTGAGGAATCAGTGGTTTCGTCTACATATATGTAAAAATAATTATCTGCAATTTCTTCCTTAATATTAATTAACACCGACGAGTATAGCCCGTTCACATTATTTCTTTTGTTCTACATTTGCTAATTTTGAAAGCAGTATGTTTGCAGACACTAATGCGCGACACAAGTCTTCATTAAAAGTTTCTTGCTCATCTAATTTTTTTGAAGTAGATTGGAAACATTTAGCCATTGAAGTTTGATGTTTTCCTCCTATTTTTCCTTTTTTTGCAATGTGTGAAGCAGTTCTCACATGTTGGTCTATCTGAAATTTCTTCTCACATGCTATCTATAAATAAAAATAAAAACCTTTATTTTAACCCAACCTTTAAAATATAAAAATATACAAGGTGTTTTTGGTTAATCAAATAACTGGTTTGAAAAAAAAACACTCGCTAAGTGTTTTAAATGCAGTATTAATCCACAAATTAGTTTTTGTTACTAACCATTACTACATCATATAACTTATTTTAAAATTCAACAAAAGTTTTTTTTTGTTAATTCAATTACAATAAAAATAATTGTGTTTTAGAATAGCTAACTTCATAAAAAAAAGTAAAGGTGAAAAATTTTTCTAAATACACACCATTGTATTGTACCATGGACAATTTTTTCTCACGAAAGGAAGCTATCTTTCATTTAAAAACAACCTACGAGTACTAAATTTCAAGTAAATACGTTTATTGGTTTTAAAGTTATTGTTGTTATTAACTAAAAGAGTTTAATTTTTTTTAATTTTAACACCCTGTATCTCTAAAAGTAAATAAGTTTGACCCCTCATTAACTATATCGTTTTGTTCAATTTTTCTAGAAGTATCTACAGTCAAACGTTGTAAGTGTCATTTGGAAACACCCTGTATGTATCAAATATTAGATATTTAATAGAAAATATTAGATACTTACAATTTGGCCACAGACTGAACAGTAGATTTTTCCCATATCCATAGACAGCTCTTTATAAGGTTTAATCCAAGTTGAAGCACTGGTTGTTTTAGGCATTATAAAATCACAATCTTCCTTTTTGTTACGCACAACGAGTGTTTACGCTTTGAATATCAAAACAAAAATGATTTACAAATCTGAGCATCAAATTAGAAATGTTTAGGTACCTAATTCAATAAACTGGGAGATCATGGAAAATCCCTAAATTAGGAACAAAACTATTAGCCGTTTACCTGCTGTTTAGATACAATAAATTGTAGATAGATTTGGGGATTAGATCATAAAATGCAAATGAGCGAACCCTTAGCGATTATCCAATAACTGAATGCCTCAGTGACCGAGACTTTCTAAGAATGTTGAGGGCTACTTAAATTGATCTTCTTTGAAATTGTAAATGTTTTGTACCTGTAGAGATTACGTACTTAGATGATTTCTTGATTAAAATGACTACAAAATTTTATACAAGAATTGAAATAAATTGGTATGTTTAAAAATTTTCAAATACGGTATAAAAATCTGAACTTTTATGCACTTTATGCAAACTTTTATACAAATATGCCGAAATATGAAATATTTGCATAAAATATGCACAATATGCAAAATATGCAATATGCATATTTGCCGAAGTCTATTTATTACACTGACTTCTGTTCTAAATGAATGACAAAAGAAAAAAAGAAGTTCTTTTTAAATAAACTTTCTTCTCACAGAAGCCCATTTAGTGATAATTTGATATTAAGTAAACATTATCCTTAAAAAAAAAAAATGAAAAAAAATTACCTGTTTATTTGTTGAGTTTTTGAATGTGACTGTGAATCAAAATGTGAATCTGTGATTCAAAATCTAGTACCGTCATTATGTATTATCCTTTTACCCGAAAATTCTAAGGAATTTTCAAATCTGTTACAAACACTGGCTTTACGTACCTAGAAATTTGTAATTCTGAATTCCAGGTACAAATGCAATAAACTGATTAAATTTAAATAGGTACACAAAATTATGCTTAAAATTTTACTTACCAATGGTTAACATCTCAAAATTAAAATACGTACCTGGCTTCACCTACTTTGTATTATTTAGTAAAGTACCTTTAAACTTTGGATAGAATTTAGAATTAAACCTAATGTAACGAAAGACTAAGGGTGACTATTCGTTATAGCATTAAGGAAGTACAGTCATTTTGTGTTTGATATCGGCCCAACATTCCAAAAGGAACTCCTCATCTATTAATCTCGCGAATTCCATCTGAATTATTTTTCAACGGGTACACACTTCTAAAATATAGATCAAACTGCCAACAAGTGTATGTTAAAAAAAAATTTAATAGTGTAGTCTAATCGTTAGAGATTTGACCTCTAAAAATCATACGAACAAGCTGAATTTGGCTGAGAATGTCAATTGTAAGACAGCAAAAAATTTCACAAAAACGTTTTCTACTTTTACCCCATGGCTCCCCCCTAAAACCCTCCCTCAAAAAAAAATGTTTCAAATAAAAAATGTAGCTGAGATCATTTTGAATAACAGTTTTAATTAGCACTTTTTATGTAGAATAAACCCTTTTCTCAGACACAATGCCTGAAGCGATCGGAGATTTTAAATGTCAGTTACGCGCGCGAAATCAAAGTTAAATAAAATTTGTATCAGCTCGACTCTAAAAATTTAATATCTTTGATCAGAGTGTCTTATGGACAATAATCAAAATATGTTTTAAAAAATATGAAGAGTGCAAATTTCGTATGTATTTTTTGTATTTTTCCACAAATAAAGTCAATTTCTATAAATCTAAAAAAAATTATTTAAAAATTCCTTTATAAAAGCTATAATATTAAACACCCTATCGGAGTACATCACGTTTCTACCTTTTATAAAGAAATTTTTAAATCAACAATTTTTTGTCAATTTTTGCTATTTTTACGATTTGAATCAGATCAAAAAAAAAAAATTCACTTTAATTTACCGATCGATAAAGAATTTTTATTCTTAGAGTTTCATTGTCTTTAATACCTATAATATAAAATTTCTATTTTGAGTTTTGCCAACAAATATGAGTATTTGTTGGCAACAAATAGCATTACAAACGATAGCTCCCCACGGGAGTTACTTCCATGAAGACGGTATTGAATGAAATTTGTAGCTGAAGTTGTGTTCTTTCGAAAAACGTACTTGTGTAATTAAAAAAAAGCAGTTTAAAAGGTTTAAGATAGTTTGTAATGTGAAATTTAGGGATTTCAGACATGTGTCAAATGCCTCATATTTGTTGCCAAAACTTAAATTTAAAATTATATGCTGTAGATTTTAAAGATTCGGCTCTAATAAAGAAAACTCCATAGGGACCGGTCAGTGAAAGTAATAAAGTTTATTTATTTAAATTAACATGCATGTGACATCTATAGTCATTAGCACGAGTTAAGATTTACATAATAATATCATATAAATTACAAAATAATGTAGTTAACATTTAATCTAAAGAGAAAATAATACAAACGTGTAACATAACATTTATATTTTGTTGAGCAGTTGGCTTTTCTCGAGGAATTTGATAACCTTGTTGATTTGGTCTGTGCTGTTTAGGACCTCTTTGAAGATACTGGTCCTCTTTGGGATTATTGGTCCAGTGTTCTAGCCCAAAGAACTTTTAATTCCTAACCAATCTGGAATCGAAATTTCGATCCTCAATTTTAAACTGGATTTTCATTTCGCACATGCGTAAATCTTGATGAACGAATGTTGAACGTCATTGTTTGTTATCATTTATATTTATCCCATTTATCATTTTGTTGTTATTGTTATTATATTTCTTTCCGTATTAGTTATAATTTATTATTAGTCAGTATTATTAGTTTGTCGTATTATTAGTATTAAGTAGTCAGTATTATTAGTTTTATTAATGTGTCAGCTTTTTCTGTATTGTGGAAATATTTACATAGTGCTTATCTAATTTGAGAGCTTTATTGAAAATAAAAGATTTTGATTCAGACATGGACAGTTTAAGTAGTGACGAAAAATTATTATTATTATTATCATTAAATCATCAAGAAGCAGTCGTTAGAAACAAAAATTATATGAATTGTTCCACAATATAGTAATGAAATGAAACATTTTCGACTATCAAGAAATGTATATCATCAGTTGGAAGAGAAATCTACAGAAAGCCCATATTTTAATGCTGAAGCAAGTGGTGGCAATGGCAAGTTAACAGCCAGTTATTTTGTATTGGTATTTCTTTGATTTTGTGGACATCAGACTGCTTCGTTTAGGGATGCAACTAACCTCAAGTTTTAACCTTGTTTAGGCTTATGCCTCTTCAAGGAACGGGGAACTCCTTTTTTTTGACGGAGTTGTGGGGGTTACGAGAAAAACGTCAACTGAACGAAACGCGGCCTAAGAAGCAAAGAACTGCTAAGGAAAGAAGGGAAAAAGAAGGTGACTAATTTTGTGATCGATAAGAATCGTGAACGCACAAGAAGAAGTGGGTTTGCCTAGCTTGTAGTGTGAGGTACTTCAGGGTTACCAGCCATACAATAGGAACGGCTCTTTATCAGCGTTTTTGGTGCGCAGTTTATCTGCGATAATAGATGGGGAAAGATTCTAAAATATCAAAATACTTCTCAGGAAGTTCAGGTCCAGCGTTATGTAGAAGTTTAGCTGGAGGGAATGGAACTTTTTTGGCGGGATGCCTGGTAAATATTTGCCCTCTATGTGAACAAGGTGTCTTCAATGTTTGTTTTGCTCGGTTGTTCGAGCCAGCTATGGTTCTTAAGACATACTTCCTACTGAGGGTTAGGATTCTGTCCTTTATTGGCGTGTTGAAAGGCTACGAATAGTGCGGCTGCATTGGGGAGAGTGATGCCGAACATTGGAGGACCCAAATCCGAAAGGAGGAGGGTCTTACACGGTGTTGTACAGTCTATCGTCCTCTACGCGGCACCAGTCTGGAGCGAGGCGGTAGAGATAACGGCCTATAGGAGTCTTATGAAACGACTAGACAGAACAAGTCTGTTGCGAGAGGCATGCGCCTACAGGACTGTGTCTGCGGCAGCCTTATGGACCATCACTGGATGTGTTCCGTTGCATGTTTTGGCGGTGGAAAGAAAAGAGCTTTATGAGAGAAGAGGCCCAAACCTTACTGTGGCTGAGAGAAGACAGGTAAGGGAAAGGTCAGTTGAAAGATGGCAAGAAGAATGGAACAATACGGAGGTTGTGGCACAGTGGACGAAAATGCTGATCCCTAACATAAGAGCTTGGGTGGACTGTAGCCACAGGCGATTGGATTATTTCCTGACGCAGGTGCTCACAGGACACGGGTGTTTTAGGGCCTACGTTTATAGGATCGGTAAGGCTGATACAGATGAATGCCTATATTGTGGATACTCGGATACTGTGACACATACGATGTTAGATTGCAGCAGATTGATAGTGGAAAGGAACAAAATGGAGAGAGAGACAGGTGTGAATTTTGTTACAGTGAGAGAAATGATTGAGAGAATGATTGAAAATAAATTAGGTTGGATTAACATACACAGTTATATCCGTGCAGTGATCAAAAAAAAAAAAAAAAGGGAAGAGGAAGAAAGACAGCTGGACCAGCCGCAAAGATAGAGTGAATTATGCTGAAAGGTGAAGTTAGAACAGTGGGTCACACTTTTTGAGTTAGAATGCGTGAGTTTGACTGTGGAGAAGGAGGAAATGACCTTCTGGGAATGATGCCGAACTAGGAGCGTGGATGTGTATGAATGGAGAATAATTGAATAAAGGTAGTACTTCGGAAGTGATGCCGGCCTTACAGCGGCCATTCCGCTTCCGGATCGCTGGATGACAGAGGAGGGTCTGGTTTAGCAGGTAGGCGTTCGGCGTAGACTCGGCGACGAGAGGGCATTTTAAAGTACCTCGGGAACTATCGCCGGGAGTACGAAGAACGAATCCTGCACTAAGGTTAGTCAGGCGGCGTCCTGGACTGAGATGTCTTTTGAAGATTCCAGACCCCTCCTCTATAAAGACGAAAAAAAAACCGAACAACAATTGTATCTGACAGATACGTCGACATCACATATCGAACCTATATTTTTTCGTGTTTATTTCGTTCTATATGTGATCTATGTTCAGAATGTCGAAAAAGGTATATAAGTTGGATGTTCCAAAAAAATTTATAAATTAAAAAAAAAAAATTGTACGTTCTTTGACATGGATCAACTTTATGAAGAAGTGTGTAAAATTAAAGAATTAGTGAAGGCTGCAGTGCAAAACCAAGACTTGACACGGCTAAAAAATGGCACACCATTTTTAAATACAACCAAGACTTTGTTAATCATCGAAAGATATTTTCGTTTATGGCTTCAATACCAGTATTAACCGCGGCTGCGCAAAAAGTATTTTCATGTCAAAACACAATTTCAATCTAAAACTAACTTAAGCATGATTTGCAATAAATTTTATAGGTATGTTATAAAAAACAAGGCACTAATGAAGTCGGCAAAATCGAATAAAAAAAATATATAATATAATTATACAAAAAATACATAATTTATTTTATTTACGATTTTGTTTTGTAATTTCGTGTGATTATTATTATATAGGAATAAAAACAGATTACAACACCTTGTTGTTTATTTGTCCCAATTTACAACCCTAAATCCCGATTTGTTTTACCTTATGTACCGATTTAAACCAAATCGGACCTGGCAACACTACAGTCTCAGCCCCTATCAATAGCATATCGTTAGGCTTTAAGCATGCGACGTGTTAAACGTATTATTTAACATAATAATATAAAACCTTTCGCTCGTCTACAGTACCGCCTACTGTACCACTTTTTTACTTTTCTTACAGTGATTGACTAATCTTAAAAGTGAAAAAAATATTTTTATCTTTTACTGCTACAATTAGATAAACTTACAATCTAATATTTTTAAAGCTTTGTATATTGCGTATAATACATATTTCGTATTTTTTGGGATTTTTCTGTGAGTCGAATAAATATGGAAATCATCCAGACGTCTGGAGAATTTTCTGCTTGAGTGCATTATATTTGACAGGATCGATGACATGGTCAATTTTTCTTCTTTTATGATTTAAATAAATCTACAGAGACGACGATAGAATACGGAAGTATTTTTGTCGAAAAAAATATTTTTAGTGTATTGTTTCTTAGATGTTATATGCCTACTACTTCAAGTAAAAATTACACATTTGTGATAAACGTTTTGTCAATATGACAAAATTTAAAACTTGTGTGTGAGTTAGTAGAGAGAAAAATGGCATTAGGCAAAGAACCTTTTTGTTAAAGGACAGTATCTTTGTTAAAACTTAATAAATGTCTGAATTAGATAAAAATGTGTTCATATAAACTACTACTTTAATGGAAATAAGCCACAACTAAAAGTTAAAAGAAGGTTATTGATGTTTTAAGCTCTACATCGCAAAATCGTTATACAAACAATAATAAATTAAACAAATTTTGTTTTTTGTTACTTACTGAAAAATTCTTCTAATAATTTAATTTTATCTGACTCATTCATATTGACAATTCAGACATACATTACACATTTTAAAGTAGACGACTTTAAAATGATATTACCAATATTGTTGAGTTGCGCTCCTGGGTCGACTTTACTTATAAGATAGTTCATTCGATTACATGAAATCAACTTTAACTTGAGAATATCCGTCAGAAAAAAATTAATAATGATTAAAAAGTAATGTAATTAGAACGGCTCGCTCGAAAGCCATATGGGTCATGAAGAAACAAAAAAGTTCTATCGTCAAATAAATATTATTAGTAAAGAATTTAAACCGAGAATCAACTATTGTAATGGTAAGGAAGGTAACTTACTTACCAACAAAGATGATATCCTGTTACCAAAGGTAGAGCACTTTCGAGAGTTGCTGGACGGGGAACCTACTAACAATAGAAATCTGGTATACCGAAATGAGAAGCTCGTGGAAAAACTAACGAACCACAAATCCCTAGGCAGCGATGGCATCCCAGCAGAGTTATTTAAGCACGGTGGAGAGCAGCTCACTAAGGTGATGCTAGAAATTGTTTGTAAAATTGGGTCTAAGGAGCAAATGCCTGAAGAATTGAGCTTAGGCTTAATTTACCCTTTACACAAAAAGAGAAACCAACTGGAATGCAATAATTACCGCGGAATAACTCTCCTAAATACATCATAGAAAATATTGTCCAACATTTTGCATGAGAGATTGAAGCCTTATACCGAAATGTTTCTAGAAGAATATCAGCAGGATTCAGGCGTGGACGTTCAACCATTAATCCGATCTTTACACTACGACAGATTCTCAAAAAAGCGCCAGAGTTTAAGATAGTACATAACATGTATCATATTTTTGTTGATTTTAAAGCGCCATATGACAGTGTCTTAAAATCAAGTATTTACAACGCTATGAATGAGTTTGGAATTCCAAAAACAAACTCATATGTTTGATAAAAGTGACAATAACGAAGATGCTATCAGCAGTAAAAATTCAAAACGACTCGTCAACCCCATTTGAAATACATAGGGGTTAAGGCAGGAAGATGAGCTGGCGTGTCAGCTTTTTAAAGTCACCTTAGTAAAAGTTTTACGAGACGCTAATTTAGATAGCAGGGAAACAATATTTAATATATTAGACCAAGTTTTAGCATATGCAGACGACGTGGTCACTATAACAAGAACCATAGCGAGAACTGCGGAAATACTAACCGAGTTAGTAGCAGCAGCAGAACGAATGGGGTTTCATATAAATCAACATAAAACCAAATTCATGGCGACTAACACAAACACAAGAGATGGAAATGTTGACGCAGATTTAATCATCAATGACCAAAACTTCGAAGCAGTTAAAGACTTCATATATCTAGGGACATCGGTTAACCTCAATAACAGAACATCTGAGGAAATAAAAAGGCGAATAATAATTGCAAACAGGTGTTAATATGGTCTATCAAAGTACTTAGCTAACAACTGTCTGTCTTAAAAAAATAGTATAAGGCTGTATAGAACACTGTCAGTCCCCGTTCTCTATGGACGCTAACTAAAACAGATGAATCCGCTCTATCGATTTTTGAAAGAAAGGTGCTACGCAAGATATTCGGAGCGGTCTGTGAGAACGGAATATGGTGGCGTAGATATAACTTTGAACTGCAGAATATCTACAAGCATACGTTTGGTTGTAAAGATATTACCACTGTAATTAAGCGAAACCGCCTGCAGTGGGCAGGACATATAGCCCGGGTCCCTGAATCGAACATGATTCTAATAGCGCAACCCGTGGGAATGGGAAGACGGGGTAGACCGAAGTTGAGGTGGATGGACGGGGTAACACAAGATGCCGAGAAGATCTGAGTTGGCAACTGGAAAATGCAAGCAAGGGACAAAACAGAATATCGTGGAAATCTTAAGAAGCTCGAGGCCCTCTAAGGGTTGTAGCACCAAAATGATGAAGTTCATTTGATAATTTGATATCATTTTTTACTTGGGAGTATCCGTCAGAACAAAAATTAATAATAATTAAAAAGTAATGCAATCTGATTGTAATCGGTTCAGTGGTTTTTAAATATTAGCTTGGGTAAAAACCGTACCACGAGATTTTTATATATCATCATCAACCTTTATGCGTCCACTGCTGGACGTCTGTCTCTCTCAGCTCTTTTCATCTGTCTCTGTCTTGTGCGGCTTGCATCGTTATTGTAAATATGCTTCAGGTCGTCAGTCCATCTAGTTAATGGGTGTCCTCTGCTCCATATTGCTTCTTGCCTTGGTCTCCACACTAAAATACGTTTTGTCAGCAGCAAAGGGAACAAACCACTGACGTCACAAGGTGGCGGCTGACAGGTACCTTGCGATACCTTGCGATACCTTGCACGTTGTTCTACGTTGAGCCGTTTAGACATTACAAGCTTAGAGTCCTTTTGGCGATACGCCACCATGTTTTTTCTGTATCTACGTATACATCCTGTGTCATAAAAAGCAACGGCTGAAAAGAAGAAGAATTGTCAGCCGAAAAGAAGAATTGAGAGACGAAATGAAGAAGAAATGACAGACAAAAAAGAAGAATTAGGAAGTGTAGGCAAAATTTTGTTGGTGATAATGTCGGAAAATATTGTGGTAAACTATTCTGCAAAAACATTACCTTCCGTCTCATTCCAAATGTAACAAAATCCATCATTATTCCTTAAGTTATAGAAACAAAAATTTTGTAAACACAATTTTGTTTTATAGTAAAGGCTGAAGACTTTTTATTTAGGAGCCATCAGTACAGCTTGTAAGTTAACAGTAAAAACAAGATTGTTATTAGCTTTATCACGATTCTTTTCTTGACGTGCCTCATTCTTTTTAATATGGTGTAAATTGTATTCGTCCTCAGATATATGCCCTACTTTGAATGCGGCGCATTTTTTGCTCTGGTCCTTTTTTGGTCGAAATAAAGAAATCTTTTTGGAATCTAATGCTTCATTGAAAGTTGTAATAGAAAGTGGTTTGACAGATTTTGTTTTACACCAGTCATTAACATAGAATTTGTATAATTTCTTTTTGGACTGCCACTCTGGTAAAATGTATTATTTAGTGCTAGTTGATCTACAATAATGAGATTCCATTTTAGGAATTGAATCTATAAAACTTTGTAGCGCTGACTGCTCCTGTTCAAATGTCTTATTTTTCTCATTTCTTTCTGTTTTTCCTCTGTTTTCTTTAGCTTCTTTTGATTTTTTTTGCCATTCTAATATGGTTATCCTACCAATTAATAGACTGTTAAAATGCATGGTCGTGCATACTCTTAGGTTATTGTCATCAATTCTTAAATGATATTGAATTGATTGAGATCTTTTGGAAGTATCTTTTGGAAGTGTCACGATTTTTTCTATTTCTTGGTCTGTCGATTGGTAAAAATGACACAACACTATCAATTAGTGTTTTTTGGCTCCCCATTACAAACTCCAGAAATGATCAAAAATACTTCTTCGAGCTGTTTCTGAAATTAATGTACAGTTCATTTGGTCAGTACTTTTTTACAGGAGGACCTGAGTTTCATGGTACGTGGTTCTCTTTTTATAGTACACGTGCATTTACCGTTTTAAGACCTCAACTTGGGAAGGAGATCCATGTTCCCTAAGTTTAAGATTTTGTTGTGAAACCCAATTTTCTTTATCTACTTGAAAGCTTTTTCTTCTCTTTTGGCTTTTTGTTGGATATCCTTTAAATACGTAATCACTATCAGAACTATCTGAATATGGAATCAAATTTAATGGACTTTCATCTTCACTGTTACTGATACGTAAGTTTTTCCCAATCTCAGTTGTATCCTGATGCGATAAACTCGTATTACTGCGGATAACATTAGAATCAGCTATTAATATGTTTTCTTATATTATTGAGGTCTCGTCAGAAAACTCTTCGCCGTTACTCGATTTTGCAATTAAAAACTCATAAGAAACTTCTTCTATTACAACATTTTCTACGACAGTAAATGTACAATTTGACAATAGAAGGTAATAAGCTTGAAATTCTTCATTAATGACAATATCATTTTGAAGAGCAGTAACCAAATCGACCATTTTTTTCCATGAGACATCTATATCATCATCATCTTGGTGCTACAGCCCTTAGAGTGTTGCCGAGAGGGGGCATTAGGGCCTGTAGGACCCATCGCCGGCTCTTCGGGCTTCTTCCTATCCCCGGAGTTGGAACGGGTATTGACCATCTCTGATTTGCCGCTGGTATAAGGGTTAAATACCACTGCTGTTATAAATAACAGTTCCAGTGACAAATATCTGTTATAGTTAACAGTTCCAAGGAACGGTTACGAAATAACGGATCAAAGATAGAAAACAGAACAGGTACAATAATCTAAGTATTCCTTGACTTACGGAAGGAATAGCTTAGTAAATCAAAATAAATCAAACGGTATGAAAATATAATACAAGATGAATGCTCCTAAGTGTTTCTTGACTTACGGAAGAAACAACTTAGGACAGAAATATAAAAGAAAGTGAAAAATATGCAAATGTGAAAATAAAATATGGAAATATTTCTAAGTGTTTCTTGACTTACGGAAGAAACGGCTTAGAAAATAAAACATTCAAGTATAAAACAAGAAATGCAAAAGGGAAATAGATTATAGAAATATGTCTAATTGTTTCTTGACTTACGGAAGAAACAACTTAGAGCAGAAAATAAACAAGAGAATATGGTAAAATAGATGTACAAATATTTATAAGTGTTTCTTAACTTACGGAAGAACAACTTATAATAAAAACAAGAAAATCAGATACAGAAAAGATGTGAAAATATTGCTAAGTGTTTCTTGACTTACGGAAGAAACAACTTAACGAAAAATAGAAAATAAAATAGTCAATAATATGAAATAATATCTTAGATAAAAGTATCAGAAATAATAATGCAAATATGAAAATACTTCTAAGTGTTCTTTTGACTCACCGGAAAAGAACGACTTAGACACACACAAATTAACAAGTCAAATAAAATAGCAAAGCAATATTTCTAAGAGTTCTTTGACTTACCGGAAAGAACAGCTTATATACAAATACAAGAAAATAATCAATCAAAATAATCAAATAAAATATCAAACAATAAGTACATGAACAATGTGTAATATTCTAACCTGAAAAGGTCTGAATAAACAATAATGCTAAAATAAAAATGGTATATAGGAAATCAGAAATAAAACAATAACTTAGTTGGAACAATAATAGCACCGACTAGGTCTACAGTAGAAGAGGCAAGCTCGACTGACCGATGAGAGAAATTCCGTCTGCTTTTATATAAAACAAATCCTTTGTTTTACGTAGTAAAAGTGGAATTTCCCTACATCGAGTCAATTAGAAATTCGGATTTGCCCACACTTGGAATTTCCAAGTATTTCTCCGAATTTCTAAATGCGTCCGGCACGGCGGTCAGCTTCTACCTGACACGCCTCCGGAGACATCCCCCCTCCTCTGAAAGACCTAACGGTGCTAAAAGAAAATTTATTGATAAATCAAAATCAAAATACATACAATAAGAAATCCTTAACCTAAGAAAAAAAAATACAATACAAATACAATTCAAACTTAAGATATATCATACTTAAAATTATAGTGGTCCAGGCGGTCCAGATGGTCCAGGTGGTCTAGGTGGGTCGTCTGCTTCCGTCAGGGCTACTTTATTCACCCTGAGGAGGTCCTACGACGTCGTGAAGATATAAGGCTACTCAATTCACCTTGATATCTCCACGTGTCGTAATGGGACCTTATCCTTGGTCGTCTTTGGTGGTCGGCTTCGCTGTGGTTCCTTCATCCCGTCCGTCCGGAGGGGTCAGGGTCCTATGGTCAGCATCGTCGACCATCGTGAACTCTTGGAGGAGATTCTCTTCAATCTCGCTCCTGGGTGCGTCTTCGGAGGTTTGCTGCTCGTGCCTCAGAAGTCGTTTCTTTCTCTTGCGTGTCCGGTGACTTCTCCGGATTTCCTCTCGAAGTGGTATGTCGACCGGACCGTCGAGGATGGGGTCGGTGGCCTCCTCCTCGTTGCCATGCTCCATTGTCTCTATCAATAGAAGGCATTCGGCGTCTGGCATGTCATCTGCTGTTAGGCTAGGTTCTTCCTCCTCGTCGACGTCCTCCATCGTCTCTAGTAGTGGAACTTCTTCTTCTTCTTCGGGTGTGCCTGTACTGATGTCCGCTGTTTCGGTTTCTTCAGTGGTCGGCTGACTTGGACGGTTGTCTAATACTTCATTGTCCTCTTGGTTTGACTGCTCTGCTTGTTGGGATGGGGTTTGATGGAATTCCACCTGTTGTGGTTTGGCTTGCCATTCTGCTGGAGTCGCCCAGTAGATGGTGGTTCGGCAGGCAGTACCAGCGTGTAGACATTTTCGGGGTATGTCTACATTGGCCTCTTCCTGCTCCAACCAAGGCATCCCTAACACAACGTCGTGGTTCAAATCCTCCATAACCATGCAGTTTACAGTCGTGTCCAGAGTATCAATGTTCATATTGACTGCAGCAGTCCCTAGGGTGCGGGATGTGCTGCCCGTGCATGCCAGCTGAACCAGTCCTGGTCCTCGTTGCAGGTCCCGTCTCTGGATCAACCTCTGGTGAACGAAGTTCCCGGAGGCACCGGTGTCGACCAAAATCTTCACTTGTTGCCCGTTGATCCTTCCATAGAGTTGAGGGAGGCCTGCTCTCGAGGGTTGTACCTGAATAGGATTCAGTTGGGGCACCATCTTCACAACAGGGTTCAGTTGGCGCCCCGATTGGCGTTTCCCTGGTTCTGTGGGGTTGGAGGTGGTGGTTGGTTAATTGAGGGCATCCTATGCTGTCCGCGGGGGTTCCTCCATTCGTCTATCGCCTCAGGGTGTCGTGGAGCGTTATCCTGACGTGGGGGACGGTACGGCTGTTGTTGCTGCTGCTGGGGTTTGCCGGTCCGGTGGATGTCAGATTCCATGCCCTGGGCGATTGTCAGAAGGTCTTCCTCGGTCTTGGGGATGTTCGCTCTCAGGCAGATCGCAATGTCAGGTCTCAGTAAGTTCGCTATCGTTATACATCTCTGGTCCTCGGGAGTATGTGGCATGAGACGTCTAAATAAGGCAGATTTCTGGTTAATGAACTCCTCCGTGGATTCGTCCCTACGTTGATGTTCTCCATAAAGCTTCGACGTCAGGGTTGAAATTGCGGCAGGGTCATTGTATCTCCTTAGGAGACGGTCTCGAAATGTGGTGTATGGCAGGTCCGTGTATGAAAATTTCTGAGCCCATTTCTTCGCATCGCCGTGGAGGGAATTGTCTATGAGGTAGTCGATCCATTGGTCCTTGTCTACGTCATGTTTGATTAAGAAATTCTCAGCTTTTGTCCAAAAGCTGAGTGGATTCTCGGTGTCCCGGCCTGAGAATTGAGGGGGCTTCGTGTAATTTATCCTGGACTTCGGTGTCTCAGGCTGAGGCAACTGGGGTGCAGTGCCTTGAGTTGTGGATAGGGCCGTCATCGCTTGCATCAAGGCAGAGATAAAGTCAGCTGTAGCAGGCTGGCTCGAAGACGGTCCTGGGGTCGTGAGTTCGGGTTTTGTTAGTTGGGCGATATGTTGCCGAGAGGGGGCATTAGGGCCTGTAGGACCCATCGCCGGCTCTTCGGGCTTCTTCCTATCCCCGGAGTTGGAACGGGTATTGACCATCTCTAATTTGCCGCTGGTATAAGGGTTAAATACCACTGCTGTTATAAATAACAGTTCCAGTGACAAATATCTGTTATAGGTAACAGTTCCAAGGAACGGTTACGAAATAACGGATCAAAGATAGAAAACAGAACAGGTACAATAATCTAAGTATTCCTTGACTAACGGAAGGAATAGCTTAGTAAATCAAAATAAATCAAACGGTATGAAAATATAATAGAAGATGAATGCTCCTAAGTGTTTCTTGACTTACGGAAGAAACAACTTAGGACAGAAATATAAAAGAAAGTGAAAATATGCAAATGTGAAAATAAAATATGGAAATATTTCTAAGTGTTTCTTGAATTACGGAAGAAACGGCTTAGAACATAAAACATTCAAGTATAAAACAAGAAATGCAAAAGGGAAATAGATTATAGAAATATGTCTAATTGTTTCTTGACTTACGGAAGAAACAACTTAGAGCAGAAAATAAACAAGAGAATATGGTAAAATAGATGTACAAATATTTATAAGTGTTTCTTAACTTACGGAAGAACAACTTATAATAAAAACAAGAAAATCAGATACAGAAAAGATGTGAAAATATTGCTAAGTGTTTCTTGACTTACGGAAGAAACAACTTAACGAAAAATAGAAAATAAAATAGTCAATAATATGAAATAATATCTTAGATAAAAGTATCAGAAATAATAATGCAAATATGAAAATACTTCTAAGTGTTCTTTTGACTCACCGGAAAGAACGACTTAGACACACACAAATTAACAAGTCAAATAAAATAGCAAAGCAATATTTCTAAGAGTTCTTTGACTTACCGGAAAGAACAGCTTATATACAAATACAAGAAAATAATCAATCAAAATAATCAAATAAAATATCAAACAATAAGTACATGAACAATGTGTAATATTCTAACCTGAAAAGGTCTGAATATACAATAATGCTAAAATAAAAATGGTATATAGGAAATCAGAAATAAAACAATAACTTAGTTGGAACAATAATAGCACCGACTAGGTCTACAGTAGAAGAGGCAAGCTCGACTGACCGATGAGAGAAATTCCGTCTGCTTTTATATAAAACAAATCCTTTGTTTTACGTAGTAAAAGTGGAATTTCCCTACATCGAGTCAATTAGAAATTCGGATTTGCCCACACTTGGAATTTCCAAGTATTTCTCCGAATTTCTAAATGCGTCCGGCACGGCGGTCAGCTTCTACCTGACACGCCTCCGGAGACAAGAGAGCCTCGATCTTCTCAAGCTGTCTACGCCGTTCTGTTCTGTCTCTTGCTTGCATTTTCCAGTTGCTGACTCCGATCTTCGCATCTTGTGTTACTCCATCCATCCACCTTAGCTTTGGTCTACCCCGTCTTCTCATTTCCACAGGTTGCGCCGTTAGAATCGTTTTTATCAGGGGTTTAATGGAGTAGTGATGCGCATCATAAGGCGTTGCTTCCAGATAACACCTGTAGCCTCTCCTACTCAATTCCTATCCTCACCTCCGAGAAGTGTGATCCGGATCACACGAGTGAACCCCGGTAAACCTGAGCAACCCTACTGGAGACTCGGTAACCAACCCCAGTGCAAGGTTTGGTCAGGGCTGACAAGAAATGAAGAAATGGTCCTCCGAAAAGGGGGTTGGGCATGAGGTTAACTCCCTCATCCCATAACAACCTATTGTTACGAAATCTCGAGATGAGACATCTATATCCAGAAGAAAACTGTTTTTATTTATTTTAAAACTATTATATTAATATTATTATGATTCTTTAAAAAAAGGTATAGCTAGTAGATAGAAAACGAACTATCGAGGTCCATGCATTTTTTAAATATGAGAAATTAATAAATAATAAAAGCTACCAAGTCCATGCACAAACACGTATGGTTCAAAACCAGTAAAATAACAGAAAACAAATCACAGTAATATTCATATTATTTTCTTTTATGGAAAATATACTCACGTTTTAGTATTTTACACCAACAAACGCTATTTTGAATTAAAAAATTTGATAAATTATGGCTATAACCTGACTACCTGACCATAACAACTGACCAAGTAACAGCGGACTGTCAGAATTACACTTTACGTTTTTGGCGACAATACAAAGCATAATTTCGTATGACCAAGTTGTACTAAAATATGAATAAAACTGAGTTATCAGATTTCGTTAAATCGCCCTTGCGCGTGAAAACGAAGATAAATCCAAAATTGCCATTTGGAAATATAAATGTTTAAATTTTTTTTATGAATTTATAAGCAAATTTTAAATGAAAAAACTTAAATCTAATTAAAGATGAATTAAAAACTTTATTTAATTTTACAAACTAAAATAAAATATTAAACTGTAATTTTGAAAATCATTATAACATGAGAAAAAAATAGTTATATCCAAATGTACATAACTTTAGCGTACATAATCCTATCATTATTGGCTCCACGATCAGAAATCGTTTCGTACCACATACAACAAGTAGTTTTGTTATTATCACAATCATGAATTGTACTGGGTTGTACGTCAATAGTTGCCTTTTATAAAAAACTTTAAAGTGTTTAGACTTGGCGTGGGTAAACACTGCTACAAATCAAAAGCAAAAACTCGCTGGGTCTTGTCATCTTGACAAATTATTTTATCTTTTCTTTTTGCGGCATATGCAGCTTGTGATTCTTCTGGATGCCGATTTAGTTCTCTTCCTATTTTTTTCTTTGGTTCTTTTTTCTTTTCATTCACCATAGTTTTATGTAACTTGTCATAAGTTTGACATGTATCGTTACTATATTTTTTTATTGAAATGTTCATTGTATGAATATAGTCACATATCTTTCTACTTACGGTACTTTGAGGTTGGATCCAAGCTTTATATTCATCATACATTCTAGTCAATGTATAAAAAGAAGGTAAAAAACATCTATCTTTTTTTTCTTTAGTTTTTTTCACGACAATAATGTTATACCGGATGTTATGTTGTTATAACGGAAAAGCTAGTTTTTGTAATAACATTTTCTATAAACTTATTCGACAAATGAAATGTTTTTTGAAAGCACTGTTTACAAACTTCAATTAGCTTAATTAAGTTTCATTGTCTTTTTACCTGTCTCAAAATAAGACTTGGAACAATAAGCAAACCTTTAATTATAATCTCCTAAAATTCAGTAAATAACTATATAGTTTACGTTCGTCTATTGTACGTTTTGTTGGATAGGAGAAATCCTATTCATTAAAACGTGGCATGTAAACAGCAAAACCTACGTCTTCTCGAATCGAAATAAAATCCAAGATCAGATCGCAGAAATGATGGAAGTTTTGCGACAACTGATAGGATAAAATGTAACGTGAAAATACATATTCGGACAAGTTGTCCGATCTTGACTAAGTTGACGACTAATATAGCTCCACTGCATAGTTCACTTCATTTTTCCCAAAAAAGCCTAATAATGTCAGATTTGCGGCAATGCACCTACGACTATTATTATGTACTTATATTTAAGTAGTTCTGTTTTAAAACCAAGTAGATTGCATTACAGTTTTCAGGAATTGTTTGACTTAACGCTGATTTGGATATTATGGTTGTGAACTCACAAGTCCTTGAGGTTATAAAATTAGTATGTCGTTCTTTGGTATTTTTTTGTACAATTCTTCAAGTTTCTCATAGAATTCATCCTTTTCTTCTTCGGGAGCATTCTCAGTAGGGGCATATATGTTAACAAATGTTCAATTGGCTTGTTTATTTTTCATTCTAATTTATGATATTCTTCCATCAACCGCTTTACAGTTAATAATCTTGTCTCTTACGCTGCTACTAACTAGAAAGGCAGTTCCATTGCGCCCCTGTTTGCTTTCTCCTGCGTAGTACATTATGTAATTTCTTCTAGCAATCATCCCTTCTCCTGCCCACCTTATTTCTTGTAGCGCTAGTATTCCCATCTTGTATTTTATCATTTGTTTTACCAACTCTTTCATTTTGCCTGTTCTTAAAAGTATTTTGATATTCCACGTTCCTATTCTTATTTTTTTATTTTTGTTTTTTGCTTTATTTTGTTTTGTTTTGTTTTTGCGTCTTTTCTTACAAAACAGTTTCATGTCCGTATTCATTGCTAACTTCGTTATACTGTTTACATTTTCATCAATTTTCCTCTTGGATCTATATTATCAGATATGGAAGATCTGTCGTTTATTGTCCTAGCGTTACCCTTCTTCTCTTCAGGTTTCTTCCAGTAATTTACGTATATGCCTTCTAGTTGCTCCAGTGAGAACGGTTCACTATTTATCCATAATTTGTTGTATTTTAATGCGGCTTATGTGTCCTTTCTGGCGCACCATTTTCATGTGCTGGAGAAGATGCTTCCTTTCTTTTAGTATTTTCTTCGGGAAGTCCTCATTGATATATATTTCAGTTCCTCTTAGGTTTTTAGCAGCCTTCAGAATTTCCATTCTCGTAGCTTCCTTTTTCATTTTTAATATGATGGGTCTGAGTACATTTTGGGGATCACCTTGTCTGCATATTCTTCTCATCTCTACCAGTTCAAAAACAGATACTAACTCTACATTACCTAACATGAAATTAAAAAATCTTTTCCTTGTTAAATATTCGTTTCTTATTATATTTTCACTCAATAAGATCATTAAAAATATTGCACAAATTTTACAAAATAGGAATACTGGTTATCAGTTTTATTGCCCAACGATAGATACTAAGTGAGGTAATAGCCAGAGCTACACATCACGCGAGTGTAACATCTCTTAGTAAAGAACTAAGGAAAGAACTTATTATAAATAAACACAAAATATTTTTAAATATTGTATATTTATGTTTTAGTATTAAGATTTATAAAGAAATTAGATTTCATTTTTTTAAATTCATTTTTTGTACTATTTAACCCAATCTGGAAACTGCAAATCCCAAATGACAGGAGCATAAAGGGGAAATATACATATTAATGTAGTTAGGCAGATAAAGTACACACCAATACCAGCTTTAGCCATTTCTATACCTTTAACTCTACAAGGTCCTGCGATTAATGCATTTGGAGGTGTGGATACTGGTAATAAAAAACAAAGACAACAGGCTAATGCAACAGCCAATCCTAAATACATTGGATGCACTTCAGCCACTACGGACATATCCATAATGATAGGTGTGAGAATAGTTACGCAAGCAACGTTGCTGGATAGGAACTGGGTAATAATTGAGGCCATACCAATACAAACTATAAGTATGTAGATTTTGTCATTTTGTAAAAAGGACTTAAGGGAATTAGCTATAAGTCCTGTCATTCCACTTTCTTTAGCAGCATCCGCCATTGCGAATCCACCTCCTAAAATAAACAATAACCCCCAATGCATTTTGTGTTCAATTGTTTTCCAAGAGACAATACTACGTGTTGGAGCAACTGGCCTTTTATCTTCATCTTTAGTGAAAAAGTAAATAAAATCCGGATAAAAGGGGATGATAATTACAACCATAACAATTATAATTGCAACAACGGCATCTCCAACTTTAACGTCTGTTATGAGTTTAGGCCATCCAGTCATAAAGCCAGGTCGTCTGAAAAACCAGAGAACAATGCATAAAATGAAGCTAACACCAACAACTATTTCACTAAAATGTAGGGCTTTAAGATCTTGAATTTTCTGCTCTATTATTTCCTTTGCTACCCTTTCTGCTTCTGCACTTAAGTTAACTGCTCTGGCTTTTCTGGACCGAGGTCTAAATAGACCGAAAAACCAAAATTGCATCCATGTAATTGTTAATATACCGTTTATTGTCATAATGGGAATATTAAACATCATCCACTTAGCAAACTCAACTCCAGGACCGTCTGGAAACCTTGTTTCATAAATTCCTTTGTAAGCTAAATGAGATCCGGATCCGATTATACATCCCGTACCTCCTATAGTTGCCAAATAAGCAATAGATATATAGTAGCACATTGTTATATCTGTAGGACTTAGGTCTTCTTCCTCTTCTCCATCTTTATTAACAATTTTTGCATCTTTTTCCCTATTCCACATCTGTAGCAAACCTTGTTCTTGCATAGCAACCAGCGAACCTTCTACTATTGGCAACATCAATGCAGTCGCCGCTGTGTTAGCTATCCACATCGAAATAAAGGCAGTTACTACACATAAACCTATATGCAAACGTTTTATACTGCAGCCCACGAATTTAATAACATATAAAGCTATTCTGATATGAAGTCTTGATTCTTCCATTGCAATTGCTATCACAATACTTCCGATAAGCATCATGTTCGTATCATTCATATAATTTGCAGCGACTTTGTCTGAACTTAAAATGCCCATCAGCGGAAATAATATCATCGGTATTAAAGAAGTTATAGGTGGTGGTATGCATTCTGTTATCCAATATCCACACATAATAATCACTACATATATGCATCGGTAAGGAGGGGAATAGTCGTATATAAAAATAAATGCTGGTATGAAGGGCCAAAATATTGTAAACAAACTTTTCCAGTAAATTTTCACAAATTCCATAAATCGTGTCATCTTTTAAAATTAGTTCAAATTTTGAAGATCATTTTATATAACTTTTAATTAATAATGACATTTTCTTCTTCTTTTTCGTTTTTTTTTTGGTTTAGATTATACTTCTTCTTCTTTCGTTTTATGGCCTCCACCTCTTAGGTACGTGGCCAGCTTATGTATATATTTTTATTTCAATTATAGAAGAGAATTCTCCTCACAGAGATTCTGGAAATAACCATATTCCCTTCAACTATTTTGGACAATTTATAATGGATATTCTAAAATAATTCTATATGTCATTAATGATATAGATTTTTCTTGATTCATCTATTAAGCTATGCAAGGTGTATCTGGAATTTGGCATCTTGGACAGGACATCAATGGTTAAAGGATAGGTTAGGTTGGGTATTTATTTATATTTTACTTACATTTTAATTTGGAAAATATTGATAAACTTACCAGTCGTTTTCAAGGTTTTAGCATTAATATTGTGGAAAATAGTTTGTACTGAAATGGGGGTTGGCCATCCATCTTTAATAAGTTTTTGATATAAATCAAATAGTGGTGTCTTATTGATAGGACACTCTAGCAAGATGTGTATTATACTTCCTATTTGACCACACTCACAAAAAGGGGAATCAATACAATTGTTGTCAGGTGTCTCCGGTCTACAAAGTCAAACTTATGAAACCATGGTTTTATAGAGAATTCGCTTTGACATTGTTGATACCACTTTCCCTTTTGTTTAAACTGTTTAAGCCAATCAAGTTTAAATTCATTTATTAGTGTTTGAGTAACAAATGAAAGATAGTCCATTTTATCAATTTTTATGTTAGCGTTGGGATGTTTAAGGTTCTACCGATATTCGACAATTGATCCGCCACAATATTCCCTTTTACTCCTGAGTGGCCTGGAATCCAGGCTATAATAATATCAAGTCCTGCTTCATTTGCCTCAATTATTATTCTTTTAGTTAAATTTACAATGTGGTTATTTGTTTCCCAACAGGTACTTTGTAATTTTTGGATTGCACTTTTTGCATCAGAGAATATTATTGCTTTTTTAATATTTTTTTCTAAGCAAACTTCTACTTCCTTATTAATCGCTATAATTTCAGCAGTGCATATTTGTATGCGATCATGTTGTAGTCTAGATGCATAGTTATAATTTATTGATGGAATGTGAACTCCAAACCCTACTGCCCTTGAACTGGGTTCTAATGACCCATCTGTAAATATCCAAGGAAATTCTTCATAGATGGTTGAGAATTCATTAAGACATTGTTGATTACTACATGTTTCTCTTTTTTTGTTTTTGTAGAATAATGTTTTTATTCTTTCTATTTGATATTTTAGCTCAATCTGAAAACAGGACTTAATACTATCTTTAAATAATTGTTGAAGATCTTGATCAAATTTACTTTTAATGTAAATGAGATATGGTGTCTCTTCCACATTCCTATCTGATTATTGATTTTGAACTCTAGTTCAGACAATATTTCATTCAATAGGTTTTCTATATCAGCTGCGAATTTAAGATGAAATTTACCAGACAGGATTTTTCGTCTGATTTCTAATGATGTTTCTTCACTCTCAGCTAATAAGGCATTCGTAGGAGTAGATCTCATACAACCTGTGATAATCCTCAAAGCTTTAAATTGGATTTTTTCTAATGTTACGAGGTTGGCTTTATTGCAGGGTTTTAGTACGAAAAACTCGAGTTGTTATCAACAGGTCCTCGAAGACACTTCGTCTCAGGACCATTTTACCTATGTAGGGTCATACGTCGCCACATTACCAATTCCAACGGTAACTTAAACATCCTAATTTATAACTATATATAATGTAAAACAACTGTAAATTTATAACATTTAAAGGGTTTTTACCCAGATATTTTGGTGGCTTATAGCATGTATACTTTGTTTACACTGATGATGGATTTAACAATCTGAAGACGTTCTGTAATGTACTTTTTATAAAGGATTTAAAATAAATTTTTTCAGCACTGAAGATTGAAAAACTAGGATTTAGTCGATAAAGTTTTTCTTTATTAGTTGATGAAATATAGAAAGCACATCCAATACCAACAATAGACTTTGAGGCATCCGTTTAAATATCTGAAGAGTCTGACAGACTAGATAAATAGGATCTCAAAATATTCTAGCTAACACAAGAATTTACATGATAATTCGGTTGTATCACAGTAATGGGTTGCAAGCACGAATAAAAATGTTCGATGTTAAGATTTTCCTCTGATTTAAAATCATAATCAAAATTTGTTAGGCTTCTAAAAGCCTCTCAAAGTGGAGGTGAGTTCTTAAGTCTCCAATATCAATTAGTTAAAATCTTCTTCGTTCAATTTTCTGATATTTAAGTAGAGAGTAGTGTTACGACTTTGTATTTTAATAACAAACTTTTGACTGAGGTATTCTCTTCTATAGCCCAAGGGATTTTCCAGAGCTTCCACATGTAGAGCATTAATTGGCGTCGATTTTATAGAACCTAAACAAATACGCAATGCTGCGTTTTGAAACACATCTATTGTTTTCAGAATATGTTTACTTGCTGAACCATATAATATGCATCCATAATCGATAATTGATCTAATATAAGATCGGAAGAAAAGCAAAGAAGTTTCCACATCTGCACCCCACCATGTTTTTGTAATTGATTTCAGCATAAACTATCCAACATAAACTCAACCCGAAGTTTCCAAGTTACCTTGCGATCGAGAATCATTCCCAAATATTTAATTGAAGAACTGAAATTAAAATCATACCCATTCAATTTTATTTGATTTAGTTTTGCGATATTGTGTCGAGTGAAGATACTAATACTTGATTTATTTGATGCAATTTCAAACCCATTTTGTTTGAACCAATTTTTGAATCTATCATGTCAGACGAGTTTCGTTTGTGTTTGATTTATCAGAGGTTTTTTCGCCCATGTTTTAATTGCCTTTTAATGAGTTTATGTCCGCGTCCATTACTTCATTACTAATATGAATTTGATTTTCAACTGCACTGATCTCTTTGTTTATCAAAAACACACCCGAACAAGTTCTAGGGTCACTAGACTCCCCCATTAGGGGAGTCTTTTAAAACAATTGTATAAATTTAAATGTATGTGTTTATTTACAAACACCTAAACTAAAAACCTAAATAAGTCGAAAACCGGTTGGTTCTGTTTACAACGGAGCTAATTATTAACCCAGATATTACTACCTTCCTTTTAAAAGGCAGTGTTAATTATGCGTAATTTAGGTTAGTACAGCTACCAACTGATAGATCGCTCTAGATGGAATGTTTTCAAGAGCCACCATTCGACAAGTTTTAACGATTTTAGTGCGCGCACATGCTGTAATTGTGAGGTTATCTGTGTAAATTGCCAGGTTTTGGACTACAAAATGGATGCTTATAATAGGAGGTAAGCCTAGAATTAAAAAACTCTTATTTCACGGCATTGGCATGTGGATTATTGTATAATAGGGACTTATGTACGTATATTCTTGGCTCGAATAGTTGTCACGTTGTTTCAAAGGCTCGCCGCTTGGGATTTCATTTTGTTCTTTTAAAAGGACGGTAGTAATTAGTACTACCAACGTGCGTATTGTTTCAGGAGGCCTCTCAAATTGCATGAGCCATTAGAAGAGCTTGATTCTGATGAAATCCCAGTCCCTCCAGATGGTTTGATCATATTTCCCCCAGAAAATGCCAATGATGATGCCACCGATTGCGACTCCGGCGATGAAGAACTAACTACAATAAATAATTTACCGGGTAGTCAGATGAGAAACGATGTAGAACTTGTTTTTGACAACGCAACTGAATTACCACAAGATTCTGTGAATTCCAGAATACCAGAAGAAGATTCGGATGATGACAATATACCGTTGGCTTTGTTTCTTTCCAAGGAAAAGCTGCCACATCAATTAGAGAAGAGAATATCTGCACACTGGATTCAAGGAGACTTGTATCAACACCCTGATTGTACTTATTGGAAAACTCAATTTGGACCGAAAATGACTCAGTCGCCGATGGAAATTTTCAATTTGTTTTTTGATGATGAAGTCATCAATTTGGTTACCGAATATACTAACATCTACGCAGGACAAAGAAATCTTTTGAACGACATTACTCAAAATGAGATTCGATGTTTTATAGGCGTTCTTGTATTAAGTGGTTATGTGGTTGTGCCGAAAAGGTACATGTACTGGGAAAATCATGACGATTCGCACAACGCAATGGTGGTAGCTGCTATATATAGGGATAGATTTTCCCACATAATGAAAGTTTTGCATGTTTGCAATAACTTGTCATTAGATAAATTTGATAGATTTACCAAGATGCGACCCCTGTTCGACGTAATAAACAAAAAATTTATACAATTTTCCCCTTTAGAACAACATCACAGCATAGATGAGACAATGGTTCCGTATTTTGGTCGCCATCCCACAAAACAATTCATCAGGGGAAAACCAATCCGTTGGGGGTACAAAATGTGGGTAGGAGCCCTTCGTCTGGGATACATAGTTTGGTTTTCTCCTTACCAAGGTAGTTCCACTACAATACCTGAACAATATAAAGTCCTTGGATTGGGTGCATCTGTAGTTCTATCCTATGTAGACAGATTGAATGAAGTATGGCCTCAAAGGCGATTCCATCTTATTTTTGATAATTATTTTACTTCTATTCATTTACTGCATGAGCTAAAACAAAGAGGCATATTTGGTACAGGCACTGTAAGGGAGAATCGCACCATGAAATGCCCTTTACCCTATTCATCTATTATGAAAAAAACTGAACGTGGTAAATACGAGTATCGTCTTGATAAAAATACAGGAATAGTGGTTTGCCGCTGGCATGATAATAATATCGTTTCTATTGCTTCCAATTTTGTACCAGTAATGCCTTGCTTCTCTGTAAAGAGATTTTCACAAGCAGAGAAAAAACATATTCAAGTTCCTCAACCAAATATTGTTAGAATATACAATAACTTCATGGGTGGTGTTGATCGCAGTGACCAGAACATCAGTTTATATCAAGGGTCCATAAGATGAAAGAAGTGGTATTTTCCCCTTTTTGCTCATTGCGTTGATATAGCTATTCAAAATGCGTGGCAGATTCACAAAACTCAAAACGGTAAACTGGATAAACTTCAATTTAGAAGATCTATTGCAACTAATATTTTGGAAACTTTTAAAAAAGAAACAAAACGCGGACCTTCTAAGCGGAATTCGAATTCGGTAGCCAATTCAAGGTATGACGGTATTAACCACTTGGTTCTTTATCAAGAAAGCAATCGCGATGTGGATATTGTCACAAAAAAGTCCAGTTTTTGTGTGAAGAGTGCAAAATACCTTTACATCCAAAATTTTGTTTTAAATCCTTTCATTCTTTGTAAATTGATACTAATAAAATATATATGATATCTGGTACCGTATATTACTACCGACCTTTTAAAAGAACATGTCAAAACTTGACAGGTATCGTCATAAAAAAATATATGATTGTGTTTTTTGGTTCCATATGCTATAATTTCCATGAAAATTCGAAATTAATTCAAAATGTTAACAATAAAAGTTTCAGTAATATCTGGGTTAATTATTATATCTTAAATACAAAAATTTATGAAAATATAAGTTGGAATATGACGCAGTGCTAATATAATTTGAGGATTAAGTGGCTTAAACTATAGAAAAGATAAACTATTATAAAAATTCCAGATACGAGAGTCGTTCTGACTTTCATTATTCAAGATGGCGTCTGATAGTCAAGTCACAGTTTTATTAATTGAGATATTAGTGAATTTAAAGTTGCCACTGTCCGGTCCTAATCCTCAGTTATCAGATTACGTTAATTAATTAACACAAACAGTGCAAAAAGGTAATAAAGCATTCAATGTCGAACATAACCTAGACGTTAATGTGTGTAAACAGTGCATATAGACTAACAAAGAACTTTCAGTAATATCTGGGTTAACGTCCTAATTGTCCGAAGTTCCAATCGATACTGATTTAAGAGATAGTTGCTAAAAGGTTTGAAAAATTAATTAAAATCATAAATCATGCTTATAAATGTAGCAAAAAATTTATTTAATTTAATTAATCGAGATTACTTATGCCAGAATGAATTTGCATTTTTTACCATTTTTAACAAAAGGGGTGGATATAAACCCTAAAATGCAAAAAGCGCATGTTGAGCATATGTCACTTTTGAAGTTGATGGTAAAATATACTCAATCATAAATTTTCATGCAAATCGATAAAGGTTCACCAAAATCAGAGGTAGTGGTTGATTTTTTCCTTCATTCACTGTACTGTAAATATAAACTTAATATCGCTTACTCGATTATGGGTTTAAAGAGACTTAAAGAAAGCTATATATTTCTGAATCACCTGAGTTTGATACATATTTCACGAGCTGCCAATATTTTACAGGATTCTATAAATACTAAAATGTTAGAAACGAGATATTTAGACTACTTCCCAAGTGTACACTTTATTTTCTAAGAATCTGTTTTTAAAAATTCTTATGACATAAATAACATTAAATCCTTTCGAATACAACGTGTTTCACGTAGACTGATACTTGACATATACCGAAAAATATTCGGTATTGTACTTGTATCTCTGTGCGGTAACATTTGTAAGTTTTTGTTAGTATCTCCAACTCCTAGAGTTTGTAAATGGATGACATGTAAGATTTTTTTGTATTTTTGTATTTTGCGACTATTGAGGTACTATTTTTGTATTGTCTTTATATCTGAGTATTCTTTATGTTTTGTAACTGTTTGTGGTAAGACACAATAAATGTTAAATTTTGTTTTCTTAACATTTTGTTTATTTTTTTAACTAACCCCTTTTTTGAGTTTTATTTGAAAAAGATATGTTTTTTATGTTTAATAATTATTTCCCTAGTTACAACTAGTGATTGTAATAGGTGTAATTAGGCACCTCAAAGTGGCGCCCTATAATAAATTACTAGAGGTGTTTCCTGTTTATTTTTATTTTGTTTGTCCCAAGAGAATATGTTAGTACCCCTTTTGTTTCTTTTTTCTGTAGTTGCCCAATCCAAACCCTTTTGCCATTTACTTATCCACGACCCCAGCTTTGCTAAGAAACCATGAGTGCCGTTCACACAAGTAGCGTTTATTTTGCTTGCCTTATCTCCACCCTCTTAGTTTCAGTCCCCAATTTTCTACCCCTTGTATTAATACCCAATGTGGTAGGCAAAATATATCGTTACAACAGTTAATCCAGCACTGTCCTAGGGTCTTCTGGTTTAGTATCCCACTCGGCCGAAAGACACTAGAGTGTCTTGTTCCGTGACGTAGAGGTCCAAAAAAGATTTTTCCCACCGCTGCCTGTAAGAATCCAATGGATACCTGCTTACGCTCTTACTGGAATCTGGCAATGCGGCAATTACAAAAAAAGTTCTTTGTTAGTCTATATGCACTGTTTACACACATTAACGTCTAGGTTATGTTCGACATTGAATGCTTTATTACCTTTTTGCACTGTTTGTGTTAATTAATTAACGTAATCTGATAACTGAGGATTAGGACCGGACAGTGGCAACTTTAAATTCACTAATATCTCAATTAATAAAACTGTGACTTGACTATCAGACGCCATCTTGAATAATGAAAGTCAGAACGACTCTCGTATCTGGAATTTTTATAATAGTTTATCTTTTCTATAGTTTAAGCCACTTAATCCTCAAATTATATTAGCACTGCGTCATATTCCAACTTATATTTTCATAAATTTTTGTATTTAAGATATAATAATTAACCCAGATATTACTGAAACTTTTATTGTTAACATTTTGAATTAATTTCGAATTTTCATGGAAATTATAGCATATGGAACCAAAAAACACAATCATATATTTTTTTATGACGATACCTGTCAAGTTTTGACATGTTCTTTTAAAAGGACGGTAGTAATATACGGTAAATATTGACAATCGTGATCTGAAAACTATATCTAATTTATATTGGAATCAAACTGCCAAGGTAAGAGTTGACAGCCAGTACACCGAAAATATCAAAATACAGAGAGGAGTCCGCCAGGGTTGCGTGCTGTCCCCACTACTTTTCAATGTCTACAGTGAAGCGGTATTTCAAGAAGCGCTCTCAGACTCAATAGAAGGTATATCTATCAATGGAGAAGTTTTGAATAACTTACGTTTTGCAGACGATACAATAATAATTACAGATAACAACAATGATTTACAGAACCTAATGCAACGCCTTAATGAACGCTGTCATGAGTACGGACTGAAGATAAATTTAAAGAAAAATAAATGCATGATCATGACTAAATCTGCACATGCAAATATCCAATTGACTATTGAAGATACTGCAATTGAGAATGTTAATAACTATAAATATTTAGGAACATGGATAACATCAGATGTAGACCAAACCAAAGAAATTAAAACACGTATTAAAATAGCAAGTACATCATTTATTAAACTTAAAAAGTTTCTTTGTTGTCGGGATATAAGGTTAGAACTACGCCTGAGAATGCTTCGATGTTACATGTTCTCTACTCTTCTTTATGGTCTGGAAGCTTGGACACTCAAACAAGTTCATCTGAATACGCTGGCCGCCTTTGAATTTTGGTGTTACAGAAGAATCCTACGAATATCATGGATTCAAAGAATGTCAAACATCGAAGTAACTAGAAGGATAGGAAATGAGG